>VXBA01001271.1:231120-249201 GCA_013399895.1 Serilophus lunatus
AAAAGAAAGAAAGGATAAAAAAGATGAAGCACTTGACAGTGTAGCCGTATCAATCATAGCCGATCTTAACTTTTGGGAAGATGAACGGTTTCTGAGTTAGTCTTTCATCACGCTGTCAGGACATTACTTTCTCTTATAAACTATAGGTTCTCTTTGCATTTCTGTGTCAATCTTCAATCCCAAAAGACTGAGAGCACTTCACCTTCTATCCATCTGGTCTGTCTTCACCCTCTGTTGAGGTGGAGCTGCCACAGTCTCAAAAGCACAAATTGGAAATGTGTTTAATTGTGTATAACAATACTGTCCCATAGTGAAGGACAGAAGCAAAGCAGAATCCAGTACAAATAGCAGGAGACCTTCACATAAAAGTGTACCTAAAAATGAATATTCAACGAATACAATTTTCTGAAAGTAAATTTCACTTCTTTTCATTATTTACTTCATTTCAGCCCTTTTGTATTACATGTATCATGTGGAAGGTATCTGATTTGCCTGTCACACCCTATAGCTTGTATTTTGATCAAATTTGTAGTTTCTTCTGTATTTGCTTAGTTAGGATATGGTTTCTGAGTCTCAGAGGTGCTAAATATCTGCAAAATATCAGTGACTATTGATGTACTCATCCCACTGAAACACAGGCTCCCTAGGCAGCCCAAGTCATGAATCAAGAATGAGTGCTTGCTCCAGTAAATGTTGATCATAACAGAAGTGCCCTGATAATGTGCAATGCACATGTGTCAGAAAACTGGTCAGGATCATTATAGCCTGTTCTAGCTAGTTGTTAAGGACCTGAGATAAGCACAAGCATTTAGGGTTTGCAACTGCTATAAACTATGGCACTTCTAATAGCAGAATAGCAACAGTGCTCCCAGACTTTAATTCAGGAACTGGATGGTTAGTGACATAATTATGTGTGGCTTCTACACTGCTGTCTGCAAGAAAACAGGAGAGCCAGCAGGCACCAGAGGCCCAGAGAGCACCTTTGATATCCTTATTTCTCTTGGGAGGAGGATATTTTGGTGGTGAAGGGAAGAAAAGAGAGCAGCAGTGTGTTTACAAGCATGGACAGGGGTTCTTGGTGAACATCTCCAGAGGAAATGGCTTGTTACATGGAAAAATTTCAGCCCCAGATGGTTGAAATTGTGCTGAAAAATGTTTACCTAGTAAAAAGAAGTTTGAAGGACAGAAATTTGTTGAAGTTGGTGAAATGCTATTTAAGGCAGATGAAAGTACTGAGGTCATTCCTGTAGATAGCTTTTTGAGAATCCTGTTTTCACCAAGGTTATTCTGATTTAATGATGTGCCACATCTCCATGCTGAGGCTATGTGTGTGGCAGTGCGTGGTCTAGTTATCTTTCGCATGGGCCATTTTCCTAATCGTTCCTGAACATGATTTATAGGTGAGTCAGTCTGCCAAGGAGATTTGGTGTTCGTGGTAGCAATTCCCTTCCCTAGCTTTCAGTCATCTCAAAGGACTCATTTGGGGATGTCTATCACATACAAGTACATTGGAACCCTGTTAATTGATCAATAATAATTTCTAATGGTTATACAATTAATTGCATTTGGAAGAAACAAGTAAATAACTTTAAAGTGTTGGGTCCTATTTGGCAAGCTAATACAGCTCATCCTGCCCAATTACACTGATAAGATTTTAAACTAATTGAGCTCACAGTGTGGCTCTCCATTACCTGACATCCAGCAGCACACAGAGAAGATTAAAGGGATTCAGGGGATGGTCTGTTTATAAGACCAGGAATTGTCACTCCTGGATCTCATTTAAGCATAAATACATTTTAATTCACAGCTGAGCAATACTTTATATGGAGGTTGCCATAGAAATGAGCATTTTGAGGAGTTTGGGGCTTTTGCTGGCATTTCAGGTTAAAAATAGTGACCCAGGATACTCAGGATCTCATTACAAAATGGCAGGTGCATATCTGCAATCCAACCAGTTGCTCACTGTGGCACTGTAGGAGCAGAGGGCTTGCCATACTGGATTAAATAATTTGTTCATCTAACTTGACATTTTACCTTCTGCGCTGATATTTTTGAGGAAGGTGGAAGACTCCCATAATGCCTATTACCTATCCAATTATGCTATGTGGTGTACAGAGAGGAAACATCCTTCCAGAGCCCTGCAGGCAATTAATGTACACCCAGAAGTGTGATATTCAATTACCCTTATTATTTCAGCATGCCAGCAGCAAGAGGCATGAAATTACCTAGCCTTTTAGGAAAATGTATTCAAAGTTACAAGAACCTTACATCACATATCAGCAAGACCCGTATGAAGCCCACTAGCAGCAGTAAAAGTGAGGGAAGGCAAGCGACAGATTATTCACTTGCACGGCCAAATATGTCTTTTTAAGCCTCTTAGTCATACCCAAAAAATCAGTCCTGGGGTACATTTTACAGGATGAAAATTTTCATCCAGAAGCAAATCTGTTTTTCTTCACTACTGAAGCTCCAAGCTTTTCATTTGCTGTGCAGAACTGGCTACTTTTCAGAGAAGGTTTTGAGCTGCCGAGCTCTCAGCTTCTTTTGCAGCACTTTGGACTCAGAAGTTGATGGTGACCATATTCCTAGTGTCCTGACATCTTCTGTCACTCACCAGACTCTCAGCAAAACAAACATTGAAAACTGAGTTATCTTTTAACAATATTCTTGTAATAAATTTTGCACTAGAGTCTACACTTGAACGAGTATTTCCACCGTCATGGAAAAATGGGGTCGAAGAAACCAAATTGTATAGGAAAACAGTATAAACCCACTCCCATACCATATCAGACCATGCAAGAAAGGAGGTAGTAAGTAATGAGTGTAACTGCTGTGAAAAATTATACATTTGATACCTATTTATATTAGAAAAGAGATCTGCACTGGTAACTTTCTGTCCTTCAGAGAAAGCATAAGGGAGATAAAGATGAAATGCATCTGCAGTTTTTATAGCACCAAACAAGTACTGAACTTTGTCAAACCAATGTTACAAGTGGGCTGCAGGTGAAATTTCACAAGACCTTCAGTCTCTGAAGGACTTATACTCTGATTAAGATGTATTGAATCATTACTTATTCAGTGAGAGGCAGTTAAGTTCTTCTTAATAAAAATTCAAGCAAAAAGCTTTGTCTTTAAGGTCCAAAGAAATTATCTTCCTTTTAAGTGAAAAACTGTCCTCTAAAACCAAAGGTAGGGAAATGAGTCCCTCTTATGGTTTCATACCATCATCCAAGCTCATAGGGTGTTCAGGATGTCAGTTAAAATATCTTTCTCATACCTTTCACCCGTACTGATTGGATCACGTGTATATTCTGCAAATACATCTCTCTCCACTGATGTCCATGGCGCTGTGCCAGGAAATACCAGGACTGATTCTAACCCGTAGCACACTTACTAAATAATAATTTAGTACTACAGCCTTTATAGAAAAAGAATATTTGACCAAGTGAACTTTTAAAGTGGACTAGTTAGGCAATATGAATTTTAGTCTCTGAAGTGGATGATGGTGTTTTGTGCACAGTCTTGAGATTCACAAAGAGAGTATTGCGATTTATATTCCCCAACGATAGAACTGTTGCTCATGGCAGACAAAAGCCAGGTGCCTCCTCATGCATCACAGTGAGCACATGGAAACAAAATATCACTTTGCCAAACTTACTTGATTATTGCAAAATTCTTTTCCCTAATATCTCTGTTTCCCGTAGCAGTTGATAGGAAAAAGTAGGACTAATCAGCTAAAATGTTTTCTTTTCCGCATGAGGATTAAAACTTCATGGAGTGCTTTCAATTCAAATGTTCTTGAATACCTACGGCTGTAGCTTATTGAATAAAATGAGTGTAAACTAGAAAAATGTATGGGTTTACTTCTTTCATTAATCAGAAGAATAAATTGCATTAAGATGTTGATGCTTTCCTGGACCAGAAAACAAATGATTCTGTGAACAACAAATAGGAAATAACACCTTCTAACAGACGCTGCCAAGAGCCATGAACATCAGAGGTAAATGAATAATCACCAACAGAGCAGAACAGCCATTAGACATAATGATAGAAAACCTCCTTTCACACTCACAGACGTCAAGCTTTCTGTGCAGTTACAACTTGGCAGAAGCAAACAATTGGCTTTAAAACAAGACAAAGAAGTGCTTCAAGTGAGTGGACTGTGAATGAATTCAGCTGTTCTGTTTGGAACAGCGAGTGAACGAGATCATATGCTTTTATACCCTTCAATGAAAATTCAACATAAGAAAAAACCACACTGTTTACTAAACTGAGCAAGAACTACCCAAAATATTCAACTCTCTTGCATTTCTTTTGAGGCAGAGCTACTAAAACCTCTCAAGAGCATCTTGAGATTTGTGTCCCTCATGAGAGGGGTGCAGAGAAATGGGGGCTGAGGGTTGTATCACAAGCTAATGAAGAGCAAGAGGAGGTTAAGGGGGATCCCTGTATATGTCTTCTTCCATTATATCTACTTTGCTCTGATGGAGTAGAACTGATTTCTTAAGTATCACTCACACAAGTGAGAGGAGAGTAATTTCATGTCCTGTGTGGCTCAGAATTCTTTAAGCATTATTTGTTTTAGTATTTCATTTATAAGCTACTTTTATTTCATGAAGGAAGTTGCCAAAGAAGATAGAGGATGTTACTTGGTAGCTTGTTACCTAGTAAGAGATACTGACTGCAGAATGGAGAATTTAGAAAGACAGGAAGTGTGCTGGGAGACAGAGAGCAACCGATAATAAAAAAATGCAAAATTTCTTTGGAAAAGTTCTCCCCTTGCTTTTGTTTCCGATTCAGTTAAGTCTTTCAAAGGATTGGCTGTTAATTCATCCTACCTTCTCCATCAGGCTGCAGCAATGGCTTTCCCAGTGAACTCTTGCATTAGTCAAGTATCATGAATGACAGGCCTGTCTTTGTTAAGTTTGAAATAGGAAAAACACGAACAAAAGAGAGAAAAAAAAATAAACTGAATAGAAATAAAATGAAGAGAGGAGATGATTGCGAACCTGAGATTTTAAAAACTCAGTTTGGGCATCCTTGCAGTCAGATTGCTTTGTGGGGGCAATGAGGAATGATGCCAGCACCTCTAAGAAGGAAAACTAATTTCCCAAACTCCCTGGCTCTCAGTATTTGTTCTACAAGTACTGAGTACAAGTTGATCAACCTGACCCTTGCCATTGCAATGTCAGAGAAGGACACTGTCCCTTGTTACTCCTGGCTGATCACAGTGACAGCTATGTCAGTCACCCGTGTATCAAGACAATGCTTTGGGTACTTCAAACACAATTTGCAATTCAAAGATTTTCTCTTCCTACTTCTGTGCTAAGTCAGAACCAAAGTGAATACTTGGAGTTCAGTTTCACCATTGAGTTCTCCCTGGATTACCTAAACTGGGAAAAAGCATTTTTCTTTATCTTTGCCAACAACTGGCTTTTGTCAACAAATTTATGGGAGACATTTGCAGGTTGAGCTTGATTTTCTGTTGTTTTTTTTTTAATTTTCATTCAGCAAGGCATTTAAAACTATAACGAATTTTTAAAGCATTTTGCATGCCCCAGCTATAGAGACTTACGTGGTTTACACAAAGAATCAACCTCATGGAATTTTGACTGTTCTTCTATTCTTACAATATACTTAACAGTACATAAGCTCTACAAATATACTTCCTGTAGGCTCCAAGTTTGATTCTCTTAATGGAAAAAAAGTAGCTTAATTTCCCTGCTTATATTAAATATAAGTATGCGTATATGTTAAAAACCATATTTCCTAATTTTTTACCTGTTGCTAGTGGATGATATAATTCCTTACTTTATGCAGTAATTCCCTCAGTAAGAATATCTTGCAAGTACTTTTAGTTTTTCTCTATTCATTTGTTCAAACCAGCAGAATAACTTGTCCTGCATTACTAAGTTATTAAACTACACTCACTAGAACCCTTTTTGTCAGGGCACAGGGCTCCTGGAAATAAAATTGTTCCTCTACTCTCCTAAAACAGAGAAATCTGAGAAGACCAAAATCAAGCAGGAGCCTCCTACTGTTATTTCCTATTTTGTCAATTATATCTGGCATTTAAAAACAAACAAACAACAAAAACCCCCCATCAAAAAACTCCAATTCAACAACATCTTTAAATGTGTCTTGAAACATAGATCCTTCTGATTGCTGAGACAGATGCTTTTCCACAGAGAGATTCCCCAGAGAAAACCAATGTGCATTTGGCCCTCTGGACTAGATTGACTGTACTGGCTCCCTGGGAACCAGCCTCTGCAAAAAGCAATAGTTTGTTCTGAATCTCTGAGCAGTCCTTGGCTGATACTTCAAGACCTTTTCTGACAACCATGGTGTGATGTCTCCTTTGAAGACCAGTTTTTCCTGAGTCACACAGCATTCTAAATCACTGAGCAGCCATGGAAGTAGAGATACCTATTTTGCCCAAAACATGACATGAAATTAAAAAACACTGTCACAACAATTAAGGCACTGTGAGGCAATACATGTGTATAAAGCTGTCTCCTTGTCTGTATTTGTGATGACTGATTTACTTTGGTAATCTCTGACTCCATTTTCCAAAGGAAATGTCTTAGTTTGTTTCCTCTGTTGTTTCCTTCACCTTGCTTAAGTGCTGGATTAAATGCAGAAATATCATTTTCCTCATGGGCTTCTTGGGTTGATCACCTTAGTATTTGAATGCATCATATATTTAATGTAATGACAATCGTAAAATTGACTGGTGTTGCCATGTTTGATTTACAACTGGGAAAATGAAGCAAAAGACGGTTGCAGAGACCAGAATAGCTGGTAATCATTAAAGCCTGAGTGATGAGGGACCCTAGGGAGATGCCTGAAGACCAATATTTAACAGTCTCTAGCTCCCCCTGCTTTCTGCCCATCCTGCTGCTGTGCAGCGCAGCAGAGTCACCCTCTCCTGTCATATTTCACCTCTTGCTTTGTTCTCTGGATGCCGCTAAAAATCTCCCTCCTAAATTTAGTCTGATCACAAAGGTTCAGTTTGATAACCTCATGCAAATGAAAGCATTCCTTAGCCCAGATAATCCCACTGACTTCAGTAAGAGTAATAGCATAGGGATTCATATATCAATAAACAGGAGAAAAAAATAGAGGAGTTGAAAATATATTTTCAAAATATATTTTGTGTTGCATCTTGGCTGTGAAACAAATATGCATTTTCTAGCAGTCAATTCATATTATATGGACTACTAAAACAAATGTAACAGATGACAAGACCTGCACACAGACTCATATTTGTGGGCAATAAATCACACAGGGAGTGAAGAACAGTGTGTTGCTGTTTCAAGGAAACAATGATCATGCAGCTTCAGAGCTCAGTGTTGGATTAAATGCACAAGTTCTGGAAAAACAAGGCATTTCTTGGCTCCATCATTCATCTTTTTGTCTGGTTATTTATTTGCAGTTTGTGTATGATTAGCTGGGCAGACAATGAGGGAATAATAAACAGCATTGAGTTACAAAGACCAGCTTTCCAAAAGCTGGGCTGTGCTACTGTTCGGACGAGACACCTCAAGAACAGCAGAACTTTGATGTCTTACTTGAGCAGCTGTATCCTAAATCCTGGGAACAAACTCTGCAACAGAGGCTTGGAAGGCTGCAAGGGGAAGGCCCTTGTCTCGTTTGGCATATTTCTTATAAGTTTTCCCTAAGCATTTTCTATATTTCACTACTGGAATTGAGTGCACTAACTGAACTCTGAACTTTATGTTGTGTTTGGAGGGCAGGAGGATCAATGCCTACTTTTTAGTCCAACCTAAACTCAAAAGCCACTGCAATCTTTTTATAGTATACATTAAAAATATTAAGGCAAAAGTTTCCATTTCCCCTGGTTTACAGCCAAAGTTTTTAATAAATTACCAAGCCTATTAAATTCCCATGTTAGAGTCTCTGCTTCTGACAAGAAGTGTGAAAAGTCACTGCCAAGGTAGTGGCAGAACTGTATGCCACAATGATCCTTAACCATCAAAAGGGGTTTTGCTTCCTCTCAGACTTGCAAGATTGAGTCAAAATTTAATAGGAAATATCTGTACCATGCTTTAGGACAGACATTTTTCATTGACAACTTTGGTTAATGACCACAGTAATCAAGACAATGTCTATATCAAATATCCATCTTATCTGATGTTCCCAGTGTTGGAAAAGAAAAGCTCTCCTAACCCGGTCAGTAACAAGTCTCTCAGATATCTCAATGCCAGATTAAAATACTTTGTTATTGTTGCTTTCAGATCAGGTAGCCCCATAAAAAAACTTAGTTTAGCTGCATTTTGAGAACTCCTAACTGGCACTCTAACCTTTTCCTTCCACACTTTCAACTCCAAAAGGATCTACTGTTTTCGTTTTTTACTGCCTATGTGGAGAGTACTGTATGTAATCACTGGGATTACATACAGCACATACATACAGCCTGAGAGTTTTCACTCAGTCCAAATGTAGTGATTCTCCTTTTAAAAAAACAGATGTAGGTAGGTAAACAACTCAACATGCAATTCAGAGAGGAGAACTTACTGTTTTCAAGAAAAAAAGAAAGTGATTGGAAAGAGGAAATGAAAAGATGAGCAGGAAAGAAAGGATATTTTGTGAAGCTGCCTGAAGAGAACACAAAGCAGCGTTGCTGTAGAGCTTTATAATGTTTAGTAGTTCATAATAAAACTATTCAGGGCCTAAGTCTGCATACCTATTTCCAGGTGACTCACCTCTGTTAACTTGGAATGCTCCCAGACTGAAGCTTTAGTGTTCTCTCTCTGAGTTGAGTATCTTCCCGCTGTATGCTAAGCCAGATAGCTTGTATTTCCCTTTGCAGACCAAGATTATCCATCCAAAGTCAACATCAACCTCTGGCATGCAGTAGTGAATCACTAACAGGGTTATTAAACTGTCCACAGGGCTGGCAGCAATGTATTTGTGTCTCTTGATATTGTTTAAAGCTATAGAAACATTTTTCACTGCAGGAGTAAAACATCTGGATATAGTTCCATTCTCAAGAAAGGACCAGCTTTTTTCAGTGGAACCTGTTTTGGGGAAAATGTGGATGAACTTGGCATCTTTGTAATCATAAATGCTTTCAGACAAGCTTTGATCTTGGTACTCCATGAAATGCATTTTGCTGGGAGACTTTGCAGAAACACAGAATTAGGCTGTTCTGATTTTCTAAGGTCACATGGATGACTAGCAACAGACTTTGACACACCATTTTTTACATCTCTAATTAAGAAAAACACCTTGGTTAACTGCTTACTTCCAGATATACTATATAGTCAGCATTGTTAACTGCTGCATCTCTTTGTATCTGGAAGGCGATGATTAAAATAGAAAGATCTAGAAGTAAAAGAAAATTGATAAGGGAAATTCATACCAAAAATATTTGTAATCCTCTCATTCCTGCAGAAAAATAAGCTTAGATTGCAAATATAGGTACCAGATAAACCAACATAACTACTTATCATTTAAATGTGCTATTCTCATCATTCTAAAAGCCCCATATATTAATAAAAAATCACCTCGATATCCATTAAAAATAATAACAAATTAAACATCTAATAAATATTTTGAACAGTATGGTTGAAGATTTTTATATACAGTTCATCACTTGTTTAAAAGTTGTATTCCACCACAAAAGTGCTTCGTATCCTGAATTGCATAAACTCAGTGTAGAAATAAAAGACAACAGTAAATATCATCACTCAGGCTGCTGAAGAAGCCCATGGACGAACAGTGCATACGTACAAAGTAGGGGTCACATTTTATGGGTATAAACAAGATGATTGGGAGGAAAAACCTTGAATTTTCAAGCTCAAAGGCTGCCTCAGAGATCCTTTAATAACTGAAACCAAATTGAACAAGTCACTAAATGACTGAACTAAAAGTTGTATGATTAAAAGGAAAAATACATAGACTTACGAACACTATGATTTCATTAAAACTAGACATAACTCTATGTATTTTTCCTTTTAAGCATACAACTTTTAGTTCAGTCATTTAGTGACTTGTTCAATTTGGTCTCAGTTATTAAAAGATCTCTGCCTGAACATGTTTTAACATCCCAAGGGCTTGCCTCAAATATGTTCCTATTACTTAATAAAATTGAATAAGAATATCTTCAATCCTTCATTTTCATACTTAATTTGTACATTTAAGTAAAAGGAAGCAAAGGGTTGAAGGATGACAATGGCTCCATTTGCTGCTGTGCCACCCTGGTTTGCGCCTGTACTGGCAGTGTGTTGTGCTTGCTGCTCAGCATTATGCTCGCCTGGTTTAGAGTGTGCCATAACGCTTTTTCAAAAAACCTGGAAAGAGCATGTTTTTACTGTAAACATCAGGACAGAAATGTGCTGACTGCAGAAGGATAAAAGTTTCTGTAAAACAGAGATGCAGAAACTAATATTTCTATGTATGTGCTCTAAACACACAGCACTTGCTTATGCAGAATTGTTGGCAAACTGTGGTCCTGTAGAAGGAAAATAATGCTGGTGTGCCTGTCGTACTGTATTTTGGTGTCTTCTATTATGATTCCCTGCAAGATCTAAAGCAGTGCCTTCTGTTGTTTCATCCATCTTGTTTAGCGGCTAATCCACAGATGGCTGCAAAATGATAGCTGATGTTCAAACCGAGACATCCTTTAATTTAAAGATACTGCACATCGAAACCAGAAGTGGTCAGACCAATCTGCTTGAATGTATTCCACGTCAGCAGGTGGGGAAAACTTTGGGTCAGTTAAAAAGATGCCACACAGAAAACTATTGGCAGGACAGTACAGAGCACATGAATGATTTAGTGAGATTTCATCCCTTGAAACACTGTCCTCTTTGTTTAAACAAAAGTTAGCTTTTCAGGACACAATGGAGAGAAATTTGTACCTTTTCTATTCTGCTACTAAATAAGACCATGTCGTTGTCTTACATGCTGTAGTTTTCCAACAACAGAACAAGCACTCAGGGAAAATGGACTCATTATCCCTTTGTACGGAAGATTCTGATAAATGCCCAGCCTGATCTGCTCTGCTAAATAGAGTAAGGAGACCAGAGCTTTAAGAACTCAAATGCTGCTCAAGGTGTGATGTATCTGTTTGGCACTAGCATCACATAACCTCCCTCCACAATGTCAGGCTCTTGTTCTGCAAGTGTTTCTGTGGGTTTTCCTGTATGCAGAGATTTTTTGAGATTTTCTCCCATCCACAGTTTTATACTCTTGGATAAATTACTTTTTAATCAGAATCACCACTTACCAAAGTCATTACTGGATGACTCTGCCAAAATTCATAGTGCCACTTCTTTGTCCAGAGCATTTGAAATCCTTTCCAGAGGAGATCTAATCACATAAGGCAGCCGGCTTTGACTTTCCCTGGTTTTTTTTCCCCAACTCCTGATTCCCATCGCAGCTCACAGCATGGCTAGCACAGGTCCTCCTTTGCAACCCACACACGTCCACACATCTCCACTGCTGGGGTGGGCATCTGGGACATGGAGGGAGCAACAGCGAGATGCAGAGCTATGGGGAGGTGGGAGAGTGCATTGCTTCCCTGGAATGGGCCCAAATCTGGAGACAATTTGCTTAGCAGAAACGTGGGTAGTGCTGACTGTGGATACTCAGAGGCTCACTTCATTGTTACGGGTGTTTGTGTGCATCATACAGGTCTGCTGTGCAAAAGCTGAGTCCTGTACCTCCATGTACCTCATTTGGCAAAAGCAACATTTGATTTTTCTAGAGAAAGTTTCAGAGAACAGGTAAGTGTGAATAGGGTTTTGTGAGTAGAAATCTGAGGCAAAATCTTGAAGCGTGTGAGTTGTCTACCAGCACACTGAGTTCCGCTGTGGTCTGTGTGGTCATTCATACCACAAGGAGATGAGGTTAATGCAAACCCACACGGGCACAGTGTCACCGACCGTCATTTTACAGCACTATAGAAATCACTTGGAAAGAGCAGTTGATATCAGACTGCAGGTCATGGCTAACTATACTCCACTTTCCTCCCACATGTATGTATTGACCCATACGATCCTGTGCTATGCCAAGTTTTGGGGGACATGGTTCAACATAAAGATGAAACATTGCTCCTTCTCTTGCTGCCTTTTAATCCACACCTTCCTCCAACCTACGGCTGCACACCATTGAAAAGGCTGTGTGGAGCAGTGTGTTTCAACTGCTGTGGTGACACCCCTTCACTCCAGAGGGGTTAAGCAATTTTAGGATCTTTACCTCAATGTAACTTTCCAGTTTACTCTATGTGAATTATCTCTTTACATACACCAGTATTATCTCAGAAAGCATGCCTTCCTCCAGCTATGAAATATTTTTTTATGTTTCTAATTCTGCCAAGAAATCCTAAAGGGAATATTTTTATGATATGGTAAGGTTGTAAATTTTAAAAAGAAATGAGGATTGAATTTGAAATATAATTGCCAAATGCCCTCTCTAAATCTGATAACCTGACACAATCAGTGGCTCTAGGAGGGGACTGATAGTGAGTAGATGACAATGTTTTAAAATTTACTGTGAATGCAACTGAACTGTGCACTGAGGTATGTCTGCCATCTCTGCATGTTTGTCATCTGAATAACATGTAATCAAGACACTGCCTACCTTTAATAACTAAAGATCTGATGACAATTCCTACAAGCTTAGATTTAGTGTTAGTGTTCTGTCTGGGCTTCACTTCAGTTAATCCAGCCTGATCTACAGTTTCAGCAACTTTCCCAAGCCCTGTGGCTCTGTGATATAGTGAGACTGCCTGTGATAGAGTTGCATCCTCCAATGCCAGCCCCAAGATCGGGGTAATTGTTTGAATGAGGAGAGGGTGGGGGTATGCCGAGGGTCAGAAGGGTATTTCTAACTGAATTTCTTTAATTTTTCATCAAAAAAATGTCTGTGAGAATAGCCATGGTACACTTAATGAGAAGGACAGGAGACAAAGGATGTCAAGGGCACAGCAAGATCCTAACTGTCTTCTGATGAGCAGTGGCATAAATAAGAACAACCCTCCATGGAAGTCAGTGGGGTGGATTTACACTTTTGTTGACAAGAGAGAAATGATTCTCACACCCAAGGTGTCATTGTTAACGTAGGTGCCTGTTTTGTAGCCTGGTTCCTGGTGTATGTTTGTGAGCACTGTAGAGTACTGTAGAGCTATTGATTGGAAAAGAGAGTTTTGTCTCACCTGCCACTGCTTTGTGATTTTGTTTCTGTGTTTGTTTTGCAGACAGCCAAATCCTTTCCTCCCAGTGTCACTGAGCCATAGACAAACACTATGGTATTGGGACACTACAAAGGATATGTTTTGACAGTTTAATCACACAGGGTAGAGATGAGCTTTGGGCACTGGCATGGTCCCAAGAAAATTCGGGTTTTTTTTTCTTTTAACCTGATACTTCTTTGTTAAACAGCTAGCATGCTTTCAGACTTCCCAACAGCTGCCACCAGTCATGGCTGACCCTGCTGTCCCAATGGCTGTATGTCCCAGTGTTGCTTAACTGGGTCAATGAGAAGCCCCACTGGGTAAAGGAAGCTGGAGGGTCTTGTGTGGTTCCACAGTGTTTCACATAGAAGAATAGAACAAACTCAAAGTGAACATGCCTTCAATCCTGCCTTTGTGAAAAACGGAGAGATGTTTTCATCTTCATTTTCTGTTTATCTGACTAAAGGTAGAGAAGATGGCAAAATGGATTTTTTTACCTGGAAGGAATTTCCAGTATTTTGGGATTTGGTTTTTATCTTCAAGAATATTAAAAGGAGAAATAGAAACATTTATCACAAAGGTGTTCCTGAATAATTTTGGAGCAAGGAGTGCTTCTGATTTTGCCGTCACAGATATATAGTTTAGGCAGTATGTGCAGAGACCATGGGGTCATCTAGTAGTTAACAACAGCAGCTATAAAGCATGGAACAGCTGAGGAAACCACATAAATGAATGCTGAAGTCATGTAGACAAGTCATTTAATTTGGGTCTTCTGGTAGAAGACTATAGAATTTACTATTTTTATTTCTAAATTAAATAGTAAATTAAACTCAGAATTTTTATAAGGAAATTTTCAACTCTGTGGGAGATATGTGTCATTGGAAAAGCAGTTGGCTTGAATCTTTTTTCCTATACAGCTAAGAAGCATTTTCTTTTCATCCTTTTCATTGTGATGCTCCAGAAGAATAAAATCTTGCCCACATTTCAGCCCACCCTCAAGAGAGAAACAAACACTTGCTGTGACAGGAGTCAGATCCCATAACACATAGTCAGGGACTTCTTTATCAGAAAAATCTTAATCTTTGTTTCTTTCCTGACTCGCTGACACGGCCTTGGGACCTTATAAATCTTGGAGACTACTCAACTCTTGGAAATGCAGCCAAGAGAGCTCTTGTTGAATGCATTCCCTGAAGTTTTACCTAAGGAAGGAGGCAGAATATACTGGCTCTTTCAGAATACATCTTTTTTTAACCCTTTGGCTGTATTGTAGTGTTCTCCAGTTTTCTTTCAGCATCTGTCTAAGCAATGTACACCGGCGGATTGTTAGGGAAAGTTTCAGAAAAAGGGTTGCTCGCTGGAGGGGAGTTGCACAGACCCAAGTGATGTTTTCTCTTTTCACTACCTTGTGGGGTCACTTGCAGCCAACTTGGAGAAGCAGCAGGTAGGGATACACACTGTGGAAGCAGTCCTTTCAGGTTTCTTTTGTTATAGCACGTTATCCCCAGGGAAAAGATTGTGATCTGATGTCTATTTGATTTCTTTATTTTCTTTTTTTGCTTTCTAAAGCAGGAACAGCAGGTCACTTTCAGGCAGGAGACAGGCAATATACTGTTCTTCATGCTCCTTTATGTGCTCGTAGTGGGAGCACACATCTGCAGTGAGAAGAATTTGTACAAGTTACTTTTATATTTCTATGTTTGGGCCTGCTAGGGGGCTGGATGGAAGTAAGAATGGCCTGAAGGTTGGTTTTCCTTGGGCACTCTGCTGTACTCAAAGAGTAGGTGTCTGATAGATATTGGCTTTGTTTGGTGTCATGGTTCTTGACATGACCCAATCATCAGGGCTAGCAGGCAATTTTTTTTCCCTGTGTTATTTTGTTGCATTTTGTTGTTTGGTTTTGTATACATTGCAGGCTCCAGCTTAGATAATTTGATAGTTACTGTTTTTTTACCCTTATATGTCTTAACCTGTGAAATCTAGCTTTACTTACATGTCTGTCTTTTTGCCTTTCTAGCTCTTGTAAGCTTTTTCACTTATATCCTTTTAAGGGGTATAAATGTTCCTTTAAAGGTGAATATTTATTTTAAAAGTGTGGAACACATTTCTCTACGTTTTTCTTCTGGCTGAGGGTAAAGATTTTGGTTACTTTCAGCTCTTCAGACAGCAGTAAATTCCTTTCTCCTTCCACAATCAAGATTCTGTATAATCTCAGACCAATAGATTTTACTGATCAGTTCCCTTAGCTTCTTTAAATTTGCTTTTGTGAAATCTAAAAACTCAGCAAAAGACGTACTGTTATTTATTCTTTGATTTTAAATATAAGCTGAATTAATTTCCGCACAGAATTACATATAGAAAAGTTAGAAAAGACCATAGAGATCATCAAGTCCAACTTTTTACCCAGCTTAACAACCTATCCAACACCAATCCATCATCTAAACCATCTAAACCATGTCACTAAGTTCATCATCCAACCTATCGTTAAACACCTCTGGGGACAGTGTCTCCACCACCTCCCTGGGAAGCCCATTCCAGTGGGAAATCACTCTCTCTGTGAAAAAGTTTCTCCTGATATCCAACCTAAACCTCCCCTGACGCAGCCTAAGACTGTGTCCTCTCGTCCTGTCACTGGGAGCCTGAGAGAAGAGACCGACCCCCGCCTGACTACAACCTCCTTTCAGGTAGTTACAGACAGCAATAAGGTCACCCCTGAGCCTCCTCTTCTCCAGGCTGAACAACCCCAGCTCCCTCAGCCGCTCCTCATAGGGCTTGTGCTCCAGCCCCTTCACCATCCTCGTTGCCCTTCTCTGGACACATTCCAGCAACTCAACATCTTTCTTAAACTGAGGGGCCCAGAACTGGACACAGTACTCGAGCTGTGGCCTGACCAGTGCCAAGTACAAAGGAAGAACAGCTTCCCTGGTCCTACTGGCAACACTATTGTTGATGCAGGCCAGGATGCCATTGGCCTTCTTGTCTGCCTGGGCACACTGCTGGCTCATATTCAGTTTCCTATCAACCAGCACTCCCAAGTCCCTCTCCACCTGGCCAATCTCCAGCCACACCGACCCCAGCCTGTAATTCTGCAGGAAGCAGGAACTCAGAGCTTGGTGTGGGCAATTTAAACCAAGCCAGAGCATGGAGCCTCCATTTCCCAGCATCCTCTGGCCTTGGAAGCAGGAACCCGGAGCTCAGTGAGGGCGTTGCTCCAGTATTTAAGGCTTAGGGCTTGTAGGGAGCGCGGTGACCTGGAGTGCAGCGAACAGGAGCAGACAAACAGGGTCGCACAGAGGGTGTCGTAGAGAGGCAGTTTGCGTGGCAGTTCACGCAGGCAGGGCAAGCAGGTGGGGCTGCAGGAGCTGATTAGGTAGGTGAGGTTGTCTTTTTGGTTTTTCTTTCTCCCTGGCTCCCTCCTCCCACCAGTAATGGTGAATAAACGATTGAAAACTAAGTAAAAACAGTGTGCTTGTTCAAACAGCACCTATGTTGAGAGATGCAGCTGTGCAGACCTCTGGCTGCTGGGATTGCAGGGAGTGCCTGAGCCTCCTGTAGTTCTGGAGGGTAATACAAAAAACACCTGTGTCCGGTGCGACCGGGTGAATGATCTGCTCTGTATGGTGGCAGAGCTTAGGGAAGAAGTTGAAAGGCTGAGGAGCATTCGGGATAGTGAAAGAGAGATAGACTGGTGGAGTCATGCTCTCTCCCCTCTCAACAATGGTTCCCATGAGTCAGAGGAGTCCAGTGCTTCTCATCTCACCTCAGCTCACTTTGCTGGAAGCAACCTAGATACTGAGGAGGATTGGGTGCAGGTCAGTTCTCGTGGGGGGAATAGAATTCCCTCCTGTGCACCGCCTCCCTTCCAGATGCCACCTTTCCAAATGCCCTTACAGAATAAGTTTGGAATTTGATAACCAGGTTGAAGATGGGATGATGATTAATGATGAAATAATGATTTATGATCAGATTGATGTTACTGATGATAGCTCTTCGCTCCAGGAAACTCCCAGCTCTTCTTCATCAGTCAGACGGATCAGAACTGATAGTGCTAAGAAGTTAGTTAGTGTTCCTCCATCTGCCAAGCGGTTAAGAACTAGTAATACTAAGAAGAAAAGGAGGATTATCATAGCAGGTGACTCCTTTCTGAAGGGAGTGGAAGGTCCAAGATGTAGGCCAGACCCATCCCATAGGGAACTTTTCTGCCTCCCTGGGGCTGCGGTACGGGATATTGCTGGGAGGTTACCCAAGTTGATTTGGCCCACTGATTATTGTCCCTTACTGGATATTCAGGCTGACAGTGATGAAGTTGTTAAGAAGGGTTCCAGAGCAGTTAAAAAGGAATTCAGGGAGCTAGGTCAAATGATTGGCGGGGTGGGTATGCAGGTGTTGGTTTGCTCACTTCCTTTAGTAGCGGGAACAGATACTGTATGCAGTAGGAGAACCCTTGCTGTCAATAAGTGGCTTATGGGTTGGTGCTGACAGATGAATTTTGGTTTCTTTGTGATCATTCTGGTTACTTTCTATTCTTCTGTCCATTAGCCATCTCTCTTTTAATGCCTTTTAAAATTGCAGAAATCCCACAGCATTACATCCCACTGACTGTTTCTAACTGTGATGGATGAATGTGCTGGCTAATATATCCACAAATACCTTGTCATTACTGGTATTGATAGTTGTATTGGTTTTTCTGTGGCCAGGTTTTGGTGGCAGTGGGGGAGGCTGAGGGAGAGGCTTCTTCGAGAAGCTGCTGGAAGTTTCCCCAACTCCAGGCTGGGCCCGCTGCTGGCCAAGGCCGGGCCAATCAGTAGTTGGCAGAACGCCTCTGTGATAACATATTTAAGAAGGAAGAAAAAAAAAAAGTAGTTGGAAATGAAGATGGCTGC
>VXBA01001271.1:249441-262457 GCA_013399895.1 Serilophus lunatus
CTGGAGCAGCCTGTGCCTGAGGGACTGCACCCTGTGGAATGGGAGCCATGTGGCAGCTGTGGGTGAAGGGCTGCTGCCCATGGGATGGACTCTCGCTGGAGCAGTTTGTGAGAGGAACTGTATCCTGTGAGGGATGGACCCCATGGAATGTGGCTGGAAGGACTCTTCTCCCCAAGCAGCGGCTGAGAACAGCAGCTGACCACAGCAACACCTCCCCCCCACCTCGCCTTTTCCCTTGACCGCTGCGGGAGAATAGGTTGGATGTAAGAAGGAGGGGGGTGGGGGGTAAAAGGTGTCTTTTAGTCTCTCACTCTTAGCTCTGATCTTGTTAGTAATAAATTTGATTATTATTCCCACATGGAGTCTTGTTTTGCCTGTGACGGTGATTGAGATAGAATCTGCTGTAGTCCTTATCATGAATAATGAAACTTCTCATTATATTCTCTCTCTCCTCTATGGCTGGGCAAGGGGGAGTGAGAAGGTGGCTGTAGTGGGCCCCTGGCACTCAGCCCGGGTTAAACCACTACATAGGCTTATGAAGACTGCCACATTTTCCCATGTAAAAGATAGATTTTTAAACAAACTTCATGCATTTTAAGGTAGGAAAAGCCACATAAGATGCAAAACTTCAGTGCAGAATGTTAGAAATCCAGTAAAACTCCAGTTCTGTGGCTTCAGAAAGAATTTTACAGTTTTCTTCAATGAAAATGCTTAAAAATATTATCAGATAAACAAATCAAACCCAAGACACCATTTTACAGTTACCAAAGTGTTCTCAAAAATGTGCCATCCTAATGTGGGAATAAGATTAGAACCTCACAGTGGCCAGGAGGATAAGACAGATGTACTTTTTTGCGTAGCCAAGTTGTGGTTAACATAAACTGTCATAGGTATTTTTCAACATATAACCTGTGATCATTGAATCTTAAAATTACGTTCTCTGGATGGTCTAATTTTTGTCTTGTCTTTGCTGTAATCACTTTACTCAGAGCTGTAATTTTTTTCCCTTGTAATTTTTACTATGAGAATATATTTGCCAAAATTAGAAAATGCATCTGAGACTACAGTCTATTTTGAAGTAACTGTCGAGTAGCAGTATTATTGTAAAAATACTGTAACTTGAGATATATTCCTACTAGACACAGAAGGGAAATACAGATTCATTATGACTTGCTTGAAAATCCTTTACGTCTGAATCCTACTGTGTCCAGGTGATGCTAGCTGCCCCACTGCAAATTCTGACCAAAAAGAGCCTCCTCAGCTGTGCTCCTGAAATGGACCTGTGTTGTCATAGTCTCTCTCAAGAGCACTCTGATGTCTCTCAGGTAAAACCTTCGTCTCTCCTAGCCTCCTATCTCAGAAGAACCTGCAAGGGCTTTTGGTGTCAAGAAAAGCTAAAGGAGTTACTGTGTTGTAACCTTTCTTGCTTTGAGTTTTATATGCTTTAAAAATGATGTGGAGTAAGTGCCATTTGACTCTTTTAAGGTTAAATTTCAAATAGACAGGGAAGGACAAATTGAGAGCTGAAAGTAATTACTGAGAGCAGTTCGCATCTGCTTCTGGACACCTGCTTGAAGCCCCTAGAGATGACTTCAAATGGGTTAATCCTTTTCCAGAAGCGAGTGAGCTGCTTGAGGGCTGGATTTTGCCAAATCAGAAAATATGTCAGTTCTGCAATGAAAGACAGGGGTAATGGAGGGAAGAGATTAACTAAAACACACACTGTAAATATGCGCAGTATCAGAAAAAGGACTCTTCTCTCATTTGCATTTTCCAGTTGGTCTATAGCATTAAAAAAATTCAGACCACAAGTTCACTACAAATTTATAGCTCTCATTAGTTTGTAAGATAGTTTAATGTGTCACTTATTGTTTACATAGTGGGTACATAATTTACATATTTTTTTACATATTTTTTACATAATTCTCTCAGTGTCCTGGCTTCAGCATAAATTTAATACTCACATACATTAATATCAAGCTCTGCCTGAGCCTACACATGCATCTTTCTTCACCTTTCCCATCATAGTCCTAGAACCAGTACAGCAGAGCAGCAATGCATTGTGGTATGGACAGGATGCTTGTGTCCAAACTATTACCTTTTCCAGTTCATTCTGCATGAGCATCTATGTTCACAGGAGAAAAATTTGCAAGGGAACTTTGCATCAATATAAGAAGTTCTAGGATAAAGTTCCTGTGATTTAACTATGGATCAACTGTACTGTCCTATGCCTTCTCATTTTTAATCTTCTGATTTTTATTGAGAGTGATTTTACATCCCCAAATTAGTCTTACCTCATATTTTTGTTGTACTAAAGGAGACAAATAGCATCCAAGAAAATTATTCCATAGTAGAAAAATGGGAATGTGTAAGAGAATTCCCAGAGGAAGCTGCTTAGTACAGGAGAGCTGTAGTGGCATCTTGCAATAAGGGACATACCATAGAGGTTTGGGTTTACTAGTTACTGCTGAGTGACTCCTGTTTGAAAGCTGCCAAAGCCATTATCTAGTGCCTTTCACCCCCTGCATGCTCACGGAAAAGCACTGAAAGCCTGTCTTTTCAAAGCCTTGTAGAATGACGAATGGAACAAAACAGGACTAAAAAGTCTCACTTAAATTGTGCCATTAGGGTACAGGTGTGGAAATGCCCAAATCGCTGAACGTAAAGCCATAGGAACACATTCAGTGAACATTCACGGAGGTGGCAATGAATCTTTTATAACCAGCTCACCACATGATGATTAAGTACTCTGCTAAGTTAGGAAGGCACAGAAGCTAAACCATTACCTAGTACAAAACTAAGCGCTCTCCACACAAGAAGGAGAATGTTCTTGGGCCTGGAAGCCCTGTAACAGATGATTCACTTAGAAGAGCAAACCATCAAGTAACAGTGAATGCATTTCATCTAAACGTTTTAATAGTTAGAATCTTAAGGCAAAATTTGCAGTAAAAGTAAAGGTTTGTACTCCTATCATGCTTCTCACCTAAATACTCAAAAGCATGTCAGGGTCTTATACTGCCTTTTCATCTGCAAGTCCAGCTCCAGGTGTGCTGCTGTTTGCACTCCCCTGGCAAAGAGAGAGGTATAAAAAAAGTGGTTTGATACAGAGGCCATCCACATAGAGAAAGGATATGATCTGTATCATCCTTGAGGTCTTCTCCACCACTAGTATCAGTGTTATCCATTTCGTGGAGCACTGAGACATTAGGAATCTTGGTGTCTGCTTTCAGAAGTACCAAGTGATATGCAAGTGTAACCCTAACAAAAAAGCCAGTAGAACACATGTTCCTAATCATGTCAACAGTTTGGAAGCTCCCAGACTAGTGCTTTCACAAGGGCTTTTAACTTTGTTCACACAGAAGCTACTGTGAAACAGGAGCACAATTTGAATTGACTTTATCTTATTTTAGCTGCACAAAATAAAGGACATAAATTAGGCTATTACCTGCACTCACAACATTAGTGTAAAATGACTAATAGAAAAAGCATAAAAAGAAGAATAAAGCAGCACATGACTTTGTTTTAAAATGAAGTCACTTATGTCTTTTTTTTTTTTTTTCCCTAGGTGCAGAACTAGGAAACCAGAGTTCTATTCATCAGGAAAAATGGCACAGCATAATCAAATCTATCTGATCTTTAATTGTGCACTGGAAGAGTAGAGCAACAAGCTGTAGACTGTCAGAGATGTCTGGGGAGAGCTCTGTCAGAGCCTGGGTAGTTTTGAAGCCTTGCTTTGGAGCATTGGCAGAACATTGTGAGTGCATAATGACTTTGCTGAAAAAAAAAGAAGTAAGTGTATGATTTTGGTCATGGTTCTTGGCAAACGTGCTGCTGAAAGACAACTTCGAGTCAGCACTGATAGAAGTTGTCTGTCATGTGAGTGATATGTGGTAAGACAATCCCTGGTGAGTCACAGAGGTCAAGAATTAACATCTAGCCTATTTTTTTGTTGTTTCTTTAGAGAAAATAGCTGACATTTTATCTTCTGAGTGCCAGGGAGAAAGACAAGAATGTCACAGTTTGTCCCAATGACTCAATTTTCAATTTTAGAAACATAATATTCATCACCTTTTTTAGCTGCTTTTCTCACTTTAG
Organism: Serilophus lunatus; assembly: GCA_013399895.1. Lineage (NCBI taxonomy): Eukaryota > Metazoa > Chordata > Aves > Passeriformes > Eurylaimidae > Serilophus > Serilophus lunatus. The sequence continues at coordinate 253,537 of VXBA01001271.1, forward strand.
CTAAAATGAAGTGTGATAAGATACTTTTGTCTTTGAGCCTATGAAGTCAGTGGAACCTTTGAAATGAGTGGAGCCTAAGGTTGTAATACAGTGTTATATCATACTGCCTTTAAAAAAACCCACTGACACTCAACCTTCATAAAAAAAATTATTCTGTGTTGTTGCAAAGATGTAAAGCTCACAGCTGAGATGTGTGCTGTTGAAAAGAAACAGCTATTATTACCTTCAACTAATCTGGGTTGTTGTGTTTGCAGAGATACAAGGAAAGCAGGATCTTGTAAATGCTGTCTGCATATTCCCTCACAATATATCTCTTCAAAATCACTGAAACTTGTCACCAGCTGCCAATTTTCATCAAGAAAATCCTCTCATTATGTTCATTGCAAGCATTTCTGAGCTGTGCTCACAGAATTGGCTTTATGCTCCTCAGTGTCTAGCTGGATCAACCCTTGCTCTGGAGTCTATCATGTGTCTACATTGCTTCAAGGCTTCTGCTGGTCACCTGGGTGGAGGAAGGGAGAAGGAGTGCTTTGATGCATAGCTTGCTTTTGAAGATAAAAGAAGGGAGGGTGATTTAATTTCCTAATTTCCCGGTCTCCTGGTAGCTTCTGATCTGTTTTTTGCAGATCCAAAGTTTGTTGAGGTTGTTGAGGTGCCCACGGTGATGAATGTGGGACAGGGATGAAGTGGACCATTTAAATCTGAAACTCTCTTGTGCCAGGAATGACAAAGAGTTGGTCTTAAATTCTAACACTAAATGCCTCACACTGAACAAGTTGAAAACGCACTATTGCCTTACGCGTCATATTTTAATAAACATTTTTTCCCTCATCATCTGTAGAACAGGAGGTAGTCTGTAAGTCAAGCTATGAAGTTATAGCCCTGGCTCTTACTGCCACATGGGAACACAAAGGATTAATCTCTGAAAAAAAAAAAAAGTGACTGCTTTTTTCTTGACACAATATAATTGCACAAGTTTTAGGGAGCTTGTTAACAACGCACACATTCTGAAAAAGTTTGCATGAAAATAGTTTACTTGCAGGAAACTGTAACTTCCAGTAGCTCTGTTAAGGTATGAGTCTGCTTTGACAACGCTCCAGGCTAAGGGGATCTCCAATTTTATATGACAGTGGCTGGAGCCAATAAGGGAAAGTAGAGAGTTTCATGCATGGCAAGCCAGATGTCCGGTGTGGGACTTGGTGGGTAGGGAGAGACTGTAGAAGAACAACACTGGGAAAAAGTACGACAAGATTTTTAAGAGGTTGTACAGTGCTAACAGCTATTCAGATCTGGGTTTGGTTTCTTGGTTTGTTTTCTGTTTGGTAGTGTCTTTGTTTGTTTGTTTGTTTTTTTGTAGTATATGTGACAAGTATAATAGCTTTATTTTATGAGGTTGAAAACCTCATAAACCAGTCTTTGGCTTCAGCTGTGCAAAGCTGATGTCACTCCTCTTTGCTTCATGTGGAAACAGAACAGGTATGAAAGGAAAGGACTGTGATCTTTTTTTTTTTTCTTGCAAAGTGGATACAAAATCCAGCAAGACAGAGAAATACTACCAAAGATTGAATTATGTGTTCAACTCTTACGACAACATTCTTTCCTTCACTCAATTTACCATTTTTAAAACAAATTTTAAAATAGGATGAATTCTGTGATATCGGCAATGAGTATTTTTTTGGGTTCAGAACAGACCATTTTCATCATCTAGTCTGACCTCCTGGATATCACAAACCATGAAATTTCACTTATGGATTCCACTGCCTAATAATCTGTCAGAGGAGATAAATCAGGGGTGGAGTTTATTTTGTGTTGACTGACAAATCTCTTCTGCTCAAACATGAAATTTCAAAAGACTTTCACCTCGCCTGCCACTTAAGTCAATGCTGATAAAACTAGATCAGTCTGTCTAAAGGAATTATTTTCTTTCATTCTGAAGCACTGAATGACAGTTTACTTTTATTCATTTACAGGCTGAACTAAATGCCACTCACATCCTTGTTTCAGCACACTGTGTTTCTCAAGGAGCTCGGAGACTGAAACGTGTAGCTGCCCAGAATCATTTCCTCTAACATGCATAAAGCTCACACAAGAAGTAAAGGTAGCAATCAAGGGCTGATCTCTGTAGAGATATTGATAAAAGATGTTAAGGTCACTTTCTGCTAGCAAAAAGGATGCCCTTACAGCTCTGAGAAACTAATTGAGAGAAGACTCAGGATGTTCAATATATCGGCTAGAAACTTTGTTTCTCTGTTCTTTTGGGAACCTAAATCCCTTTGCAGTTTGCTTTTTGTATGTGTTACCATCCTACTTCGAGACAGCAAGCCAAGGATCCCTTGAAGGCAAAGAGAAATTCACAGTCTGTTGAATACTCCATTTTAAGCAGCTCACATATGCCTGATAGACTTTAGTGACTTCTGCCCAGCTACAATCTAGGGGATGTCTTTGGTACTCCAAGAATTTATTTACCCTATTTACTTTTTCCTTGCTCAATAATAAAGAAGCACATAAGAAATACATTGAGAATACCCAAATCAGCTGAGCACATAGATTTTTGTTGTAATCAAAGAAAGTGTATCTTGGTGCAGTAAGATGACAAAGCAGCTCTTCACAGTTCTTCCCTTGAGCCGTTCTCTTGAATGCAGCTACCTCAGTGTGAGATGACTAATGAGGATTTGACCACATTCAGCTGGTATTCTGGATTTTGGGAATTTTTCAATGTCTCCAGAATGTCTAAAAAGCAGCGGACAGTTTCATGCCTGTATTTGAAGCCCATAGCAAGGTGTAGTTCATGAATATTTGATAAACGTGTACCCTAATTGGTAGCAGTTTTGAGCACTTCAACAAGATATTTGAGTCTTTTCAGTCAGCTTTCCTCATGCAGACTTGATTTCCCATCAGAAAAAGGATTATCTAAAACCTTTTCTTAGAAGAGAGGCTTTAATGCTGTGTTTTAGCAAAATGCTGCAGAGCCCTCAGTGTGATTAGACTGATCCAGAGAGCCTTCCTTGTTTCTCAAGTCAGTGGGACCAGATTTTCTGTGATCCTTTGTTTTTCTGATACAGGTTGCTTACCTACCTTGTCCACAACATGCTCAGAGTGGGGGTCAGAAATGCAGCTTAAATCCCAGAGAAGATTCACAGATGTTTTTTACTTTCCTCAGTGGTGAGGACACTATTTGCTTTCAGGAACATACATCCTGCACCTAATCAATTCTCTGCAATTCACAACTCCTCCAGCACCAACTTGGTCTCTCTGGTATTCTGCCTGCAACATGCAGTTTAATTTCCTCAAGAAATGTGAGTGCCTGAAAATCTTTAGTTTTTCTAAAGCCTCTGGATTTAATATAAGATACCATCATGAAATTTAATGGCCTATGATAGTTCAGAAATGACTGAATGATCTAATGATTCCTTCTGGCTTTAAATACTGAACCTCTTGGATCCTCACATTTCTGATGACTGCCTCATATAAAATGCAGTTTAGAATAACAATAGCCTCATAATACATCATATGTTTTCTTAATGGCAGAAAATTATTTCACTGCAGCAAAATCACAGAAAAAAAGGAATTTTACCAGGGTATCTGTGATTCAGTGGAGTGTTCTTAACCCAAAGCCTCATCTTGTATGAAGGATTTGAGTCATTTCTTTGTGGTGGATCGGGATTTCAAGCCTATATCACCACTGATATGTGGAATGTACTTATCAATAAAAAAGGGAAAAAAAAAAGAAAAAAAAAGAAGAAAAAGGAAAGCTCATTCAGTCAAGAAGAAAAACAAAGCAATTTCCCTGCAATCTCCCTGCCAAAAAGACTTGAAAGATTGAGTGATGTGAAAGTCTCTGAGAGAACTGTGAGAAGCAATGAAACCTACTAAATAATTACAACAAAAATAAAAACATTGGTTTAAAATTTATTAGAAAGGACAGCTGAATGAGGAGTCAGCAGCAACTGTGTAGTGGGGACAACAGGATGCTTCTGCCAAAACCTCTGTGCGAGCCAGGACCAGGGCATGAGGCTCAGGGGATGGCTCAAAATGTATCCCTAAATGGGACCAGCTCCTGCAGGAAAACAGATGATGTCTCGTTTCCATCCCTGCTCGTCATGCAGCTTAGCCAGCAATAGGAGCACTGACAGTACTCCAGGACACTACCTTTTCTGGACAGTGATGGAGTGCCTGATTAATTGCAGAGGATCTCAAACCCGAATTAGAATGAAGAGTACAGAAAATGCCCATTCCACTGCAAGCAGCATGCTTGTCTGTTCTCGGATATCATGAGAAGCAGAGGCCCATGGGGCAAGTGCCTGGCATAAAGATGGAAGCTCAGTGTGAGCATCTCCTCACAAGCCCATTTTGAAAGCAGTTTACAGAGAAAAAATTAGATTAGTGACAAAACCCCCACCATAGCGCATTCTATTTACTTCCTTTGTCTCACTGCTTAGGACACTGCCTGAGAGGTGATTGTTCCCTCTTCCCCTCCCTGGATCCTCCTGTCCCCTTCTCTGCAAATGAAACCAGAAGGAATTAACAAGATTTTTCAGGTACAAACCTTTGTTTCCCCTCCCTGCTTCCTCGACTTAGGCAAGCAGCTCTATGAGGCAGAGGTCTATCCAATCAGTTCTGTGTCCTCTCCAAGTGGATTCTTAAAAGAACGTAAGTCCCCAAATGCCTGACACAGTTTTTGAGAGGAACTTAGAATTGCTTCTGAAAAGTCTGTAGTGTAGTCTCCATCTGTGACAGAGTTCATTAAACAAGTTATTGAGCTCGCCCACCAATGTCATGTGGAACTTCATACTGTTATGAATTTCCATGACGATTTTGTTTTGACTTGCTGGCTTTTGGGTACTCTTACAGTTACCTGTAATAAAACACATCAAAATAATTTTTTATTTTCCATTATAATATATATATTTTACATGCTTAGTTACTATGTATGAAGTTATTGATGTTATTCAATGACCCAAAATGCAGTATGATTTAATTGTTTGGAGGACAGTCACACATAGCGTAACAACAATTACAGCTCTTGTTCTTCTGGTACATCTGTGATGAATAGTAACAGTAAGGGCAATAATTAGTAGTAGTAGTAATAGTAGTAATAGCAGTCGTAGCAGTAGCAATAATAGTAATATCAATAGTAATTAAACTCCTTTACCTGGAAAGTGGTGAATAATATCACTAGTCATATTACCTATGGTCTTTCTTGTCTATGAATTGAAATAAACAACTTGAATAAAATTTAAGCAATGCAAAAAGTAAGTATATCCCTGTTATTTTTCCTTGCCTATTTTGTAAAGGACACAATTTGCCCCACAAATGTTTACTACTGCTTTGCAGCACCTGCTGCTGGTGTTTATATTAATTGACGAGGACACTGAGTTAGACTGGTTGTTTAATTTGGTGGTACTTATTCTAATTTCCTCAAGTTTTCTTTAACCTTTGAATAAACTTTTCTTCCATTTGGGAAAGAACAGAAAATCAGCCCTGAGGGATAATAATTCTTATCCTTTTTTTTCCTTATGCTGTCTTTCACTTCTTGCCAGAGATTATACATCATATTTTGCCTGCCATCAGCTTCATGATGGTATGATGCTCGATAAAGAACATTTGTACTGTAGGTGTGCACATTACTTCACAGTTTAAACATCATTCTGCTTATTTGCCTGCTGAGATATGACATTCAGAGGATGATTTTCTTCCTTTTTGCAGTGTGTTCTTGCATTTTATCAACTATGATGATTAAAAGATGTTCTTCTGGAAAATAGCATGAATTGCTCAACTGAAGAATTTGGAGAGGAGTACATAGCATTTGGATAGACTCGGCTCATAGCATGGATAAAGCTCAGCTTACACTCTAAGTTGATGCCAACGATTCTTTTTTGGACTTCCCTGTGCAGTGGCAGCCCATTCCTTCCGTTTCTGAGCTTTTCTCAGTTAAAACACACAGTATACATAGTTTGCTGATTTGACTGAAAATTAAGTCTCTGCCATCAGATGGTGTATCAGTTTGTTAGATCTGCTAGAAAGTTGGGAATGGAGAGTGAAACTCAGCATGGGGGTAGGGTGACATCTCTTTCCCCTGCAGCCCACTGCATATGCCAAGACCAAGCTGTTCAGCATTGCAGGAGCAATAGAAATTCACATTTTTATTCGAATGTATCTGCCTTCTTGAAAACGTGGCATTTTAACAGGATGAAAATAGCTTGGTATTAGTATCATGGGTATGTGGAAAACCACCTTAGGATGGCATAATTTGGTGCTGCTACCAAAGAGATTGTACCACTCAGTCCCTTCTCCTTTGGGGCTGGCAAATAATTTGTGCCATCATTCAGTCAACTAGCTATGGGACTGAAGTGACTAAAAATTTGCTTGAGAAACAGCTTGCTCCCAGCCACATTAGTTGTCTGAGCAACTTCACAGTGTGACTGCAAATTGCTGCAAGGAGTAGTCTGGGCATGAGACTGAGCTGCTGGTACTGGGAAGTGAGCAAGATGCCAAAAAATAAATTTATTGGAGCAAGTTCATGTGGCAGTCAGAATTTGGGGATCCTGGTGTATGGAAAAATACCTATTCAGAAGAGGGTCTAAAAAGTTACAAGAAGGGTTTCTTGCTGGGATGAGAGAAAGGCAAGGAGGATGAGAGCCCTTAGTCCTAGCATACCAACAAGCTTAACTTTCAGCCAGATCATGAGGCTTGCTCAGAACACAGAAAGTTAAGAACATATATGAAACTACATATAAGAACTAATTTCTAACTAATTTTTGAAGTGCTCTTCTTAAGTTTATTTCAACTGTAGTTTAAAAATAACAAGAACAATATAAAGAAAAAGTGGAAAATGAAAACTAGAAAACTTCAATTTTCATATTTCCTCGACGAATATAAGAATATAAAAAAATCTTTAGAGGCAACTGACACAATTTTCTTTGTTGGTTTTTTGTTTTTTTTTTTTGTATGCTGTTTTTTTGTTTGGTTTGGGGTTTTTTGGTGGTTTTTTGGAGTTTTTTTTAGTTCAAGCAGGCTAGAAAACTTGCAGGATATCTTCCTGCTGATTAGTTGAACATACTTCACAGAATAAGCTTGTGATTATTTATGACTTCTCACCATACAAGGACATGCTAAAGAGAGTTTTGGTCATTTTTTTTTTTTTTTTCCAAAAAGATGCAGTAAGAGACCTGAGAACCACCTCTATAATTAAGATCCAGAGTTTTCAAATCACTTAATGAACAAGGGCTGCCTACAATCATTATTTCAGTGCAACAAGAGAAAACCCATTTTATCCAATTCTACCTCATTCTTTTAAAAACATGTGCCTCAGATTTAATCCACTCAGGTCACTTTTCCTCATCTCTTCAAAAATTCTGTCCCCCACACTTTTTATAGAAAAAGTAATTATAGAGTTTTCCAAATGTTCACAATACTGCTGTGCCCTCAATTCCCAAGGGTCATTCCAAGAATTTCTTTTAATTCAGAAAAAGATTACAAACGTGACATAATCTTTCTGACTGAAATTGAGTATGTAAATTTGTCTAGAGAACTGCAGTCCTCCAGCAGCTCCATCTCTGAGCCCCAAAGCTCAAATGTTCCTGTAGGTGAGCAAAATCAGTCATCCTGGTCATACCAAGTAAAATGGGCCTAGCTGGCCAGGTAGTGTAAACTGACTCAGCAGTCACAGGAGTGATACAGATTTTTCCAGCTAAGGAGACTATTATAGTCATGTTGTTTTTTGTAAAGACCTTTTCTGAAATAGTATGTGATGATTGTCTCTCCAAGGTAGAAACATGCCAGGAATTGTAGATTAGCCATGCATAATGCATTTTGGTAACACTCAGGTTTATTGCCTCTCGGTAAGTTATTAAATTTTATTGAAGCGTATTTTGTATGATCATCAATATCATCCACATGCTTTGTACCTAATATATTTCACTTCTTCAGCACATTTCAGTTAAAGGTTTTAAAATAGGCTACAAATGCTAATGCATCAAGCTTTGCAGCGCTCTAGTGAGAAAGGTAAACGGCACCATTGCAGGTCAGCAGGCCAGCTCACTGGGGAATAGAGAGGTTTCTGAACACAACACAATAAAATTCAGATGGCAGTTCCTACCCTTCTATTGGTACCTCAAGCCCTTTCCCCCTTTCTCTCCAGCAGTGGTATAGGAAAGGAATGTAGCTTGCCCAATGCTGCTGGCTGCATCCCCAAGAGCAGTGAGTTACAGGATGCATACAGGACTGGACACCCCCTGCCCTGTGGATCCCTACTCTGGGCAAAGTTGGCCCCTCTTTTCTTATATCCCTGCCTGTGACCATGCCCTTTTATGCCAAACTCTGATCCCTTATTTATGAACTCAAACATAGTCTTGCCACAGTTCTCTGGCACTTGGCTCAATCCTGCTGTGCTGCTCCTAACACCAATACCTGAGATCTCTCTCACACACTGGTATGCATCTTTGCACACTAAATAATTGCAGCTGTAACATGGAATAAAGTCTATCATCTCCGAATTGGGGGTCTTTTCAAGACTATCACTTCAGAGGACAGCTCTGCTGAAACTCCAGGCTAGCACACCTTAAGCATAAGATGTTGGCTGAAATTGTTGTTCTTTATCACATGCTCTGTTCATGGGAAAGAGTCAAACAGGAGCAGAACTGTGCCACCAAAGAGCAGAGGAACCATTATGTGGGCCACTGACACAGTCCCTTTCCTGCCATGCCTATGGTCGAGTCCTGCAGCTGCTGCTGCTGCCTATGAGAGGAAACCACAAAACCATCAACCCCCATACGTATAAGTGGATCCCAGAAGGCTGCCATCCTTTCCCCTCCAGGGCTGCCTGCTGCTGTGCATGGGATCACAGTGATGCAGAACAGACTTACAGAGCACACAGCACCTCCTTCTTTCTCCCCTCCCCTCCCCTCCCCTCCCCTCCCCTC
>VXBA01001271.1:262675-324387 GCA_013399895.1 Serilophus lunatus
TCTCCTCTCCTCTCCTCTCCTCCCCTTTCATACCAAGACCACAGAAGACCCCAAGGGCAGCGTTTTAGGTAAACAGTTGTAATGCAACATGAATTAGCCATTGACTGCACAGCAGTGAGAGTTTTGGCTGAGCTCAGTGCCAAAGACCAGTGCAGACAGAACAAAATATCAGCCATCCCTGTAACCTGGAAACAGTGGAGAAGCTTCCATTAGGAAACTTACCGGTGCTTTTTTACAAAACTCAAACTTTTACATTCCCTGGCATTATATTTTTTTTTTCCTTCAAGATTATGTGAAGCTGGTATTTAACTTTAGAAGTCCTTCTGTTTTCTGTGCTGGATACTTCCTCTACCTTCTCCTTCCCCTTAAGCATGTTTCCATATCTGCCTTTTGTTGGGAGATGTCAGACCTGCAAGGTGAAATTCAGGTCCATTGGGAGAAATTTCTTTTGATAAAACTGAAGTTGCTTTAAGTATCTTAAAAGAAGCCTTTAATATAATCTTTTGAAATAGTCTCTTTTTCTCTCACATGCATTTAGAGATTTACACTAATTCTTCACTGTTGCATTTTCTTAAGTGGTTATATGAGTTTCAGTGTCTTTCGCCATTATAACAATAAGTCACACACTTCAGGCACTGTTTTTAGTCCTGTAGCTTTCAGAAAGCCTCTAAGTTTTTATTTTTATTTTCTTTTCCTGAGTGCAATGATCTGTAGAAGCCTTTAAATGTTTTCTATCAACTCTTACACACTTTATATTTTTATCTCTGGCCAGTATTATTCTCCAGGTGAGTTGCTGTATTGAGTGTGATATGCTGCTGTGTTCCTCAATCCTCAAGTCTGAGAACTGTCACATCTCAACACTTTTGTTCAGCTACACTGCAATAAGTTCTTTCCTTTTTAGGCTAAATGTGATCTTCTCAATCTTTTTTTCATGATTTATAAATATGAATGGAACAAGAATACAAACCAACTCAATTTGCCTGAAATACAAAGTGTGCATATGTATATATTTCCGAACTTTTCATCCCCTTCTAGAAATTCAGCCACATTGCATTCTAGGTTCACTCACTCATTCATTCCACACGCATCTCAAGTTCCATGTCAGAGTTTCCTGGATTAACTGTTTGTACAAGTCCACATGGCAGGGAAAGTGAAAGTACTGGCTTCACAACCAAGTTTTGATGTTGTAGCATGGAATGGTGGGTGGTCAAGGTTTTGCTTCACTCATTTTCACATTATGGTCTCAGCCAGGGTTAGTTGTGGAGCTGCTTGCTCTGCTTAGACACCTAACAAACCCTCTTCTTTTTTAAAAAAATTCCCCCCCCCTCCCTATTTTCCATCAGTTCCACTTTGTTAGTTTGTATGCTCAACATTTCTCTTCAAGTTTCTTCTCTATTTCTATATTCTGTATTTATTTATTATTTATATAACTATATACTTATATGTAGCTATATAATTTCAGCCTGCACTCCCTTACTTTAGATAAAGAGAAACAATAAAACAAGACATGATCATGTCTTCTGCATGATGCCATGACAACTGCCATATTACATAAAAACAGTGCAGAAATCTGGTAGTGATGCTCGGTCTTTAGAAGCTTCCTGGATTACACTGAGAAAATGCTGCCAGTCCATGACATCTTTCCTCTCACCCCAGGACCAAATAGTTTTTGCACTAAAAGGGGAAGCACAGATCAGTTCTGTCTGTACACCCAATTTTTTAGTAGAATAAATATTTCAGTCACCTAGTACAATGAACTCTGACAGAAAAGGAAGAGGATGAATTAATCCAAGTGAAAAAAATTTTGAAGAAAGGAAAAGTCATGTTAGAGTTGTGAAAAAGAAAAGACAAAGAATGAATTTGAAACAGTACCATAGGTAGTGCATTGGAAATGAAGCCTATTGAAAAAAGAGAGAGTTAGAGAATTATTTTTTTAAGTGTCTCTGTGGAACAAAATGGTACTTTCTTCGAGTTGATAACGCCTGACAATATGCTTTATAGTGTACAGTGTGCCAGTTCTGTGCTTCTTGTCCTTTGTCCACATACATGCATGGTGATTTGAACTGATAGTATTTAAAAGAAAGTGCTGTACATAATTAACTGATTTTCAGAAGCCCAAGTGTTTGCACAGTAACAATGAAAGAGAAATCAAATTAATTCTTCACACAGCTTGTGGAAAAAATGGAAAGCACCCAAAGAAAAACAAGTAACTGAGATTGTGTATGCACTGATATCAAAGTTCAGGGAGTCCCTGAGCAGTTTCCCCAACTGTCAATGAAAACACGTCTTCCTCTAGGAGTCTGCTTCAGATTTCAGACATCCACAGTATGAAGCCTAAATTATAGGGAATATATATACATATTCATATATACTAATACATGTTTATTATGTATAGTGAATCCTTTATGTTTTTATGCTCCATATAAAAATTGTTCTACAGATGATCCCTATCTATAGGGTTAAAATATAAAGAAGTTAGGGTTCCATCCTTGATGTCTTGAGATGTAGCCATGGGACTCTCTTTCTCAACTATGATGTAGCACAAAATGTTCGATTAAGAGTCAGTCTTGGGGATTATATCCCATTTAATAAATTAAAATTGTGGTTAGGTGGTAACTTCCAGCTCCTGAAAGCAGCAAGTCTGCCTTATCTGTCTAACTATGGCATAATACTCTTAATAAAAGCTTTTGAGTGCTGTTTCTCAGACTGGAATTGCAGTGAAGGCTTTCTAATAACCTTTTAGAAGTTTTGCTTTATTAAAGCTGCCTGCAACGGCAAGAAGCATAGATATTTAATGATGCCACAAGTTGCAGCTTCAGGTTCTGTACTTCACAGTGTGCCTGTGAACCAATCCATGAGAATACAACAGATTTCAACTCCAACTTCCTCAAAAAACCCATAGCTATTTGCAGTTATGTGTTGCATTAGTTCCTTGTCCACTCTCTGGTGAGACACCTACTTTACAGAAAAGTCAATAAAATGTTTATATATTCAGTAGTAGTATACTTAGGAGCCTTAGAGAAGATGGTGAAAACTTCACTCTCAAACCAATGCATGATTATCTCCCATGGATTTCAAACAGGAAGGATTATCCAGTTCTGTCCCTCAAAAGTACAAATGATCAAGGAGTTTGTAGCTGCTTAGTCCAGACATGTCCACAGAATATTGAGTCTTTTCTTTTGGGAAACCAGCCACACAGTACTTTTTGCACCCTACTATAAATCTCAGTTCAGCCATGAAAAGCTTCTGTGTCACATAAGAAAAGACCAGGATAGATCAAGGGGGTATTGGCAACGTTCTAGCCCACTTCAGTAGCAATAAAATACTTTTAAGTGGAAACGTCAAAAATTATTCTAAAAAATTGATAGCACCGCCTGTTGCAGGAAAGTTTCCTACCACTGTCATCAGTCCCTGTCAGTCTGAGATCCAAGTATGTACTTGTTCCACTTTAGATTTGACTGTAGTGCTGCCTTAAAAGGAGTTCAAGAGGCAGCGTAATAAGTAGTTTGCTCTGAATATGATTTTCCTGAATATTTTTTTCCCTTTGAGGAAATATTAACAGACATTTCCTTTGTGATGATGTAGATTGCAACTTCAGCTGTGCTGATTTGACAGATTAATAGATTTTACTTCCTTTCACAAAGCCCCTTTACTTGTTTGCAAAATCTGCATTTTATGTTTTCTTGACTGAATGTATCCAGGTCTCTACAACTTCCCCATTCCTCATTCACTGTTTAAAGCTTTCATCATTTTTCTTGTCAGCCCTTGTTTAATTTCACCTGATTGCTGGTGTTTGGGATTTTGAGAGTAACACATACTACAGGCTGAATACTTGATTAATGGAAATTTTGGAGGAAATCATCAGAAGAAAAGGAAGAATTGGAAGGTAACTCAGGGAGAAATATGCAGGGGAGGGACAAAGGAGTTAAGCAAAAGAAAAAACTAATTTATTTTTTTTTGTGTGTAGACATTTTCTTATATATTAACAGCCTAAACGGAGAAGAAGAAAAACAGCCCTTCCCAGGGCTGGTGAGAAATAACTGGTAAATGCACTATGAAGAGGCTGGGGCCAGAGCAGTTTTGCTCAGCTGATGCATCCATCAGCCCTGTCTACCCAGGTATTGAACTGTGCTGAAATGTGATGGTTTCTCACAGCAAGGTGGGCCCCAGGGAGCATTGTGACAGAAGCCATTTCTGCAGTCAGTCACAGGGGTTTGCCTGGTGTCCTCAGTTACAAGACGTTGGCATTCAGATCCTTCTTATTTTACAAATCTTTCTCCAAACCACTTGCTTGAATTTCTTGGATGAGATTCCTTTTTTATATTGTTCATTAGCAGATATAACATTTTAAAAACTTTTTTCATCTCTTTCAAACTGTGGGAAATTTATAGCAATAGATTGTTGGAGAGAACAGTGGAATGATGTAAAAATGTTTTGTTATCTGCAATTATCCCCAGCTGACTGTGATATTTAAAAGCCACCAGCCTCTTTTCTGGGTTTCCCCTGCCTCTCCAGATCCTCTGCTCCATGACTTCTGTGCAGCCCCTCCAGTTCTCTGCCCTCTCACCTGGGAATCTTTAGTAAAGACTTTGCAGCTAATTCATGTTGTGAAAGTCACAGCTGCAAACATCTTTTGACAGCAGATGAAAGCAGGAGCCAGAAGTGAATGAATCATACTTCCTGGATGTCAACATTTTTTGTGCTCTGATTTTCTTTAGTCCAAAGCAATCAGAATATGAAGGGAGAGGTACTGCCAACTATAAGGGACTGAAGTGGGTTCTATCTTCAGAACTTTACTGCTACCTGTTATTAGTCATGTTAATTCAAAAGAGGAAAAAAGGGAGACTTTAGACTGATGAGAATACCTTGATAAACAGTCAAAACCTTTCCAGAAATATTAATAAAGGATTATATGAGATTCCTCTTCAAACAGCAAACAGATCCAGTCATTCCTGACAAAAAACCCCTTCATCCATGAAGATCCAAAAATCTTTGTGAAAACATTAACATATTTAAAATATGAAGTACTAAATCATAAAAAAAAACCAAACCAAACTTCATGCAAGGTTTCATCATAATAGATTTTGTTAATAGTTATTAAAATGAAACTCCAAGAAAGTGCTGCAAATCCCATAGAAAGGTCCATGGAGCAGGAAAAGCTTAAGGAAACATTACATAACTGGTGTTGCTGGATGCACTCTGCAGAATTAACACAAACCTTTGTTATGGTTATTACAGGCATTGCATTGCTGTAACGTTCTGGGTCTAAGCCACAGGCTGCCTTGGCAGTTTATGTATTTAAGACTCCAAATATTTAAATTTTGTCCATGCAAATTCTGTCGTTATTTGATACCTTGAATCGAGTAGAGAGCATGCTACAAGCATTTTCCTAAGAGAATTTAATTTAATGTAATGAGAAAAAAAAAGTGTTTTATAAAAAGTTCCAAGGGTAAACATGCAACCAAGGTAGAAGCTTTACCCCAACACTCAGCAAACACAGTCCACAAAAGCACCCAGTCCAAAGCAATCAGTAACCCAGCTTTGTAACATACGTGCCCCTTGGCTTTAATTACCCAAAACAGTGAAGAAAAAGAAAGGAAAGAGAGATTAAAAGAGTAAAGAGAGAAGGAGGAAAAGAATAGAATAAGAGATAACTACGGCTGAAGAATCCTGTGGAGATCACACCTCAAGAGAAAGGCCCAAATGGAGCCTACCTGTGCTCAGCGAAATGATGGTGCCGCAGCCAGGCAGGAGCTCCAGGGGGTGTGGAGCGGGCTGCCAGGCCTTCCTTGCCTTCCTTGGCAGGACAGCCCCGTGGTTCTGGGCATGTTGGCTGCAGACCATGTGCTTGCAGGCCCAGGGCTCGCCCTTCCCACACACACATACGCACACACACGCTCTCGGTGAAATCGGCTCCGACGCTCAGAAATTCAGCGAGATACGAATCCAGTCTCTCGCAATTGCTTCCCTAGGCGCATTCAATACAGAAATAAGCACAGAATGCTCTGGAAGATCTTTATCCTGCAGAGACTGAGGGCTTGAAGGGGAAAGGAGTTCAAGCAAAAAATCTCCATGCAGAGACAAAGATTTATACTTTTTAGTCTGTTTTTAAACTCTCTTTCTTTCTCCTATTAATAATTTTTTGCCATGTCCATATTTTAAATTCAAGTCCTTTTGCAGGTGAAATGCCTATCTTCTACCCTCAATGCAAAATTATGCAACTCCACTGCAGACACCAGAACTGAATGTTTCAATGTTATAACAAAATCAGCACAGAGTCTGAACAAAGTCAGTTTTAGGGAAGATGTTATAAGTTTAGCCCAGAAAGCCTAAGGAATCTAATGGTTTTACCACAATAATACGATAGAAAATGGTAGCAGAAATGTGACTCTTGTATTTTGTCTGACACTCTCTATGTGATTTGAAAAACCTCATTATGGAAATCCGTATTCAAAATCAAGACTTGTATGAAAAAAACAAAAATCCATTAACATGTTTTAATAATATGCCATCAATAATAGTATTAAATTTCCCAAGGAAAGGCGCACTATACAATGCTTATTTTTCTTCGTTCAAAAGGACTGAGCAGAGAATAATGTAGCACTGAGCAGTAATTAGAGTGATAAATGTCTGCAGAGTTGTTCTGTCACATTATGCTGACAAGCATTGATCGAAAGCTGGACTTCCAATGACTGCTGTAATCTTTAAAATACGTATTTATGTGTATTGAGTACACAAGCTTACAAAGACAATTTTGCCTTGAAATCACCTAAAATCACCTTTGAAATCATGCAAAATCCTAAAAAGTATGGGAAATTAATAAACTGAGCATGTGTTTACTACCGAAAAATGCAGTCTGAAGTACATGAAAAGAGCTCACATCCTCTAGGGAAACTTATCTGAAGTGCAAGGTGTAGACTCTCCACAAAATCTTTCCATTATGACAGAAGCAACACTGGTTTCTCCTTAGGAAGGAAACACTTTGCAATCTGGGGCAAAAAATTGAGGGTTGTGATGTGTAAAGTACTGAATTGAATAGATTGGTAATACTTAAGTCCAAAATCCTTTATTTACGTCCTATGAAATGGAGACAACTGATTGTGTGAAGGCGATTGAGAAGTGACATATATAAGCCTAGAAAAGTCCTATCTCTTTTCTCAGCTGGAGGAAAATAAAAAGAATAAAGCTGCACAGAGGCAAGGTTTTACAGGGATTTAGGACTTTTAAGTGAGGGTGCCTTTGATGAAGAAGTACTATGTCTGCACAGTCATCTCCTTATATGTAAATAGATACAATAAAACAGTTTATATGGCATAAAAATAGTAATTTCCTGTCATAATTCTTTAGACTGTGATATCTCTGAAGCAGAGGTCTTCCTCAAACTGTCATTTTTCTCTTTTTTTTTTTTTTTTTGCCAAAAGCCCATCTCATTGGTGTGCTCCGTGTTTAATGAGGCCAAATAAACACTGACAATATACCTGAATAAGTACAACAGCTGGAATGACTCACATGTAGTTCTAGTTTGTATGTGCTGCTGCAAGTAAGGAAACACTCCCTTGAAATGACTTCTATGTTGGAACCAAATTTCTAGCTTGAATGGGTATGGAAAGCCGTAACCAACCTAAGAGTTACTGGACAATTTTCTGTTCTTAACCCAGAAGAACAAGCACTTAGACAACAAAGTGAGTTCATATATTCCCTCAACTTTTACTGACCCCTGAGGGTGATGCAGATGCCATGAAGTCCCACTCTGTCATATAACAAAGGAAAAAACAAGGAGTTCCTAGAGGTCTTTTAAGTTTAGCTGGTGACCTTCCTCTTTTCATAAACAAAATAGGTCAGCAGTAATGTAACCGATGAATTCTCATCATGAATCCACATTTATGGGTATGCATTAATGTAGGATAATGTCAGTGAGAAACATCACAGACACTAGGTCACTTAAGGTTATGTATGCCCTTGGGGCTACCGATTTTATCTATGAAACAGAGAAGGTCTGTGAGGTTTCTTCTGATAATAGTCCCTGAGCTAGGGTTGACATTGCTGTTTATGTCCTAACTAGTACAACAGAACAGCTTAATGTATAAATGAAGGAAAGATTTGTCTAAATCCTCCAGTTAGAGCTAGAAAATTACTTACTGAAACTTACCTCTTTATGCATTTAGCATCTAGGAGTTTATCACACGAGGGTAGGATAGTTTGTACTACAGTGGCTGTCATTTGGAAGTTATTTAAGATTAGAGATACTATAAAATAATAGTTCTGACAGATTTGCCTGCCAAAGATTTTAGTTTATCTCATTCTCATTATTACCTACAGTTAATGTCACATTTTCCTGTATTTACTCATATTCCAACTATTCCATCAATATCCCATATCTCCTGTCTTCCCCTGGCTACAGGAATGGTACCAGCAATGGCAGTAAAAATCCTTGAGCAGAGCAAATGTTTCACTATGAGCACTTAGAGTAACACCCAGATAAAGGCTGTGATGGATGTTTTTTTTAACAGTCTGGTACAGATGTTTGTTCAGTTATCCAAATCCCGATTTTCCTCCTAGTCTGCATAATTTTGAAATATTCTTTCTTCATAAAGTCTTGCTGAGCACTGCCTTCCAAATCTTTCTGATTACAAATGTTGCAACAATTGAAAAGCAGTGTACAGCTTAGCTGCTAGCCAAAACTGCAGGAGATGCTTCTGAAGCCCTCATTTAACAAATCAGGGTTAAGGATTTCCATAAGGAGAGCTTTGTGACTTCACCTTTTCCTTTTCTAATTAACCTCTGCTTGCACTATACATTGAATAGGCATTCATTACCTGTTTTACTGATAAATATTGATAAGCTTCGTATGTTGATTAGCAACAAAAGCTGATGGTGGTCTAGGGAAGCTTCAAAGTGTCAATGTGTTTGCTTTGTGAATCTCTGTTTTGAAAGTCATATAGATAATGCTTGGGCTTAGTAAATTCAGAAGCTATAAAACCTTCACTGTTCCTTCCAACACTTTACAAAATAATTCCTCTTATTAATGTGCTCTTTACAAGAAATTATATTCATGGTATAAGTGGAAAACATACTTTAACGAATATTTTCCTTTACTTATTTTCAGGTTCAGAATGATGCTCAGGTGCATTCCCATAGAGTAATTGTAATCGTAATCTACATTGAAGGAGTTCTTTGTAGGTCATTTTATCCAGCCCTGCCTCAGAGCAGGGCTAGCTTCAATATCAGAGCATGTTTCACAGAGCCATTCACAGATGAAATTTGAAAATCCCTAAGGATAGAGATATCCAGACTTTTAGGACAACCTGTTCTTTTACTGAACCATCCTCACTGGGACTTTTTAGCTTGCATCCAATTGGAATTTCCCTGCAATTTGTGACTGCCACCTCTTCTTTTCATTGAGCACTTCCGTGAAGAATCTGACTGTCCATATCCTAGCATTTAGGGAGGGGAGTATAGCAATTAGATCTCCCTTTGTCTTCTCCAATGTAAATAAACCCAACTGTCCCAGTCTTTGATCTTATATCATGTGCTCCAGTGTTTAGACTCCCTTGGTGATCCTCAATACCATAAATAAGTCATGCAAACCAAATTCTTTTTTGCATTACAGTTGGAGTAGGATAAAGATATGATTGGTTTTGCAGTCCTTTTGTGCAAGTTTGAATAGACAATAACACAAATAATGGATTTGGACATGAAAACACAATGAGGGAGTAGGAGTGTCATTGTGCCCCACTAGCCATTTAGTCCTGGTCCTCTGCACTATCCCTGAGAAGCCATAAACATAATGTGGCTCTGGAGATTCATTGCACTTTGCTTTTTTAAATATCGTAAACATAGGTGGAGAGCAGTGGAGGAAGTAGAGCGCTGACTGTAGCTGATGCTCAGTGAGAGACATGGCAAGATGACCCCAGCAGTCCCTCATGGAGGCAGCATCCAGCCTTGTAGGAGCTTAGATGTCCTAAGACTAATGGAAATCACTTGCTGGACTTACCTGAGCTGCACAATTTTCTTGCAGTTTTCAGAAAGAGTGCCTTATTTAAAACGTTGATCCTGATTCATCAGTTTGTTGTAGAGGTTTAATGGAGTGGTGAATTGCATTTATCATTTTCAAAAACTAAGAAGTCTTGGTAATAAACTTTAATATAAACTTTAATAATATAACTTTAATATAAACTTTAATATATCTTTCAGGATAGGAATTTACTTCTAAATTTAAGAAGAGAAAAAACATATGGTAATCATAATGAAGGGTGCAATAGCAAAATTTTTACCCCGCTATTTTATTATAAAAAATTTAATAATTTTTCTGGAAAATAATTTTCTGGGAATGTTGCATTGCAAGAAATAGAAAACTTTTAAGAGTACAGATTTACATTTCTTGCTTGAGATAAATATAGCCTGATACTTTTTTGTTTGGATAAAATTGCAATGAAAAACATTATTTCAAAACATTAATTTCCAAGATATTTAATTTCTGGAGGTTTTTATTTTCGGACTGCTTGCTAAAATGTTTAAAATCCTATGCCCCTTTCTTATCCAAATCCTAGTTTTCCTTTTCCTCACTTTCTTCGTCCATTGTATTTCATCCAACTTTCAAGTAGAAAGGAGAGAAGATGGAAAGGGTATAAGGGACAAGGGGAAAAACAGTGCATCCACTTTAATTCTCTCTTCAAGTATAAAAATATTCTGCAAATATTTTAAATTTCTTTATGTAGAGCATTTCAACCAGCTCTAGCAGTTTAGGTGGAAATTGCCTAAGGTAATTCTATCATGACCAGAAGATAGATATTCTCATATCGTTCGTGTTTCCCTAGGTATGATGTTTGGCAAATAAAAAGAAGAATTGTGGCAGATGAAAATGACATGTCCTTTCCCAATCCTTACTGTCATTTATTAGCTGGAACAGAATTGCCTCATGGTTTTTCTTTTATTTTTTTTTTATTTTTTTACTCTTTCCCTCTTATTTAAAAGGAATAAAAACACTTGGTCTGGAAACCCCCTCACAATTTCATAAAATGCCTCTGCATTATACGGCACATTTTCTTCTGCATTCTGTCAGTTGTTATATTATATTTTGTACAGAAGAGCTTTGAGAAATGTAATCCATGATTGCAGTATATGTGCTTTTGCTCTTGAGAGGCACTGTGTTTAAGCAAGGCTCATACCATGATTCCTGAGACCTATTTCTAATCCTGTTAATGTCTCATTTTATGACCTTGGGCAAAACTTCTCTCTGTGCTTCAGGCTACTTATCTGTTACACAAGAATAGAAATCTGAGATACTTTAGGACGTTATGAAGTTTAATCAATATCAGTAGGTTCCTCTGAGATGCTCAAAGGAAACGTGTTACCGAAATGGACAGTTTATAACAGTGAGCATATACCCTACCAACTAAAACACTCTAAGGCTTATCCTGAGGCAGAGAGTAGAGATCATAAACTATATATGTGCTTAATTTACTGTCCTGTGCCTACTACTGACTGCATGCATGGAGACAATCACTACCCAATTTTTCCCATCCATTTGTTTTTGTAAGCAAATGCAGACAGTGAAGGAAGCATCGTCTGACATTGACCCTCAGGGCTGTTCTGGGCTGCCCACTTTGCCAAGACGGGGATTTTCTGGTTGTTTGCTGAGCTACCATCAAGCTAATATGATAATTTGCCTTCTTTCTCACTGTTTTTGTAGAAGATGGCAGTGTGAAGAAATAGAAACTTCAAACTAGGATGACCTCACTGTGGACAGGAGCCCACTAAGAGTGCAAGGAACATGTAAAGAAGAAATGATTCAGGAGAAATTCATCCAACCTAAGGATGTTTTTCTCTTTAAGTGCTTTATCATCCCTAATGAACCAGTCACTATCTAGGCTAGGGGGTGGACAATGGCAGGCATTATTCAATCTTTCTCCTTTGCTAAAGCAATTATATATATGCAATTGTTTCTAGGTACTCATAACTATGGCAATTTTTTACGATTTTTTTAAATGACCTTCCATTGGAACTGGTGCAGAACATGCATTGAAAGACTATTTATTTATCATTATGCTTCATATGGCAATGCTGCTACTTGAAAGAAAAGTGTATTTTGGTCCACATACACAGTTTACATCTGTGTTTATGGTGTTCTCTTACTGGCAATCTTGGGCATTAAATTTACCAATATGCTAACACTAGTCAGAAGAAAATGGGTTGTTAGGATGGGAAAATGTTATATGACAGTTTGGCTTTAAGGGCATTTTCCAGATGTGAAATGCTTATAATTTACCACAACTAACTGGAAAACCTATGATTTTTGCACAGGTTTGCAACACATTTAGAAGATAGATATTTCCTAGCTCAGGGCTTTCAAGATTCCTCTAATTATTTCAATGTGACAAAACAGCTTACCAAAAATGCCTTGATGTATATAGAATATTTATATGTTGGTCAACAGGTATTCATCTCCTGGTAAAGGTCTGATGATTAGATCCTATGTTAGATGCCAAATATGGATTTTTTTTATTACAAATGCTCCAAAATTGACCTAATTGAACTAAAAGTACAAGTGAAAATCCCACAAACAGTTGCCACTCACTGTTGTAGTTCTTCAGGAAACATTATTGGAATATAATTTATAGCATGCCAGCGCTTGCTAAGAAAGGTAGCTGAGAGGTGGAAGTCTCCTGATGTTGGTGAATTTTCAGTTCTCTTTACAGAAGTATCTGCCTGCAAACAGGACAGCCATGGACAGGGGTGATTGCTGAGCTTTTTGCAGTGGGTTGTCCAGACCATAACTGTGCTGTTTTACAGCCCACTTCCTCTGAAATCCTTGTTTTGCATCAGCAGACTACAAAAAGCCTCTTCCTATTCGCATTGTCATCCTCCATTCTCCTTCAGAAATAAAAAGTACACTTATCCCTGTTTTTTAACTACGTGCTCATACAGGACTGTGAATGATTTTCTTTGGGATTAACACTTCTGTGCCAGTCTCCCAGGCTGTCAGTTATTTTATTCATTGAGATTAATGCTGTCAAACCTCTTTCAACATTGGTTAAGTGCACTTGCCTTATCATTTGCCTTGTTGCCACCTACCCCTTCAGTTGCTGATAGGATTAATTCAAGTTATACAGCCAAGACAGTCTACAGGGGGAAATCCTTTGGGGAAAAAAGTGGTGCAAGAGGTGTAAGAATCTTCTCCTGAAACAGTTATAGCTTAACCCTTGCATGCAAAGACTGTAATTTATATCAAATAAAGCAAATGAAATATTAGTAAAATTTTAGTTTAGACAGCCAAGTAACAAACTCAAAAAACCTAGCAACCTGATGTTTCATTTTCTTTTGCCTTTTTAAAAATATTGTTGACAGATTATTTTGGATCTAAAATACTTTATTGTAATAATGTAAGTATTTAAGCAATATGCTCCCATGGTGTTTTCACTCTTTCAGCAATCCCTCCTTCAGACTGAGATGCAGGTCAAAATGTGGTTCTTAGTGTTCAGTTATGTCAATAGAATAATGAACACAGCTTTTAACTGGATGCAGACTTCAACTGCTAGTCTGATGATCACACAACACTCCTTTCAGTAATTCAGGTGATATTTGGTTGGGCTTATAATGTACTTCATACAAATGTTTTATTTATCCAACATACCTGAAGTCAGGAGAGTTCAAATGGAAGAGCTGTGTAGAGATGAAGCCATAAGGCAAAGACATATAAGTGGAGGATCCAAAGAAAATATCAATTGCTGGTCACAAATTCTTTAATTTTAAAGATTACAAGGCAATTCAAGCCCTTACTTCATTTTTATTCATAGCACAATAATTGCTGCTCTCTTCTTGAAGTGATCAGCTGCTTCCTTCCCTTTCTTTCTAAGGGTCACATTATAGTAACCTGTGTATATCACACATTTCCTTCATCTCTGTACCCTCTGCAGAAGCATAGTGAGTGAAGAAGGGCAAGAAAATCAGAAAGAGGGAGTCTTCTGGCAGAAGTATGTGCAAATGAGCAAGAAAGGTAATGAATGGGGAAAGAGAAGAAAGAATAGATGAGAGTGGTGAATAGATGAGATATCCAGACTTGTGGTACCTATCAAGTTGCAAGCAAGAGGACAGTATTGCATTTTATACTCAGGATCTTTGATGTGGGATTTGAAAAAGCTGGAACTCCTGCCCCAGTGCATCTCCAAAGGATTGCTTTTTTTCTTAAACCACTATGGATGTGTTTAACCTGCTGCCTTTAGCATGCCAAGCGCTTCATCTCACTAGAACCTATTGTCGTCTGCTCTGAAGGCCTTCCCTCATCATGTATTTCCCAGTCATCTGAAGTTTGTTCACACAATAGGGGAACTTGGAATAACAGGTGCAAAACCATAGCCAAGTGCTGTCAAGTGCACGCTATGAAAATGGAAGACCCTGTGTCACTAGTCGCAGAAGCAGGTGTGTAGGGCGGTTCTGGAAATGCTGTGGACATTTGTTTCAGGATTGCACTCCAGGTCTGAAATGAAACACTGAGCAATACAACAACAACCACTGAATGCAGAGATTGTTACAAGCTGTGCACCTTGCTGAAGAGCAAGGAAGACCAGAGTCGCTCGGACCTATAAATTGTATAGATCGCATTTGATTTTACATACATTCTGGTTTTTCCCCTTATATGTATAGCTTGATATTCTGATTTATGACATGTGACTTAAAGGATTTAGTAACTACAAAAGCTCAATTAATTTATCTGAATACTAACTAGTTCTTTGTACCTCATTACAAGGTGTTCCACAATTTAAGAATTGTATATAAAAAACAAGACAACAACTTCTTTGCATTGTGTCTCATTTCCAGATTTTACATTTCATAAGCCATGTTTCTGTTTTAGGAGACAGTTTTAATGGAATTTTCCAGATGAAGTTCACTAGTTGCTACTGATTTTGGACATTTTAACCACTATGTTCCATAAAACAATATTGAAGGGAAGTTTGAAATGCTTACTATTTATATTGAATTTGATATGAACTTGATTCTCACTTGAATGAATGGATCACACTGTATTTTCATCGATCTTTTTAATGAAATAGCATTCAGGACATTTTCCACCTCATGAAAATCTTTATTCCCAAAAGTCTTTTCTCATAATTCCTACTGAACCTTTCTGGAGGCTGGATGGCAAGTACAGGGCACAGCACAGAATGAGCCTTTGAAATTGCTCATTTTATTTTCAGCCTCACTCTTTTTTATTACTGAGCTGATCTTTGCTCTCCTATGTGTGTGTGAAGGAAGACAGAGTTCCTTGAATCATGCCTATTGCAGTAGTGGAACTTTTCAGTAAAAGCCAATACCATTACTTCCTGGGTAACAGAGGATGGTGGCACAAATTCTACCTGTTCTACACCTCAACTTTTGGAGATAGGTTGAGTTTAAAACTTTTTGACAGACAAGTATTACATGGTAAGTTGCAATATGTCTGTATTTCTAAAGGGTTAGTGACTAGACATGTACTTGAAATGATGAGGTTATAGTGTGGTTTCCCTTTTGAGGTATTAAGCCTTTCAAGTTTCATTCTTTCTACATTTCAAAGCCATTCAAAGTATCCACATAGTGTAGTCATAGAAGAATTACTCTCCTTCCTTTTTTTTCTTTTGAATTCAAAAGAGTCTGAACTTTCACTTCTTTAGTTCTCTAGAAAGTTAGAGCAAGAAAGGCCTCCTACAGACGAAATAAAAAATATTGAGTGGGATACTATTTATTGTAGAAGGTTTTAGTTCTGCTGAAATTTGGATTGTTTATGAGACGTATTTGTAGCCTTTCCCCTTCTCGCCATTAAAATTCATCTCACCTCCTTGCCTACACATGCAGTGACAAACAACAAACTACCTGTTAGCTCCATAATCAGGGAGAGACTGTCACAGCAGTCACAGCATCCCACTGCTGGAGCCCATCAGAGGAAAAGGGTCACAGTCCAGAGAGTTGACAGTGAATACTCATATGCCCAACTTGTGAATCAAATTATACTCCTACAAGAAGTGTCCAGGGAGAGACTTACCTCATTAATTATACATGCAAATTGGGATCCAGCAGCATCTTATGAGGTTCTGTATTTCAAGCCTTGGTTTTCTGAGGCTGTCAGCAGCACATCAACAATCTAATTAAAACTATCATCAAAGCAGATCTGAAATACATTAAAGAGTTCCCATTAATGTCATATTTAATTTACTCATTCAGTGTTGAAGATGTTCATTACTGTCCTTTTCTAGGTTTTGAACTTCTGGACAACAAGTTCTATAAATTATATTTACACCTCAAGAAATATAAACACACTGTTTACATGTCTGACAGCTCTTCTGTCTCCTCACTCCTTACTTGACATGTTGCAGCTGGGTTGCCAGTTGTCCCTTAGTTCCTTCATCGGAACACTGAGAAAAAAGGGATGGGGGAGTAGGAACAAGGGGGAATGGCACCAGCTTTTGTTGCTGTTTGTTCTCTCTGTCCTTCACACCAGTTTTTTTGTCTAATTGTAAGAGTGAGTTCAGTCTCTTCCATTTCATTGACATAATGGGATGGCTGGACCGTCCCACTGAACAGCAGTGTTCTGGCTGCTATGCATTAGAATTAAGGAAAACTGAATTGCAATCTTTGATAGAAATTGTCTGCTAGGGTCAGATGAGATGTGGAGGGGAGTTCTCACCTTCAGGCACTGTAAAATTAGTTTGCTGTTTTCACAGCAGTTTCTTCTTGTGGGGTAATCAGGAATGAAAAAGGAATTTGTCACTAAAGCCCAGAGAAGAACAAAAAAAAGGTATTCTGAAAGGGTACCATTACCATTGGTTTCTCTTTTACAAATGTCTGTGTTTTATTTTAAAGCTTAGGTAACAGTTTTATGAAATAGAATGGAGAAAAAATAAACCTAGATAAGAAAAAGCTATTTTGCTAAACTTTATCCAAACCACAATTTTATAATGTTGGTGTAACTGCTGCCGATGTATATATTCCCTGTACAATAGAATCTTCCAAGGAACATGACAAAACTCTTTACACTATTGATCTTAATGTGACAAGAAGTCAGAGTTTTTTGTGTGACAAAAACTGGCAAAATTAGAAAAACACCTCTGCTAAATATTTTAAGCTAAATCACTATGAAAATTTCAGAAGAATGGAAATATTTTACTTGTTTAGTGATCCAGAAAAGATGTCAAATAGTGTATTGGAATTGCTGCCAATGAGAAATTGATGACTTTCCCAGAAACATTTTTTTCATTGCTCATGAAAATTAGGTTTTTTTCTTTCACATACTTAAGCCTATTTCTTGCCTAAAAAACAATATTGACACAAGAAATATTTCAATAAGTTGGAGACATTTCAGTTTTGCAGAGGAGCAAAAAAAGCATGTCATGGTAAGAGACTTTAACATAAGCACACACCAAGAAGTCAGTTACTAGAAGGACATAAGACCAAGTATTTGAAAATTATAAATACTGTATTACAGGAAGAGTGATTCAAATGGTGACCATCTAAAATGAATGGAATGTAATTCAGCAAGACTCAGATGCATGTTAGCATGTAGTATTTTACAGTTTCAGGATATTAGAATGTAATAATCTATTATTCTGGAAAAATCACCCACAGCAAGACTTATTATGTAAAAGAGGATTGGCTACAAATCATGACTTTTTAAAAGTACATATGTATCTGTGAAAGGGAGGGAGTCTTTAATTTTGAGCAAGTCATTTTTTTTACCATGAGTGGGATTATATAACATTAGTAGTTTACTGATATTGTTTACTAAGAGAAACAGAGATATGCTTAACTCAAATGAGTTATTTTACTGTAATATACAGAACAAGTCATCCTTGTAATAACTGTAGCCTTTGCAGAACATTGAGCTTAAATAAGATCTACTCTTGCACATTTTGACTAAATCTATACCAATAATTGAAAAAGGAGGATTACTAGAGGCTGTAATTCAATCGTATGTGCCATAAAATTGTTGCAATGGTACCTAATAAATTTTTGGACAAAAGCCCAACCATCATTACTTCTTTGAGTTTTTGAGGAGGCACAAACTGTAGTTCCTACAATCCTGAACTTTTCCATGGGAATGTGTCATTTCAGCTGAACCATTCACAAGTATTTTGCTAACAAAGCAAAAATGATTGCTTTCTGACTGAATTGAACTATATTCTTGGCAGGTCTCGGGAACTTCCTGTCAAAATTCTACAGTCGAATTAAAGGAGAAATCAAAGGTGATTTTTCTACTTTTCTCCTTCTCCCTCTGATGCTTACAAGGGTTATTATGCACTGTTTCTTACAATATTTCTCTGATGATTTTCAAATTCTTTATAAAAACAGATAAAAAAGAATTCTTAAGGGAATAGTTCTCCATACTCTATCCATGGATATAATCTAAATGTTTTCTTCACATATACTGTAACAAGTATCCCAGAAATTAATCTTTGGGAAGAACTGTTATAGGCTGAGCCCTCCTAGCCCACACAGGCATTAGGGAATGTTGGGCTCCCAAAGGTGACAGCAAGTATACATGTGACAGTGCATTGCCTGCTTCTCTGAGGTAAGCTTCATGGATTGTTACACTTGGCACTGTATGCTTATGTTTTCTTTCTGTGATCAAATGCATTTGAGGCAGGATCCAGGTAGCCTGATACTCAGCTGATACAGTGCCTGGCTCTCTTGAGTCTTCCTTTCGAGAAAAGAGGCAAGAGAAGTCACTGCAGCCAACTTTATGCCTGGCTCTCTTGAGTCTTCCTTTCTANAACTATGACACTTCTTTATCAGACTAATTTCTTTTGTAGTCTTGCCCAATTAACCTCTCATTGCCGAGTCAAGACTTTGATCACAGCACTATCCAGTTACTTCAGCCACTGTCCCACGGCTGTCATGCAATTAAGCATTAAGGACCTAATCACTAGCATCAGCATGTTTGTAGAACATGTCTTTGAATGACTGCATGCTATGAAACCCAATAATGGACTTCCAGACATAGCTTATTAATGGCATATGCATGGACAATAGCTTCCAGAGACTGTTTTTCCCTATGAGCACAATTAATTGAACAAAATGCACACAAATAATTCAAGATCATAGTCACAAATGCATAGTTAAAAAAGCTGACTGATCAGATGTTTACATGCTGCCAAAGCATTTGCTGAAAACCCGTGTGAGTGATGCTCACCAAATCCCTTGCCATTAGTTTCCTTTGAGTAGTGAGTACCCAAGGCCACAGAGTCATTTGTGCCAGGGGGCTCCTCATGGCCAGTGTTGAAACCTGTGTATCACCAGGTGACACTCAGCACCCACAGAGTTCCCCTCGCTAGTTTCAAAAAACTAAAACTACTTGCAGTGCAAGTAATTATCTGTAATGAGATACTGTTCTCAAAATGATTATGGTACATCGTATCAATACGTGAAAGTTTTAACAAGCGTCTCCCGCAGCTGGTAGATTCCCAGTTTAAATTCTGAGTTTATGCACTGCTGGAACCTTGCATATAATTTTACAACTGTTGTTTTTATAACTATTATAATTACAAATTATTTCCTCCTGTATGATTAGTATTTTTGTATTGATTTGAGATAAATACAATTAATTACATCTTTTCTCATTGTTCCATATTGTAAAATACTATTCTTTAATAAAGGAAGAAGTTAGAAATTTCTGGTGTATTTCCTTAATGTAAGATACAATACATAGAGGGATTTTCCTTTGCTTGTTTTAACTTCTATAAAAATACCTGCAAAATCTCCTTGCTTTGCAGAATAATGTTCAAACCAATGGTCCATTGCAGTAAGGAGAAGAGAACTTGAACAGGACAAAAGGAAATTTCCTGCAATCAGGCATCCTAAAATGGTAAGACGGGCTGATAACTTGTAAAGATCTGAGGTTTGGATTTGCTGTTGCTATTTTTTTCCATTGCTGCATGCAAATAAACACAGAAGAAAAATTTTTGGAACATTCTAGGTTATTCCTGAATCTCAGCATAACTGTGCCGTGTTTTTAAGTTTCTTGTCAACCATTGTTGATTTTGGTCTTTTTTGAGCTTGTGAGGTTCCAGTTACATTTGAACTGGAGTTAAAAAAATAAAAATAAAAATTATGGTGACATTTTTCATCACCTGAGAAACATATTTTCATAATACCATTTCAAAGTGATGTGAAACACGCTGATAGGACTACAATCCCTCTGCAAACAGTAGCGTCCAAGGCTGTCTTAGAAAACAAACCTTGAAAGAACAACCTCTTCCAACTCTCCACTGGCACTTACAAAAATAGTAAACATTTCTTATCCCATGTCTACCTAGAGAGTCTTATGGACAACCACTGTTCTTTCCCTGGAATGAGAGTAGCCAGACTGATTGAAGGTCGACTACTTTTATGCCCAGGCTAGGAACTTAGGAGCCTGGAGCTAGGAGGAGAAGTTTGTAGGATAGGATTTCCCACTAATCAAATGCGTGTGTCTCTCACATGAAGGTGATGACACAGGTTTTTGTCTCTGACCTTCCCCCATGACCAGAAGAAAAGTGGACAACTAAGGCATTGGCTGAGCCTTGATCAATTATTGTTTAGTTACAGAAAGGTAATTCAAGGAGTAATATTTAGAACATCAGTGTATTTTCCGTGATTCTCAGTTGTCTTATGCTGATAAATATCAACACCAGAATAAAAAGTTTGTAAGCAGAGTAGAAGGTTGAAGTACAAAGAGGGAGCAAAAAGACAGACTTGAAATAGCTTCAAGAGCTATCTAGCATTATTAAGGAAAATATTGAAGAGATAACTTCATAGCAATAATTAATTTGCTTTAAAACTGAGGGTTTTTATGAGTGAAATAGATCAGATTAAACTAACTTTTGAATAAATTAAAGTTGTATGTATTCTACTTGCCTCCTAAAATAATAATAATGGAAGGAAAGTAATAGGTGGAAGGAAAAACGTTACCCAAGTAACATGGTGGGAATAAAATTTACATTATTAATACATTTAATTACAATGAATTTGGAAATGGGGGAGAGTTTAAGAATGGACTTAGTTCGCAAGGCAGTCGACATGCAGTTTAATATGTGAGTTGGAGTTGTTTGCAGCAATGACTTAAGAAGTCAAAGACATTCACAGTGGAGGGTGTGGTGAGAGGAGCAAAAAGAAGTGCTTCCCAGGGTAGGGAGATGGAAAATAGAAGGAAGGCAACAGGAGAGAATACAAAAGGAAAAGCAAGCAAAAGAGGGGTAAGCAGACCTGAGGAAAAAAGGGTTCTGAGTAATAGAATAGGTAAAAATGGATACATGTAGTTCACTCTTTTGCATCTGCATGTGGAAGTAAGCTAACATTGAGACCTTGTGTTATTCATCATATGTTTCAGAACAGCTGTAATGATATTCAAAATTCCTCTTTGTGCTAGGCAGATATTGCCCCAGATATATGGTACACCAGGGAGACATGCAGGGGGAACCTCACGGATATATACCTCCTCTGTGATGCAGAGTGAATGGAAGCTGCCCACAAGGGCAATGGAAATGTTTCTCTGCAGAATCCTTTGTTGGGTGACTACAGTCCCCGTATGTGGTTGGTAGTGCAGGTGGAGTAATGAGGGCTGCAAAATATCTCCCATTTAGAAAAAAGGAGTAAATACATATTTTCCTTATTTAATTTTCTCAGTGTATCTCAAATCCTGAGCTAGGTGCTTAAAGCCTTTATTGATTCTACATCGGAAATAAACTTTCCACACCGACATGCAGACAGCTACAAGCACATGGGCGTTTTGCTGTTTTCATGATGCATAAAATAGTCTAGAGAGCTAGACACCTTGCTCAGCATTTCTGAAGGTTTCAGACGAGTGCAAAACTGACTGCTCAGCCTATTACTAAGTCATAAAAATGTGCTTATTTTTCTTGTTATGTATGGAATACATATACATAGATTTTTTCCATTCTGCTTATCCGCCAAGCTAGATAGCCATCTAGCCACGTATATGGGCAATGAAGGCTTAAAGGACACAACTCGAGTAGCATATTCACAGAACTAAGATAGCTTCATATTTGTAAGAACTGATGCCTGCAAATACATCCTAAAATCCATCCACAAGGAGTGCAAATTAATGTCTTATGCCATCATAATACTCTAGCGAGTTGCATAACCTCTGTCTTGTAGGACCTGACAATGGAAGTCTTCATTTTGCTCCTTCAAAGCTTTGATGCTGAAGAGCTACAATCAAGGTTCTAGGCATATGTGTACTTCTCATTAATTCTTTGGCCCTTGGCATTTCTGCTGCTCTACTAACCATAGCAGAGGATTCAGTGTGACAGAAACTGATTAAAACCAACCTTTGCCATGTATGCTATGAACAGCCTACAGTCATCTGACAACAACAAATTTCCATCACATGCAAATGCAGTATTTTAAGAGTAACTTCCATGATGTTGAAAATTACGTTTCCTTCATCAATCCCCTGGGTAACCACTACTGGCATCACTAAACTGTGTTAGAGGTGCTGTCTGGTATCAGCAAAACTGGAAGTTCCTCCCACTGTATAGTGTCTTGGTGTCTAGCACTAGATATACAGCCTGTACATGTTGCGCAGAGAGTTTTCACCATAAGAAAGGGTAGCAGAGTGATGAAATGGGTGGCTGTCTGAAAAACACTCTCTGGCTTTTTCTAATTCAAGCATGCATACAAAGAACAACTCTGCTCCATTTCCATGTACAACACAATAAAGATAATTTGTCGTCAGGTGAAAGAGAATTAAAGGACACATTTCATGGAGTGAAAAAATTAAAATTTGTTTAAACATGAGGGATTACAATTACGGGTATAATGCGTTTATAAGAGGTGATGCTTTTGTAATTAGTGCTACTGTGGTAGCTTTGTTGCAGCTTTACTTATGTGACTTCAATATCTAAATTCAGTTATGAAAAGCAAAATGAGAATCACACACTGAAAATATTTCAGGCATCCATTTGAATTTCTCTATTTTTTAATTACCTCAGTAGTGGAACTGCCAGAATTTCTTTTCTCAGTTGAAAGCATTTAGGGCACTTATGAAGATCAGATTTTTGGTTTAGCCTTTTTCTAAGTAACCTCAGTGTCTTCTATCTACCTTTAAATCATTGGAGTTGTAAGTTCAGGTTCTACTCTTTTTCCCTTTATATTTGTTCAGTCCAGAGCTCTCTTCTCAGCATCAGTTCTTCAGACTATCTTAAATTTGTTGGGTCAAGGAGGAATTTTGTTGAAACTGAGTTTTAGGGCATTTTTGAGGTGCTCTACACTATTAAACCAAAAGAGCAGGTTAAGCAGGCACATCCTTGTTCTAAGGGCATGCTTTCCATTGTGTTACTTTAAGCTACCATATCTTCTCATAACTTTTGCCATTATATTAAATTTATGGACTTTTCAGGAACTTCCCCTCCAAGATTCTTCCTTCAAAATATTCAGTGTTTCTCATGACTCAAATGAAATTTAAAGCAGTAGATCTTATTTTAGTAGCAAAGTTTCATCAGTATTAAATTTCACGTAGCTCTGTGACTTTCCTTTCAGAATAGTTGCTCTCTCAGATAGCAATAAAAACGTTTAGAGCAGGCATTTTTGGAACAGCAATGCAAATCTTGTTGTGCGCACAGGAATGAAAGTGGGAGAAAATGGGTGCAAAGGCTAAGGAGATGATTTTAGAGGACTGTGTTGGCAGAAAGAGACAGACTTCTTGTCCCTTGCAGTCCTGCCCATCCTGTCCTTTGGGGAATTCTCCATGGAGTAATCTATCTCTAGAATCACATGTGAAATTTGTTTTGAAGAGTGTTATTTTTAGCAGGTGAGGAAAGAGTTAACAAACTGCTGGTAAGCTATAGGGACCAATGCTTAAGTCACTTGCTTTTCATCTTTTATTTAGAGGTCAGCCAAGATGCCTAGGAAATCAAATAATGCAGTAATATAAAAATATTATTGACATTTACGAGCTTTCTTTCCAAAGCCAAAGGCTTTAGCTAACCCAGCAGCCACTACAGTTTTTTATGCTGTATGCTTCAAAGCCTGAACCCTAACACAGAACTGAAGCTACAGACACCCCATGTAAATTCATAAGATTGAAGTCTTGTCCTTAATCTTATACATATTTTCTTTCTATCTTTTCAGAATGCGCAGAGCAGACGTTTGATGATTTCTGTTTTACAACCCCAAGCCTTGATTGTATCCTTAGCTCTAATGTTATTACTCTCTGCGTATCAAAGCCTACTGTAAAAAAATATAAAGCCCAACGCTTTTTTTTTCCCTAATTTTTGAACCTTTACAGGACTCCTGAAATGCTGAAAAATAACAAAAATCCTAAACTTGTAACCTTGGGCAAAAATCTTTTTCTAGAAGATTGTAGCCATAGCTGTAAAATTTTTTCTATTTACCTCTGGAAACTGTGAATAATCCTGAAGTAGAATAGACTTTTGTGTATTTGGATTTTTCCAATATTAACTATATTCCCGCTCATATTCCTTACCCTATCCTTCCTGTAGGATCACTAAAATGAAAAGACACTGAAAGTTCAGAATTAACACTTCTCCTTACTCTGTAGGCTGAGAACTATCCAATAATAAAATAGGATTTTTAGGCTTTGTATTTATTAAGTGTAACCCATAGACCTATGCTTAGTTATACACAATGCATTGGTTTTGATGATCAAATAGAAGATAAAGTCTTAACCTATAGTCCTGAACTTAATGATATGTTAACTCAACATCTAAAACAAGAATTTACAGCAGATATTCATTACCGATCCCAAACACTACTCCTGTCTAATAGGGAATTAAGCAATGAGGGAAATCACATTCTAAAAGAGAATATAATTTAATGTCCTGGATATGCACAAGCCTTATAATCATCAGAGGTCTTACAGAATTCAGAAATAAACAGAGCTCTCAATAATTTGAATTTCTCAACCTTAATCCCAGAGTAATACCAACTGCAATGAAATCCAGAGTAGAAAGTAGATTTTTAAATAGTGTGTACATAATAGACCTTACCATCACCACACTCTCCTCCAATTTCCTTAGACCAGGTTCCTTTGTTCACTCTCTTTGGGTAGGGAAGAGGTCAAATGCTTCCTCAAAGGATTTAGCAGCACCTCAATTTCCTTTGACAAAAGCATTGACTTTCTCATATCGAAGAGTGTATTGAACAGAAACTTTGTTAATACGTGACAGCAAAGATCATGTATGTCATTCTGAACTAGTGGGATAAATGGCATTTAAAATGAGAGAAATCAATAATTTGCAAGGTTGGTCGTTGCCTGCCTGTTTGGCAAGCCCTTACTCCATTAAATACTCCTTTTAAGCATCCATTTGCAGGTTGTAGTTTAAATGACTGTTACTTTTGCCGTGTGAAGTCATATTCAACCATTGGTTGCTCATTGTTGCCTTTCGATCAATAGTTTAAAAGCACTTTGAAAGCCTTAATTGAGTCTCAGGGTTAAGTAGTCATGATAATGAATGTTGTCACTTGTAAGTAAGAAACCAGTTGTGCCATGAGATCTGATAGCTGCCTCAGATTCCTGTCTCTTTCATTTGTATTTACTGCTTTTCTATATTTTTTGAGGTTTCAATGGACATAGTCACAGGAAAAGAAAATTTTGATTATCAGAAATACAATTCTCTGATGAGTCTGTAGGAAGTCTTTCAAAAAGAGCTAAACAGTTTATAGCATGCAGACAGGTTGTGCAAAGATTCCACAGGGCAATTTCACACAAAAAACTTAGAAACTGTCAGTATTTACAGGTCAGATTGATCTTTTTCTCATTTAGTGTCATATTTTTGTTATGAACATTACTTCAGAAAAATCCTAAACCTCACTCAGGACTCAAACATCACCTTTTGTTTGTACTGATAGTTAAAACTAAGAACACTTACAGAAGGCCTATGAAGCTAGGTAGACTTCTAAATCAGACATCAGTAAAAAAACACCAGCACAACAATCCATACACTGACATGAAATATATATGGGGTCTTTTGGGTTGCTTTCACCTCAGTGAAGTTGTTACATGATGAATAGCACACAGCAAGTTCCTGGGAGAAAGAGCAATATTAATTGCATGTTCCACAGTGAAAGGATAAATCCTAAGTATAAGTATAAATAATATTGAACATTAATTGTATATTGACATATCTTCTGTTTCCTTCATAATCTGCTACCCCTTTGACAGTATATTTTTTACTTGAAGAGATACTGATTAGTACAATCCTGACTTCTCAAAGTTTTCATGTGATGGCCTGCTGGACAATATTCTCCTGTTCAGATTGAGAAAGAGAAGAAATCATGAAGTTTATATTCTTTTCGATGCAAGATTCCAGTTTTAGAAGTGAACTTGAAGATTATGTGCTCTCAGCCATAGAAAGCAATTTGTCTTTTTGTAGAGCTCTTGATGACAGAACTGGTTCTTTCAGTTAGGCAGACATAAAGAAGTCTGATTTCAAATATATGATGCCATAAATCTAGGCTGTGGGACTATCATGCTGACCACCTGACACTTCATCTACTCTGTTTTTCAAAGCATTTTCCAAACCTTTTAAAAGTTGCAGATAGTGTTTTTTCACTGTATTTTATGTAAGCTTCTAAACTAAGAGTTAGAAAAATTGAGGTTGGAAGGGTCCTTTAGGTATTACCTAATCCAATCCACTTGCTCAAGTAAAGTCACTGAGAGCAGGTTGCCCAGGATGTGTCCAGTCAGGTTTTGAGTATCTCCATACATATTAATGGATATGAATGCCTAAAGATATTTTACATATTGCACCTCTTCCAGGGAAGATTTACTGCAAGTATTGTGGTAACCATCACTGTGGGTTATGGAAATGCAAACACTGTTCCTTTTCAACAAAAACCTCATTTTGGACACCTTCCACCTTATCCTCCTGCCTCCAAGCAAAAGGTTTTTTTCCTTCAGGAATGCTGCAGTCTATCAGCATCAGGCATACTCCAGAAAGTTTCTGTAAATCGTGTCTGCTCAGAGTGTAGTCTGATCTGTGGAACACCTTCAAATCTGAGACTGCTGACTGTCTGCACTCCTACAGGAAGTATGTCATGAGGGCCAGCACTGCAGCAACCTTCCTTCTTATTTCCCCTCCCAAGGAGGCTTTCTCAACCCCTTTTTTTGAGGTAGCTTTAAGCAGTCGCAAGGATATATGATTGTCCTTTGAAGATCTCGCCATCCTTCTGGTACAGACTGTGGAAGGGAGAGAAGAGGACCAGAGGGTTTTGTGGGCAGTCTGAACCCAGGCTGAATTCAGGCAGACTGTGAGATAAAACACAGGTGCCAGGGGTCCTGGAGTGAAGGTCCAGGCTTTCCAGCGTAGCATATTGGCAGCTCTGACCATATGGATTTTCTTACACAGGCAGTTTCATCTGCCCCCTGCTTGATGCCCATTTTATTTTCTGAGGTTGATCTCATCTGGTTATAGGTCCTTTTCTTGCACTGCAGGAACAGCACAACTCTCTAACTAGACACTATGCTCATTCCCACACAGGCACCATCCATCCCCTTAAGAACCGTAACATTAATTGTAGTTATAATGTTTTCCAAATCGTTGGATCACCAAAGAACAGCAAAAAATACAAACAAAAGGGCTGGTGAAATATAACCCCATCTCACAGTCCATCTGAACTACTGAAGAACCAATTGCATCCATACAGAATTTTCACCATGTTCTCTAGCTTAAAGTAACATTAATGAAAACACCCCATGGCAGTTTAAATGTGGGAAAGAATGGGCACCATTACTGTCCCACTAAAACCACAACTTCTTTTACCAGCTCCCATCTACCAGCTTTGGAAATATTACAGTGTAAATTGACCTTGCAGAGATAAGTATGTGGTTATGCAAATATCAGTGTTATGTTAATGGACTACCCAACATAGTAAAAAAGAGCTAATTTGCATTTCCATTACCATGCACATAGTTGTTTATTAATACGGAAAGGAGTAGTCCGGGAGCTATGAACAAAATCCTTGTCTTCCAGCTAGTGTTTTGGAGTACC
Organism: Serilophus lunatus; assembly: GCA_013399895.1. NCBI lineage: Eukaryota > Metazoa > Chordata > Aves > Passeriformes > Eurylaimidae > Serilophus > Serilophus lunatus. The sequence continues at coordinate 290,653 of VXBA01001271.1, forward strand.
TGGCTTGACTCTGCTGGCTTGCCTACCTGTGATAATCACTCCTTCTCCCTGCTAAATTTTGTGTTGCACCATGCATGACATCTTAAATGATTTGATGGACTAATTTGGGTTTTTCAAATAATTTTGCGTGCCAGTTAATTTCAATTTAAGGTTAATCTGGCCTTCCACAAACAGCATTAGGGAAAGACACAGATAAACACAAACTTTCGCCATTCTGGGTGCATTAGAGAGGGCGGCTAAAGCTGCTGGGGTAAGTGTGTGGGTTGGGGTATGGAGGAGTAAGGAAGGTGTGCATAAGGGGTGCCTGAACTTGATGGATTTGTGATAGTAGCAGGGTATCCAGGCTTGTAATGGTTGGTGCATAGCTGACAGGCAGCAGAGAAGTAAAAGAGAATGTTTTAACTGTGATGTGCTCTTCTGGGTGATGCAGGGGTGTCTGGGAGGGCTGAGCAGCTGCATAGGTTTTTCAAGCAGTGGGAGCCACGGAGATTTGGAGATTTGCTTCCCACCCTTCCCAAACCTTTGTCAAACTCATGCCTTATATCTGTCTTTCCCATCTTCCAGCTGCTGCCATGGCTGGGTTCCTCAGTTCTACCAAAAGCAGCAAAGGGCAGCTGAGAGGTCAGCAGGGGATTGTGCAGATGTAGGAGCTTCTGGCAGGAGCTGAGCAGAACTTAACAGGCATAAAGCCTGGATCAGGAAATTCCTGTCCCTAGACTTAATTTCAAATTAAAGAAATGTGAGAGGAGAAAGGCAGAAAGACATCCCTCCACCATTTTTCAATGTCATTTATACTATGAAACTGTGGATAGCCAAAGCTCTGTGCAAAGCGGACAACTTTGAGCTAAGCTGTTCTAAAGACACTTCTTTCTTCATAAGAAGTATTGCCAAATGGTGCAATTAAACCTTCTTATTTTGATCTTTTGACATATTTAAATAGTAAATTCCATGCCCAAGGACAACCCCTCTAATCCAAAATCTCCAGCTTTGGATGCTCCACGACATTCCCTTTTCTCACAGCAGCCCTAGCTGATACCATATCCCTGTCACGACAGTCATTGCAGCCTCTTCTACTCCATGGCACAGGTGACGGGCTGTAGAGAGGGCTTCCCAAAAAGTTATGGGGGATTTGCGATATGAAATACAATTACTAAAATGTACAAAGTGTTGTCTGTCTCCAGTATCCATAAAGTCTTCGGGGAAGTTGTTGCTGTCTTTATTTTTTGTTATTATAAATGGCCTAGAGTTGCTCTCCACAAAGCTAATTTTCCAGGTTACTGAAATGTCTGGTTTTATCCATTGTGCTAAAATGCCTGGCTAAAAATTAAGGACACATTCTCAAGGTTGGCAGACTCAAAGTACGACGTATTTTCTGTGTTGAATGCACTTCAAAGTCCTTGTAACATGGTATGCTGATTGATTTTTATCAAGAACAGTTGATTCTTTTTTATTTTATCAGTTTGCTTTCAGCAAGCAATGTTTGTGTGATGAAAAGGGAACTGTTTTATGAAAAAATTGTAGTTTAATACCAGCCTTCCACATATTCATCAGAGAAAAATAGCGTAAACAGAATCTATCATAAAGTTTCGAGGAAATACTGACCTTGTCCTCTTCGTTTTTTCTTAGTTTTAAAAAACAAATTTAAATGCAGTGATCAACATCCCCACACTGAGAAAAGTGGATCTCTGAGGGTCTTTTGTGTGCACTTTTTATTTATTGTTGTCAGATATCGTGCGCAAAACAGATTTTTTGTGATTCTGACCCCTTGCAGTATCTAACAAATTCTGTACATCAAATGAGTGCCTGGCACCTTGAGCAATCAGATCTGTAGCAATTTTTAGAAATCTCCCACAATGAATTAGACCACAATCAAAGTTTTGATTAGCTTAATTTGGAAAAAAGCTGAAATTTGCATTTCTTCCTTGAGAGGAAACATACATAGTACTGCAGGTTAGAGCAAGGCTTTAAACAGTATTTGTGTTGGGTTTGAAGCCTTCAGAAGCGAGGGAAGGAGAAATCAGATTGTTCTTAAATTGGTCTGCTCCTCTTTACGGGAATAATTTATCTCTCATAATATTGTGAAGCCAAACAAGAGGTCTCTTAAGGTATTGGTCTAAGGCCAGTAGCCTCTTAGGAACATTTACAAGAAATTGTAACAAAAATGTGACTTCCATCAGTGCCCTGAAGCCCGTTTATCTATATGAAGTTTCAATAGCATTTTCAAAAAAGGATATTCATATAAAATATACAAGGACATGATGTTTCTCTAGATTTTTTTTTTTCTTTTTGAAAGGAAAGAAAATGAGGAAACTCAAAAGTGTGATATTCTGATTATGAATGGTGTTTACAAAATGTTCTTCTTAGGACCTGGGTCTTCTCCATCCCAAGTGATATTATAACGTGTTTCAGTAATTATGCATGGGGAATATGTAAATGCAACTATTGTATGAAAGAAAGGAATATATGCTACACAAATCTATTGAAAACCTTTCTGCTTAATGCTACTAGAAAACTGTTAGGCACTTGGGATAAGAGTAATAAATTGTGTTTGTTTCGTAGGCACTCATAGCACCACACTGATGTAGCAACAGAGCCCTTCAAAACCTTTGATGTATTCATCCTTACAACACAATGGCGAGGAAAGAAAACCACCTAATTCCTTTCATACTGAATGGATATACAGAAACACCATTATTCACATGGAATCACATGGGAACGTTTGCCTCAAAAAGATCTGAGCAGCAGTCTAGGTGCTTTACTGTCTTCCCTCCCTTATCAAGAAAACTACATTTCTTTTTACAACAGTAATAGAGTAATAGAATATAACAACAGAAAGATGACCTCACACAGGAAACATACCGATGAAATTGAGGTACTGGATTCTTTAGAAATTCTTCTCAAGGCTTTTTAAAGATTTTTGGGACCTTTTGCAACCCTTGGGTTTGCCTGCTAATATTGGTAAAACCCTTCACAAGCTCTGTTGCCCTTCTCTGGAATTGTTCCAGCACCTCGATGTATTTCATGAAGTGACGGGCCCAGAACTGGACACAGGACTCAAGGTGCAGCCTCACCAGTGCCAAGTATAAGGGGACAATCTCTTCCCTAGTCCTGCTGGCCGCATTGTTCTTGACACCAGCCAGGATGCCACTGACCTTCTTTCCCCTGCTTTTAAGCAAATATCTCAATCTGCCATTCTTATTCCCTTTTTTCCCCCTGTACTGCAAGATAACTTCCCTCACTTAGAGATTTCATAGCTTTCTTTAGTTCCTCCTGAGCAACAGCATACATAATTTATTCTGCTCTTCTCATATTGTCAGTCTGTATCATCATTCTAGAAAGCCACCTATAGAACAGCTCTGTAAACTGGTTAATGTCATTGGTACCTCTGTGTTTGCACTTATTTGCATTTAACATATGCAGAATGGCAGAAGTAAAGCCAATCTTTAATATGTGTGTACCTATATCTTTCAGAATAACTTAGCATTGTTGCTCTTTTTTCTCTCATACCTGTTCCAGTTTGCATGTGTTATGATTTGGTTTAATTTAAGCCTAACAGAAACATCATGCTGAGGTGCATATCCATAGTTTTGAGACAGAATATGACTTTCATTGGGTTTAAAGTATTGTACTTCTAGAAAGCTTCAGAGCAGTATGGACTTTGCAGTTCTGTCAGCATTTTTAGCATACATTCAACATGCACCTAATAGAACATTTTTAGTGCAACTGTCTTACCATGATCAGCTCTGGACATGGCACTGCACTCCTGGAAGCTGGATATGTGTATTTTCTACCTTTATTCATTACCATTCACACTGAGATTGTATCTCACTTCTGATTTTCTTTTTTAGTGTCTTCCACAATTTTTGTTCAGGAAAATTACTTAAATTTTCAGTTCTATCCATGAAAAAAAATCTGATGTGTCTGTTTTCTAGAAATAGCTGTACACAGTTCATTGAAATTTATACTTAATTGTTTGATGCATGTAAGTGAATGATATATCTTCACTTCCTCAAACCTTTAATGTCTTGAATAAAATAGTTGCAGGCAAACAGCTCTAACTAGACATCTTACGTTGCTAAACCTGTTTCCTAAACAACCTGTAGGATTGTATCCACAAGAGCTGTGGGGCTGTTTGTCTGTATGTGTGAAGACAAGAAGAGAGCTCCTCTTCAGGGAGGTAATTGGCATTCTGAAGTTCTCCCTCTTCATTTACTATAGGGCAAGAACTGAGAGATTAAGTTCTTGCATGATTATAGCCATAAGATTAACTTCTTCTATGACTAATATCTGAGGGTTGGGATTTTTATCCACTGACGGAATCCCACTTTCTCACCCTTTAATAAGGCAGTAAATGGATTTGAAGGAGGTCCTTGCCTCAGAATAGGAATGTTTCCTATGTTTCCTATTCTGTCCATGAACAGCAGGAAACCAGAGACTGAGTGCAGTGATGGTAAGCAACAATTGTGAAACAGCTTAGTAGTCTTTAGGAACATGGACCTAAGGAACAAATTCCTCTTTTCTGTGCTTCCACTGCAGTCTGTGATTATTATAGGAAAAATTTTTCCGACCTTTGATTCCAACACATGCTGTGCCTAGGCATGAGGATTCTTGGAGATATTCTATTACACCCCCTCATCCTGCTGTTTCCCTGCTGATTGATGACTTTTTTGAAAGCTATCACTTTCCCAATTTTTCACGCTTTCAGCAAGGCCTATGCAATTATTGCAGAATTTTAGTATTTTAACTAGTGAACCATGAAATGAAAAAAACCCCAAACCTACAAGCTAACAAAATCAAATACAACATTGAAAATGTCTCTCATTTCCTTCTCAATCCCATTAATCAACTGGTATTGCTGGACTTACCTGAATACACATTCCTAAGTCTCTGGGTGCTATTAGGTGACAAACCGGGATCTGACCTTGCAGCCTTGTTCCATGCAGGGCTATGATATATTCATGTATGTCAGTCTGAAAACAGGAGATTTCTGTCTGTAACTACCTGAAAGGAGGCTGTAGTCAGGTGGGGATCGGTCTCTTCTCTCAGGCTCCCAGTGACGGGACTAGACAACACAGTCTTAGGCTGCGTCAGGGGAGGTTTAGGTTGGATATCAGGAGAAACTTTTTCACAGGGAGAGTGATTTCCCACTGGAATGGGTTTCCCAGGGAGGTGGTGGAGTCACCGTCCCTGGATGTGTTTAAGGATAAGTTAGATGAAGAACTTAGCGGCATGGTTTAGATGGTTTAGATGGTATAGATGTTAGACTGATGTTGGATAGGTTGTTAGCCTAGGTAAAGGTTGGACTTGATCTCTACGGTCTTTTCCAACCTTATTAATTCTGTGTGTGTGTAAAAGGTCTGATATACTGGTAGTATTAATTTCCAATGTTTGCTCACTATTCTCAAGTCTTTTCAAGTCTTGAGTGATACCATCTCTTCTTCATCCTTTTTAGTCTTTCAGTGCATTTTCAGTTCTTGCAGGTGAGAGCGGTTAAGAACCCTTCCTTTTCTATGATGCTGGTTTTGGCCTACAAAGTGCAGCAGCATTTGGAGTGCCCTGCTTCTGAGGGCACTGTTAATCCTGAGTGTATTAGCTTGGTTAGGATGCTACAGGGCAGGATGCTGGTTCCCTACTCCGTCCCAAGTTTTACAAACCCCAGGATCTTTCTCCAGTCTTTCACATCTGCTATCTGTCAATAGTCATGTCTAAACATTATCCTTCCTCAGACATGAAGGGACACCAGGAAGTTCCGCATTTAAGACTGCTTCCAGGTCAGTGCTTTTCTCTCACAGATAGAACCAGCATTCTTTTCGAAAATTAGTTAATTATGTTACAGAGTAACTGGAAAGAAATGACATACAGCAAATGCATTGCAAATCCAGTCACAAAACACTGAGCCAAATTGTTTGAAAAAGTGAAAGAAAATTAAGCCCTGATTTTAACTCCCCTCCCCGCCCAGGTTGACCAAGGGATGGCCAGCTTATTTTCATTATTATTTATTCTATATTTCTCTGTATTGGCAGCTAAATAGCTCCAGTTGCCAAAAGCATTGCATGCCCAGTAGCCCTTCTTTCATTTGGCTGTACAAAGGTCTCTTTTCACTTCAAAGGCACAATCATGCATACACAAAACCAGATTGTAAAGGCTTCTATTTAAGTGTCTGGATTAACTTTTGAGGGGCTCATTTAGACTCTCCATCTGAACTGATGAAGTGATTTTTAATATCATTTCATGACTCAAACAAGTTATCTCTTTTTGCTTGTTTTAATCTTTTGAACCCCACATTCCTTTCTAAAAGTGTGTGGTTATCTAATATCCTTTAATTTGTCTACAATATAAAAAAACACAATTGAGCAGATTTCCTGAATTAAAACAACACACAAAACCAATCAGCAGTTGGAGCAATACATCAATCATTGCTACCAAGCTTGGAACAAAAAGAAAGACATACATAAATTTTGTGACTTGCTAGTGCTTTTCTTTTGGTATGCTTTTTCTTTATTTTAATTTATTCAGAATTGCTAAGTGTCACTCTGAAGCAACTAAATTTACATGGATGTCAAAAAAGCAGGAAAAAGACTTGTAGCAAAGAAGCATTTTTTGTCATTGTGTTATGGGTTGGCTAATCCTCCCTTAGTAATTTGTTTTAGTCAGTAATACTACTTCCAGCTCGTGCTTCAGACCTGCTGCTATGTGTGGACTTTGGCTGGCATGATTCTTCTCTCACTTATACCACTGTAAAGCAGATCAGATACCTGTAAAGCCAATGAAAATTTGCAAGTCTCAAAGTGAGAGCGAAAGGAAAATCATTCCCAGTTGCTTAGTTTAAACATTCTGGATAAAAGCCAGCAGACATTTTACACTCTAACAAGCCTGTCATTAATACAGATCCTGAGGCTGTTAATACCTCAGTAAAGTATTTTCAGCTGTTTATAGCATCAGCATCATTTCATTTGAGAAGAAAGAATGTTCTAGTCTCAGTAAATATATTGGTTTATTGTGATTTGTGTTTTCATATATTTATAGGAACTGTATAACAGAAAAGCTTCTTAGAGATAAAATGGGAAACTAAGAAATGAGCCTGTTAAAATCACTAATCAAAGTGAAAAACAGCTTCAGTGAAGGAGGATGAGAGCAGGTATTTATTATACTACATTTTTATCTGACTTATGAAGTGATAAGGCAGATCTGTAATTTTTTTTTTCAATGCCCTTTTTAGGCACAGCTCAAATTTGCTGAGGACATAGATCTTCCCTTCCCTCCCACAAAATACAATAGTGGACTTAAATGTCCATCTTTGTGATTACAACTGTAAAGAAATTTTTTCAGGGTCACTCTGCTGGTGGCTAAACATTTTCAGCACTTTAGCAGGCAGAATTCTGATGGGATACAGAAGGTGGGCAAAAAATCATACTGTCCCAAGAAGACCTTTCTGCTCCTCTGTTTGTAGTATTGGGTGGCAAATGAGTCCAGGTTCTTGCTAGGGAGCCTCTGGTGTGAATTGACAATGTATGCCCTGAGCCAGAGAAAGGCAACTGTCTATGGGCCAGAGCAGAGGCAGTTCAGACACGAACAGCATAAGGGAAACATAGGTGACATAAATAACATGCTTTAGTAAGGACTTGATTCCCAGGAGCTTTGCTCTAAGTAGAAGCCTCAAAACAGATAAAAGGTCATTTTAACCAGGGAAATGGTTAAAGAATTAAGTGAAAATTAATATTAAATAATTAAGTGAAACAATCAGAACATTTGTGACTTTTACTGGGATTAGCTACCTAGCGAATTTGAAAAACAGGTACTTTGTGCATTTTGAAAAGCATTCCCTTCTTGATCATTTGCATCTGGCTTTATTTTTGTCCATAGATAAATAACTACAGGGTTTCCTCTGTGAATGATCAATAGAGATATCAGGAGGTGTCAATTGAGATGTCCACTCACAAGCAATTGAAACATCTTCCAATCCCTAAAGGGGGACTACAAAAGAGAGAGGGATTTACAAAGCCACATAATTACACAGAATTAACAAGGTTGGAAGAGACCGCAGAGCTCATCAAGTCCAACCTTTTACCCAGCTTAACAACCTATCCAACACCAATCTATCATCTAAACCATTTAAACCATGTCACTAGGTTCATCATCCAACCTATCCTTAAATACATCCAGGGATGATGACTCCACCACTTCCCTGGGAAGCCCATTCCAATGGGAAATCACTCTCTCTATGTGGAAAAGTTTCTCCTGATATTCAACCTAAACCTCCACTGACACAGCCTAAGACTGTATCCTCTCGTCCTGTCACTGGGAGCCTGAGAGAAGAGACCGACCCCCGCCTGACTACAACCTCCTTTCAGGTAGTTATAGACAGCAATAAGGTCACCCCTGAGCCTCCTCTTCTCCAGGCTGAACAACCCCAGCTCCCTCAGCCGTTCCTCATAGGGCTTGTGCTCCAGCCCCTTCACCATCCTCGTTGCCCTTCTCTGGACACGTTCCAGCAACTCAACATCTTTCTTAAACTGAGGGGCCCAGAACTGGACACAGCACTCGAGCTGTGGCCTAACCAGCGCCAAGTACAAAGGAAGAATAACTTCCCTGGTCCCACTGGCAACACTATTCTTGATACAGGCCAGGATGCCATTGGCCTTCTTGGCCACCTGGGCACACTGCTGGCTCATATTCAGTTTCCTATCACCCAGCACTCCCAAGCCCCTTTCTGCCTGGCCATTCTGCAGCCACACCACCTCCAGCCTATAATTCTACATGGGGTTATTTTGTCTAAAGTGTGAAACCTGGCACTTAAATTTATTAAACCTCATGGTATTGGACTCAGCCCATCTATCCAGCCTGTCAAGGTCTCTCTGCAGAGCCCTCCTTCCCTCTAACAGATCAACACTCATTCCAAGCTTGGTGTCATCCACAAACTTACTAATAATGGATTCCATCCCCTTGTCCAGATCATCGATAAAGATATTGAACAAAACTGGCCCCAACACTGAACCCTGGGGGACCCCACTGGTGACCGGCCTCCAACAGGACGTGACACCGTTCACCACCACTCTCTGAGCTTGGCCATTCAGACAATCCTTAATCCAGAACAGAGTAAACCTGACTAAGCCACAACCCATCAGTTTCACCAGGAGTTTATTATGGGAGGCAGTATCAAAGGCTTTGCTAAAATCAAGATACACTACATCCACAGGTTTCCCCTCATCGATCAGATGAGTCACCTGGTCATAAAAGGAGACTAGGTTGGTTAAGCAGGATCTTCCCCTCCTGAATCCATGCTGACTAGATCTGATCTCCTTATTATCCTGTAGATGCAGCATAATTTCCCTTAAGATGATACGCTCCATAATTTTCCCTGGTACCGAGGTCAGGCTGACAGGTCTATAATTCTCCGGATCCTCCTTCTTGCCCTTCTTATAAATAGGTGCCACATTGGCCAACTTCCAATCATCTGGAACCTCTCCAGTAAGCCAAGACTGTTGAAAGATGATCGAACGAAGCTTAGCAAGCACATCTGCCAGCTCTCTCAGCACCCTGGGGTGAATCCCATCAGGTCCCATAGACTTATGAGGATCCAGGTGGGACAGCAGGTCTCTAACATCTTCCACCTAGATCATGGAGGGGCTACACTGTTCCCTGTCTCTATCAACTAGTTTAAGCAAGGATTTGTCCTGTAAACCATCAGTTTTACTATTAAAAACAGAGACAAAGAAGGTATTGAGTACCTCTGCCTTTTCTTCATCTTCAGTAACTATATTCCCTTCCTCATTTCATAAAGAATGGAAATTATCCTTATCCTTCCTTTTACCATTAATGTATTTATAGAAACACTTCTTATTATACTTAACAGAGGTGGCCAATTTTAGCTCAAACTGGGCCTTTGCTTCCTTAATTCTTTTTATACATAGCCTAACAACATCCTTAAACAGTGCCTGAGATACCTCTCCTTGTTTCCAAAGGTGGTACATCCTCTTCTTTTTCCTTAATTCATTCAAAAGCTCCTTACCCATCCAGCCTGGCCGTCTGCCCCTACGGCTCATCTTATGGCACATTGGGACAGCCTGTCCTGCGCCTTCAAGATCTCAGCCTTGAAGTGCATCCAGCCTTCCTGGACGCCTTTGTTACTAAGGACAGTCTCCCAGGATACCCTACTAGTTAATTCCTTAAAAAAACCAAAGTCCGCCCTCCAGAAGTCCAGCATGGAGGCTTTGTTGAATCCTCTCCTTGTTTCACTACTTATAGAAAACTCTATTATTTCATGGTCACTGGATCCCAGGCAGCATCCAACCACCACATGATAGGACAAAGGGGAATGGCTTTAAACTGAAGGAGGTCAGATTGAGATTAGATATTAGGAAGGAATTCTTTACTGTGATAGTGGTGAGACATTGGAACAGGTTGCCCAGAGAAGCTGTGGATGCCCCATCCCTGGAAGTGTCCCAGGCAAAATTGGATGAGCTTTGAGCAACCTGGTCTAGTGGAAGGTGTCCCTACCCATGGGAGGGGGGTTGGAACTAGGTGATCCTAATAGTCCATTCTGATCTAAACTGTTCTATGATTCTATGATTGCTCAGTCAGTGCTGCTGTCAACAATAAGGCAGTTGTGTGGCACTCATTTTGCCCTTTCTATCTTTTTATGCTGCTGACTCTTAATACTTACTTTTTACTCATGCTCTCTTTTTCAGCATTTTTAAACATGAATCTGCTTTAAAGGGTCAGAACCCCATTAATGGTTGGGTACTGGAACAAGCTTCCCAGGGAAGTGGTCACAGCACAAAGCCTGTCTGAGTTCAAAAAGTGTGTGGACAGTACTCCCAGGCACTTGGTGTGATTCTTGGGGTATCCTGTGCAGGGCCAGGAGTTGGACTCAATGATCCAGATGTGTCCCTTCCAACTCAGCATGTTCTGTTATTCTATGATTCATATTTTGAGTGACTCAGTGATGGAGGGGAGTGAGCAACCAGTTTGTTATGAATAACATAACATCCCATTTTAAAGCCATTCACTTTTGCTAGTACTGTAGTTATTTGTAGCTCGGTTTCAGCAGAATCTTTACCGAAATCCATTAAGTCAAACATGATTTAAATAACTTTCTTAGCTCTCTCCATGGCTTTGATTGCTTTTGTCACCGTAAAACTATTCTAAATGTGGGCAATAATGGAAAAAGAAAGATTCCTGGAAAGAAATGTTTAGTGGAAAGGGAAATTGAGGGTAAAGGGTACTGCCTACATCTGTGATTCTGCTTATTAGTAATCACAGAAAATCCAGAAAGTACAAATATAGCATACATAACTAAGCTGAAATCTGACATGAGGTCTGGCTCACTTCAGATATGGCACTTCTAAGTTCTGATTCTGAGTATACCATGTGATAACAAAAAGTGATATTCTACATCCCTGGATGCAGAGATAACATTAGGTATTAATACAAGGCACTTTGAGTCAACTAGATGTTCTTCATAGAATTCATTGTGCTCCTCTCCTTATCTGCTTGTTTAGAGCTGAAAAAGTTTACTCTGAACCATTTAATTGTTCTGCCAGTACATACTTGGAGGTCTGCTAACTCATAGACCAGTGAGTTTGATTCACAGCGCATGATGTCACCAGTGCAAGATGAAAGAATAAGATGAAGTGGTACTTTTTACCGTACTACCATTAAAATTCAATATGGCAGGATTAACATTGTTCCTATGCAATTTTTGTCCTCCCTTGCACTGATAAGTTTTGCTGATGTTTAACAGCACAAAAAGTTGCCTGAAAAATAGATCAAAAGTAAAATTTTCATGATGAAATGCTTTATTCCTTTTACATAAGCCTCATGTAAAATTAACAACTATGATAAAATCACACAGCCTTGCTTTCTCTAGGTATAGTGAGACCACTGTTGCTGCTGAAATTTGTGTCAGTGAATTGTTCTCATAGACAAAATTTCAGAAGTTCTTAGCAAATAACCAATCTGACATCCCACTCTGTTCCAACTACTGAAGTTCAACCAGAAATTTGTTTCAAGCATCTAGTTTCTGACTGAGTTACAATGCATTGTCTAGAAAAGATCTGCATATTTTAGCCACCTCCTTCTAGTCCACACAAAAAAGTGCCTAGTGCTCAAAAGTACTTAAAAATAATAGTGAAGAAGTTTTACCTTTTTTTTAAAGCTGTGAGCTTTAGAACTAAAAGACTGAGACTGACCTAACTTCTCAATAAACTGTAGCCAACTCGCAGAACTAGAAAGATAACATTTCTAAAGTGAATTAGACATAAAATACTAACTGATCATTGTAGCTCCCAATTTACTATGTGGACCTGGAAATTCTTTGCCCAGAATACAGAAGCAGTGAGCACAGAAATGCTTGTGGCACCTTTAAGATCAATGAAATACATGCCCTAAAAGTTGTTAGTGCTTCTGAAAAAAAGCATTTTTAAGCAACTGTACTGAATAATGGATTTTTGATGTAGAGGGGTGAGGCATCAGACTTATAATAGGATACGGAAGCAGCCAAAGATTTGAGGTTGATCTGCTTGCATCTCAGTAATATATCTACATAAATATCCTTGTCAAAGGCTTCTGTAACAGTAAAGAGAACTTGAAATGTGACTAAAATACCACTGCTAAAAAAAAATAATCAACTACCATTAGACTCAAGAAGATAAAGGATTAAGCTGCAGACAGTGGAAATCCACACCACCCATGGTACCTAAGGTATATGTGAGAAAAGAACTGCCCTTTTGCTGAAGCCAGATAAATTTTAGTTAAATCAAATTGGAAGAACTCATTTTTTTAACCCAAAAATTACAATAAACACTGGAGTGTAGACAAAGCTTATCAGAAATTAAATACCATATATGTCAAGATGAAGAGGGAAAAAATCATAAAGTAATATGAACAGAAGCATAATTAAAATTTCTTATGTTGGAGGAATAAAACAGAGAGCAGAAGTGATTAAATGGATGTTGATAGATCATTCCTGAAAACTTAGAGAAAATAAGCAATGTTGCCAAAAAAAAAAAAAAAAATGGGCTAAATACTTTACATGCACATTACAGAATTTTGAAGAGTGTTGTCAAATGATAGGAGTTTGAAGAATTTATCATTATGGTTTAAAATAAATATAGTAAACGTAATCTTAATAGTAATAACAGTAATAATAATAATACTAAATTGAATAGTTAATGTGAAGTGCTGCCCAGCAGCTTCTCATTTTCCTATCTAATCAGAAGGAGAACACTTCTCGCAAAGAAAGAGACCTCTTACTTAGCAATGAACTGCATAGAGAGGCATCTTATTTCAGAAAATATCTCTTATCACTTTTCAATTCCTCTACCTTCAGTTTTGATGACTTTGATTTGTTTCAATGAATGAAAAAACCCCTGGAGGATCTACAGTCCTGCATCCCAGCTATAGGTGCAGGAAGCAGAAGAACATGTTTTTCTTATGTCTTTCTCCTACCAGAATCACATACAATATTACTGACAGCCAAAGCATACTTGATTATATTGAGTATTCGTCTATTCCCAGCTCTCTGTCGCAGAAAGGCAAGCTAAAAAGACCTTGTTACTGTTTCCAAGGTATTTCCAGGTGGACATCAAGGTTCTGGTCATATCTTCAAGCTGTCTTTTCAGCTTGCTGATGAAAATATTTTGTTCACTGGTGATGACATATGACTGACACACTTCAGTGCTGCACCTGAAGTATTACCTCAAATCTTGCTTCAACTCATTCCTCCTTCCTACTCTTGTGTTTCACATGGGAATAAACACTCAAACAGAAAACCCCATAAGCTGAAACTTCTCTTCCACTCTCCCGTTTTAATAGTTTTATCCATATAGATAGTTGTTGAGATCACGGAAGAAGTTAAATATCAATCATTTATAATTAAAATGACTTCTTCTCTTTCCACTAGTTTCTTGTCAATGCTGGAAAATCAGAACGGAAAAGTTCAGTTTTTTCCTGACCCTTGGTAGCACTCAGGGCTAGGAATTCTGAGGCTTATAAAGAGTCTGAAACAGAGCTTCTGTTTTTATTTCCAGATTTCTAGAAACGAACTAGAAAACAAATCCTAAGATTCTCACATTATTTTGTATGTGCTTCTGTCTTTTATATCAGTTTAATTCTTCTTTATTCCCCATTGTAGAGGACCCATAATCTGTGTAATCCATGTACACCTAACCTGTTGCTCTTGAAATGTATGCTACATAGTTATATAAGACTGATATAAACCAAGAAGTTATAGATCTTATCTGAGGAACAGAGGAAGAAGTTGCACCTTGTCCAAGAGAAAAATTGTATATAATAAACAAATTTTTCTGAAAAACTCTAATGACTAAATACATAGGATGACGAACTGGGATCCCACTTCATGGTTACACAGGTTCCAGGTAATTTCTACCATATAACTACCACAAATATGCTCAGACATCACAGTTTAACACAATCTAAACCCACAGAACTTTCATCTAGCACCAGATGTTCATTGCTTCTGAAAAATCTCATTCATTTTACTCATGCAAAAACCTATCTCATAAAATATGTACATGCTTTCAATGTTAAATTGATGTGTAAAGTCTCCAGTGAAGGCTTCATGTCAATTCTGAATGTTCCTGCATGCTGTACAGGTGGCTTTTCCAAAAAAGATACTCACCTGAGGAGGGAATAAGTGACTGCAAGACTTTTACAGTGAAGTACATCACTGAACTTAACAGCAGGAGACATATAGCAAAGACAGGTGCTTCAGCAAAAGAAACTCTAATTATACTTTCCAGAGGTGATTTTAGAGGTGAGCAATACTGCAAGTTACAAGTACAATTCAAAGTTTACAAAGAAGAACAGCCTATTTTCAGAGAAAAAAAAAAATCTTCCCATTGCTATAATAAAAACCAACCAAACCTCGCCTTGGGGGACAAGAGTTCCAGAAACAGCAATGTAGCAGTCCTTCATTGCATCAGCTCAGGACTTGACTCCTGAATTCTCAAGGTATTTTAGATATAGAGGAATCACTTTTCCCACCAAAATGGTTCATCCTTTCCTTTGGGCAGAATGTCATATCTGGGTTACAACTTACAGTTAGTATTACAATTTAAGCTGGGTCAGGACTTTAAAGAAAATGGAATGTGTTATGGGCAGGGCTACTCTTCTGAACTTAGAACTCAACCATTTCACAGCTGAGATGCACAGTTTGTAGGTGCACAAAACTGACTTATGCCACTGACTCATGCTGTTGGTGACCAGTGTGGCTCAACAAATGTTTTTGTTAAGTGCTGGATTTTACCTGACAACTGGTTTTACAGAAGGGTCCGTTTTTTGAGCCTTAACTGCTGAATTTCTACTGTGTTCTCAGAGGTGGATAATTTCATAGTATGTCACACATTCCTCAGATGCATGGTGTAGTCGTACGGGCCGGCGACCTCAGCAAACACACGAGCCAGGGTTTCCTCCAAGAAGCCATTTAATGAGAGAATTTACAGCTTTTTATACTTTTTAGAAACTAGCATGTTACATCTTTATTGGTTCACACAACTGTTTTTAACTATTTTATTAGATGAGATGAAGCATTAGCTCATCTGTCTTTATTTTCAGAAACTTGGACTATTATTTTGGTACTGGACAAAGTTGTTGATCAGAAGAGCATGAGAAGGCTCTGCAAAACAACACCTGTTTGATAAAAGGAAGCCTCTTGTTATTGCACGAGAAATTTAGTCCATTTTAGCTTGTGTGAAGCTACAGATGTATTTTGAGAAAGTTCTAACCGTAATTTGAGAAATTTCTAACCATATTTTGAGAAACCAAGATATTGTTTACTTTTGCTTTTCAGACAGAAATTTTCCAGGCTGACTTCGAGCTTTAGCAGAGGGACAGAATTACTTATGCTAACTTTAAAACTCTCAAAATTTAGGCCCAAAAGCCCAGCTTTCAAAAATGTACCACCACAGTATGGACTTGAGAGTCCTCTGAAACTAAAACACATTTCTCAAATACTGCCAGATAACCATATAGTAGATTATGGAGATGACCTGCTTATAAGAAAGGAAGGAGTTACGCATATCAAGGAGTTATTTAAAAGTTTTTTCCTTCCTCTTTGGTAAGTCAAGCAGCCCTTTGACCCTTCCATTTAGAGGAAGAAGCAGTGCTGCCAAGTCCCCGGGTCTTTCAGCAGTACAGAATTATTATTACAGTTTCTTATGTTGGTGACAGGTGTAGGAGGAATTCCTTTCAGGTAGCAATTTACTTCTAATTATAAAATGTCTTTTTGAATAATTCAGTTAGCTCTCATTTTTCTTATGTTTGCAAACTCATTTCCTTCAGATTTACAGCACTTTTTGTATTACATAGGAGACAATTCATAAAAACTGTTAATTTAATGGGGCTTTGAAGGAATGAATAATTACAAGGGTGACACGTTCTGCAGGGATAGATAAATCCTAATGCAAATTCTAACTCTGCATTCACACAGACTGTCCCAAATTCTAAGGTAAATCTTCACTGCGTGATTACTCATTTTCTTCAAAATATGTCTCCTAACATCCTGATGCAAAAGTCTGATCTTCTCACTGCCTATAATTATACTAGTGAACTTCAAACCAAACTAATATCGGAGCAGAATAATTCAGTGTTCTCTAGTCTCCTAATTTCTTTCTACTATTCCAAGGCTTATATTTGCCAATTTTACCATTCACACAATTCCTTTGCAACTTTAGCACCAGGCTGGTTTTAAACACCTTCTCCCTACCTTCAATTTATTCCATTTAATCTCCTCCATTTCACACTTTCCAGCCTGCCTTACCTAAATGATACTGGAGCCTACTCACTGGAGCCCATATCAAGTTTTCTAGTCACTGTTGCTAAGAGTTTTCCATAGGCAATAGTGTTAGTGAGATAAAGGACTCCTGCTTTTTGTGAAGCTCTTCTCAAAAGAACGTATAATGTCTAGTTACATAAAACAATATATAACATCTAGTAAAACCAGTCAATGCTGGTTGAAATCTTTGAAATTGTTCCAGAGGACATGGTGCTATGCCAGGAACAAAAGGTCAGTGAGAAAGAAGAAGATAGGAGGAAGATGGGCGTTTTTCTGAGACTCCCAACCCAGGAGGCATCTCAGAGGCAGATGAGGGCAGTACCATGGGAGGGACAGCTGGAGAAAGTTATGTAGCAACTAATGTAATGCCTAGATATTATAGTAAACTATAGAACCTCTGGAATCTGGTGTGCATACTTCGGAAGTAACTCCTGTGCACCCATCATGCTTTGCTTTCTAATACTCAAAAGGGAGTGTTAGAGGTTTCTTTCTGGCCTTTTAAGGCATCATCAAAACAGTGATCCCAAAGGATTTAATCAGATTATGGAAAAGAAATAATAATTTGGGAACTGCATCAGAAGAAGGACCAGTATTAGATAGCACTTTGAGGAATGGGATCTGCTGAGTGGCTGGCTAGAATAGGATAACTAAGAAAAGTTTAAAGGTGAACTTAACTGCAATATCAGCCAGACAATCATTCTGGCTTGTACAGCAAAGAAGATTAATTTTCTTGTTATCTGTTCTCCTAATTATTCTAGCTCATTGAGCAAACTCCACATTTAAGGATCTCCCAGAGACATGGCCCGGGGATACTATAGCTACATTAGCATCAAGTTCCAGTAGGGCTCATTATTTTCTTAACTGTTCAATTTACTCTAGGCACAGCACAACTCTGCTTTGACTCCTGCTTTTAGCTCCATAACTAACTTGGCTGCCTTACAGTGTTACCGGACTACAGAGTGTAAACAGATCTAAAGTCCTTCTACAATTCTGCTGCCTCATTAATAAGATGTGCAAACAGAGAATTTCACCTTTTCTTTCCCTCGAAACTTCTCCACCCAGCAGAAAAATTACTTTAGGTGCTTCTTTTAATGTGTCTCCACCTTTTCCTTTTCCCTTCATCTACTGATATCCTCATGGCTTGGGCTGTGCTCATTTTGTGCACAGTGCAGGTTGTCATGGCTTGAAAAACATCACAGATCATTCCTAGGCACAGAATAAGAAGCCATAATGAGGCAGTATGGGATAAATTCAATAGGTGGAGATGTTTCAAGCTGCAGACATCAGATAAAGAGTAATTTCTCTGGTGCAAATTGTCTATAATTGTAGCTGATTTTTATGCACTGATTATACTGGGTTCCTCAGGAAAATGGTCTCATTAGACTAAAATTTGGCGTATGTAAATATCCTGTCAATGCAATTCATCTCTTTTTGTCTTGACTACTTCCGTGTCACATGAATACCTTTCTTCACAGAATCCCATTCTAACTGTTGCACGGCCAACCCTGAAACAAGACTGGTGTTGACAGACCTCAAATCTCCTTGGCACATTCAGAACTCTTGGACATGGTTTTGGAACCAGCTGTGGAAGAAGCCAGCTCTAACTAAATAAAATATTAGCTGTTGGCAACTGTCCCTATAATTTGAAATCTCTTGCTGAATTGCAGTCTGTTGTGCTTTTGTTTGTTTTGCTAAATGCTTCAGCCTAGCTGCTACGTTTCTTACTCAGACTATGAGGCTGTGAGAATTTCTTTTGATATTTTGTGCAAAAATTAATCAAGAAATTAAAAAAAATAGTGAGGGTTGTTCTTTAGTGGTTTTTGTTTTGTTTTGTTTTGTTTGGTTGTTATGTTGTTTTGTTTTTCTGGGCAAAACACCTCATACATGTTCTAACTTATGTCTTCACATGTCACTAAAAACAGCAGTAGGAAATTTCTGCCCACACGGCTGGGAGCATGTCTGTTCTGATAACTTCATCCAAGGCACCAGCTATGTAAACTTCAAGTCTTATTTAAGTAATTGGCAGAAAGGAGTAGCTTCAAAATTCCCCAGTAAATAGCTCTTCTCTGGAAAGTCCAGAAGAACCCAGTTTAAATTCTGTTTGCTTTATTTCAGATGTCATCTTCTGATCTATTGACCCTTTACAGTTCCATTCAGTTCAGGTAATGGTAAACACAGAAATTAAAATGAAGGCAAACATAGAAAATGTAATAGCACTGCAGATGCCAGGGTGGTGGCCAGACAATCTTTAGCAATTGTTACTAGGGCTGAGCTGATTTTCAGTCAAAACACATTACCAGACAGTACGTGCACCTCAGTCTCCATGCTACCTTGATTTCAGCTATAATACATGACCTTACACCACCTTTACCATGAACTAAGATAACACTGTTCATCTTGCAGCAGGCTCAAAATAAGTATGTGTGCAGATCTGTGACTGCAGAGGTAACTTGATGCAGCCACTCAGTCACTCCATGGTCGCTTGTTTGTATCAAATGGCTTATCTACACAGTAATTTTTTTCTGGAGCAGAGGTTTCTCTCTGACTTTCTGTATGAACACCATTTTCAAGATTGTCTATGTATTTAATAAAATTTTAAATTAAATTGGTTAAATTAATATAGATTATATTAATTACACTAGATCAATATAATTTTTAAAAAAGCAATTCCAGCTTAAAAACATTGAAACATGGATTTAGAAGTCATCCTTCTTCAAATGCTGCTCAGAGAATGACTGTCATCACTGTTCACCTTTTACTGTTGTTCTGTAAAATAAAGGCACATGTTTTTACATGTTAGTGAGAAACTCATACCCTCAGAAAAAAACCCTCTTTTTTCTCATAACTCATGTTAGTGAAAAAAACATATTCTGCTTACACTAGCCTTCTAAAAAGAATTTTTCTGTATAGAAAAAACTGAATACAATTCACACTTGTCAGAACAACATAATAAGGATTTTACTCAGGAATCTAGTTTTAAAATTAAAAGTATGGATTTGATGTTCTCATGGAACACTTTTTGCAGAGGGAACATGAAGATACTGTAACTCATACATACAGTGTATATATATTAATTTTTTTAAGCTACATAATAATTTTTTAAGTACAGTCAGCACAGAAATGGGTACAGGGATCTGCACACTGCCTGCCTTGCAGATGTGAATTACAGGCTAGTGTCTTTTCGTATGATGGAGTACTTACAGCTGTTCCTTGTGGTACTAATGGTTGAAGCTAGATTCTCTGCAGAAACCCTGAGAAATGATTAAAAAAACAAGAAGAAAAAAAGTGAAAAAGTGTGACAGTAGGAGGAGTAATTATTTGACATTTAGGTAAAAGGGAGATTTAAGTTGTGCCATATTCTGGCATATTTTCAGAAAGGATATATTAGGCACAGGAAAATGATTTAATGGTTTCTGGAGACCAAAGGTTGCTCAAAAGCACAAGGAAGGAGTAGAAAGCATGTGTAGAGATTCAAACTGTTCTTTCTTTATGCCATTCTTCATAATCTGTCATATGCCTTCAGTGAAATTTATTAGAGTTCTTTTTTCCTGGGAGCTGTTTGTGAGTTGTAACAGCACAGTCCTTGGGACTTCGGCGTTGTAATTTGCTGCCGTGACAGTAACAGGGATATTATAAAATAAGCTCCCAAAAGGTTTCCATGCCTTTAGATGGATGCAGAGAATGAAAGGGGCCAAGAAAGTATCTATGAAACTTAGGAGAAAATACGATTTTTCTTTCAAACCAAAAGCAAAACAGAGTTTGATGCTGCTCCAGTTATAATTTGTGGGAGTTTTGTCTATGATATCAATAGAAGCAGAATCAAGCACAGTTTGTCACGGAGACTAGTATGCAAAAAAGATGTGAGCAGCAAAAACTCTCTACAATCTTTCAACAAAAATCCTTTCCCAGCTTTTGAATGCATTTGCTGTTGTCACTTTCTTACATGAAAAAGAGAAGAGCTTAACATCAGGTAGATGATATTGTTTGGTAATCTCCAAAGGATATCATTCTGCTTTCAGGAAGACAGATTTGACTGTTTTTCTCACTTGAGGAAGTCAGATGGTCCCAGAATGGCTTTCCTTGCAATTACGCTTTTGGCTAAGACAAAAGGTAAAACAGCTGAATGCCAAGTCAGATCAACTGTTCCAAAGGGCTGGAGACCAGATCCTTGGGCTTTCACTCACATAGGCAAGTTTGGAGAAGGACTTTTTTCATGCTTAAGGCTGAAGGATTAGGTTATAAAAGAATTAAAAGAATCTCAAGGGTCAGCAATTATTTCCCAGTGTTTTTCAGCTAATAATTAAAAAGAAAATTGAACCCTTCTTCCTGAATGGCACAGCCAACTTCAAGGCAGTCAGAGAGTCAGGGGACGTGAGAGCACTTAGGATATTTATTCTTTAAAGGAAGGAATTATTAACCTGGAAAGAGGGGAGCTTTTTTATAAAACCATTCAGTCATTGATCTGAAAAATGGCCTGTGTTGTGACACCTGTGCTGCAGAAAGGGAAAGGAAGGCACAAGGGTATAAACAAGGTTTTAAAGGTTTGATCATAAGGGGCTGTCTCTGTTACAGTTCCATGGAAACCAGAGCATGTCTCTGAACTTCCAGCCCGTCATGTCTGATCCGTAACTGGATGCAGCACACCCTGCTCATCAGACAGTCTTTTGGCATATACACTACTTTGAAAGAAAGATGTCAAAACTAGAGAAATCAGAAGTTAGCAAAGCACTACATTTCTGGAAGGGAGAGGATTGAGTTTGTGTGTGTGTGCTTCCAAAGGAGTCATTGCTACTGCACAGGTGAATACAGCATCTTCTTCCTGACGAACAAAACCATCAGAGACCTCAAGTTCAACATGCAACCCTCTAAGTGAGGGTCTTGCACTGATGTCAGTAGAAGGATTGGATGTGCAGTGAACAGACAACACCAACACAAAGAAAATCATTGTTCACCTATGAAAGCAGATTTTTGTCATCAGTGTTTTAATCAAATTAAAAGTCAAACTATATGTCTTATGGCTTCAGTGGTTTCCCAGGTCTGTCACAGATATTACAGGGAACTTTGCCATTGTTCTTTGTATTTCCCATATTTTATAATTCTATATATAAATATAATATATATTCATATATATATCATATCAATTTCAGTTACATTTCTGCTGTCTGTGTATGATGCTTCTTGCATTATGAGAAACAAAAGAATAAAGTGCAATTTCAAAGAAAAAGACAGATGAAAAGACAGGAAGAGGAGTGTTTGCAAGGATAACAGACCCAGCCTTAAAGAAAGAGAAAGAATAATTATAACTATTGAAGTTTAGAAACCAGTAAAACACTCTCTAAATTTCTCTTTCCTGTACAATAGTGAAATAAATCTAAGATTGGAAATCTCTGTATAGGATGTGAGAACGATTACCTAAGGTGGAGGAATTCTTGTTACTCTTAGTAGTATTTTTTTCACCCTTGCAGAAACACGCTGCTTTAACTTTAAAATTCTTGTTAACCTAAATAATGTACCCTTTTTTTTTTTTAAGCACAAAAATTTTACAGTCCTTTTGACTTGTTTGTGAAGTGAAGAGGCTAAGTATCATCTAGATACTTAGCTTTGCAGATAGAACAATGATGTTTATTGTTTCTCCATCCTCACAGCTCTCATCTGTAGGGTCTCCCAATGCTTCACAGTTCCTTCATACTGGGAGCCCCCCATGGGAAAGGATGGAATGAACTGGTGAGGTAACATCTGCTGTGGTACCAGTATCAAGGGGAAAACACCCAGCTGCAAATGAAATGCAAAAACCACCCAGGGCATTACCTGCCACCTATCTCATCACAAGCTCTGGGAACACAGTGAATTGATGAGAAGCAACCTGCTGAGCTTAAGTGCAGTGAAGACTAAGATGAGTTTGCGAGAAAGAAACAATTGCCAAGTTTAGCCAATATGTAGAAGGTAGCCCCATAGCTACCTTGGTAAATAATGGATATTCTGAAGGGAATAACACAGTGTACCTCACAAAACTTTTCCAGAAATGCTATTAATTATTAACAGTAAGTTTCTGACGATGAAGATGGAGGTGATAATGATGATTTCTATTCATTATTTTTAATAACTGCAACTTGCAATTCCTAGGTTATTATCTCCACATGTGAAAGAGCAGATACTGAATATAGTATACTTAGAATTGTCTACCTCATCAAGACCCATAAAAATCTTATGACACAAGGGTAAAATAATAGTCTGTTTTGTGTAGCTTTATTTCAATAGTATAGACATTTTAATAGGAATGTAAGTTCTGTGGTCAACTGAGATTTTTAAAGTGTACAGTTAGATTTCCATTGCTTTTTATTGTAAGTTTTGCTCACCTTATTTACAAAGAGAAAAAAAACAACCAACCAAACATTTTTTTTTTTCATTTGTATTTTTAATGTTATTTTGCCAGTTAATCCCCTGAGCTTCTTCCATGTTGGAAATGTATCACTTTTACTATCTTTCCAAGATGATAATTCAGAAGGATAAGCCTTTCCTTTGGGTTTGGATTCAGTGTCAATTACCAAAAACAAACAAACAAACAAAAACCACAAAACCCCCCCAAACAAAACCCCCCAACAAAAACCAAAATAACAAACCCAGAGCAAAGAGAGAAAAGCAAAGCAAACAGCAGAATGACTCATCTTACTGAGGATTTCCTACTAGAAGTACTGTGTGGGTGGATCAGATCTGCTGTGGTGAGTCCATGGTGCACTGAAGAAAAAAACCAAAACAAAAACCAAACCCAAAACCTCTGCATTTTTGGCCCTTGATTCATGGTGTTACTAGAAAAGATACAAGATTATTCATGTAGCACAATAAAGAAAACAAAGGAAAGAGTACTGCAAATTTTGAAAACAGCTGATTAGTAAAGTGGTCCGTGACTGGCATTGCTGGCTTTCACAGAGCAGCTATCACAAATTTCTCACTGACCCTTCTGAGACCTGATACTGAAAATACAGAGAAAACAATCCAGGCACACACGAACTATTCACAAAGAATCTTTTACTGTCTTATTGAGAAAAAGACTGAATATAAAACATTAGTTAAATTAGAATTTAACTAATGTTACTCTAAAGGAGCTCTAAGTAGTTTTTTCACTCAACATCTCTCAGCTATCAATCTGTCAAGCAGGCTTCTCAATTTTTTCACTAGGAATCTATTTCTTCTGTAGGTCCTTTATCTTATAGTTTGCCTTTCAGGAAGATTGTGGTATTCCATGAACCTGTTTAACTTACATACACAAGCTTCTCCAGAGGGCTCACTGAGTAAAAATTTTCCCTTATGCACACTGTCATGCAGGAGCACCGCGAGTATAAATTAGTTTAGCTAGGAGCTCTACTTTTTTCCTGATTGAGTATGCCCCACTCTTAGATATTTTTGAATTGCTGATCCCTCTGGCCACGGTGGGGTAGAGTGATTACCTATCCAGAACACAGGTGAAATCTCATCAACAGGATCCTAGGGCTGACATTTTCCAAAGTACCCTAGCCAACCTGTAGGACAAAATTAGGACATAGAAAATAAACTGGAGTTCTTTGATTTTAAGCAGATTGTTAGTGTAACAGAATTTTACCAATGAAATAAGAAGCCATTTTTTCAGATTCCTGAAGCACACCAAGTTCTTTCTGACCTGAGATACTGTGTGAGATAAATTATCCTATGAACCAATGCATAAAAAAAAATAGTCAATCCTTAGTGGAGTTATAAAATTTTTTATATAATAGCAGATTGCTTATAAAAACAGCCTGACATTTTCTCTGTCTCCTCTCTATCTGTGGTAGCCAATTTTAAAGGCCTAAGGTTTAAGACCTGTTTCAGAGGCCTAAGGTTTAGCCTGAAAAATTCTGTCTCTGACAGCAAGCTGAGAAACAGCAAAGTAAGAATAAACAGTCTGGAAAAGGATCTGCAGCAAAAACACTCTAGAATTTGGCTTTGTCATAATAAGTCAGAATTTCTCAAAAAAACATCTTTGTTTTTCACACAGTGGCTCAGAGCTTCACATAGCAACTTAGAGTTTTTCATACAATAACAAGTCCTTTTCTCATAACAAGCCAAGTCTTTCTCATAACATCAGGTGCTCCTGAAAAACATGCTTTTTAACACTTTCCCATGTCTTTCACAAGGCAATCTCAGTCTTTCCCAAAATAAAAGTAAAGTATTCTCAAAACAAGCTGAGATGGCTTCATACTTGGTCTAAGCCAATGAAATCGTTAAAAACAAGTATGTCCACCAACAGAATCAGAACGCACCATTTTCTAAAAGGTATAAAAACTGTGGGTTTTATCATTAAAATGTCTTCCTGCATGAACCCAAGAGTCTGTGTCGTTATTATCTCCGCCGGGGCTACTACGACATGTATGTTGCTCTAAGCTTTACACCTCTTGGACCTAGCACCCAAAACCATTCCTCTAGACTCCTCTAGGTACTCCTATGCCTTGGACAGTGCAGTTCAACACTCAGTCCCAGCTTGCCCCACTTTCAAAGAATTGATTTTCTCTTTGGTCAAACATGTACATTGCAAAGGGCTTAAATTATCTTTAAAATAATTGTCACTTATGAAACTCATAATTAGGAAATTAATTATCAGCCAAAATCTCTCATTTTTATTACAGATACAAAAGAAGAGGTACAGAGAAAATGTATGAACTATTTTCCCCAAACAAAATTATATTCTTCACAATAGCTTTTTCAGTAGAGAACTCAAGGCCTGGGTTCTGCTACGTGATTTGGTGTTTGGAGTGCTTAGATTAAGCCATTCACATGAGACATGATTTTCAAAGAGTCAGGTCTTTTTGGTGCGCCCAGCAAGAGGTAACAGAGAGAACTGGATACTTTTAATAATGAAGTTCTAAATTTTGCAAGTGTGTCCAAATAATTAAGGACTCTCCTGAAATTTGAATCACTGACATACAGTTTCTCTTTTTAAAGTGTAACCTCTGTCCTTTCTTAAAAAAAGATTTTCAGATATTCATGTCAAGGTAATAAGTAAAAAATCTAGCAAGGAAAGACTTGGCATTAGGTGTTGAGGGGTTTGTTTCCAGACTTCTCACTGTTAATTAGAACTTGCAGAGTCTGCTTCCACTTTCAGTGCATCCAGCAGTATAAAATTCTGGTTTTTTCTCCTGAGGATGGATTAAGGTCCTCCCATTTAAGCCAGATCTAGAATGCGAGGTATGGGAATAGAAGTCACGGGGTGTCATTTAGGAGCCTTCTCAAAGGGCCACTAACCAACCCAAAATGTCCTCTGACGGGAAAATGTTTTGGTATTTGCTCCTGATAACTTAGAGGAAGGGTTAAAGAAATTGTCTGTCTATATACTTCTGAAGGGAAAGTAAGATCAACAGTGGAAATTAATTACCTAGGAATGAAAGGATGATGAGAAGAGCTGTATACATCAGAAAATTTTCTAAAGCAATTTTTTTTTTTTTTTTTGCATGTTAGACTTTCTCCCCACTTCTGCTCTTTAAAGGAAAGAGGTTTGCTAAAGAAGCTAGGGGAGAAATAGGAATCTATGTATATATAATACCACAAATCAAGGTGAAGGGTTGTTAAATGCTGCTTCAGTCCCTGAAAAGAAAATGATAACTCAAAGTTTTTCCTTTTCAGACCCATTTTTTATACTTTCTGCTACAAACTGCTGGTCATGAATGAGAGGGTTGCTTTCTGTTCCATGGAAACAATGAACAGTGGAAGTTTTCTAAATCTTAAAATAATTCTTTTTATCATTCAAGACCATCAGCTCCAATAAGAATCAAATAATCTGTTGGGTTGCCAAATTCTTCCATGCTGCCTCTCTGTATCAGAGACAAAAACCTCTGTAAATCTAGCTAACAAATGTTAAATATTTTATTGGGTTTTGATATTAAAAAATATTCTTCATCTGCCTTGAAATTGTTTTTTAAGGACTCATGATCAATCATGCTCAGGTAACTATGAGCTCAAAGACTGCCATCAATGGTAGAACACCTCATATATGTGCTGGGATTCATAATAAACTTCTAGATAGATTCAACAATGTATTTAGTTGTTTAAGTATTCATACCTTTTCCCCTACAAGCAAGCTTTAATATGTTTAATTTGAAGGGCTAGTCAAATTTATAGACTCTATCCCCAACCTCAAGAACATGTCATTACTATGTACTCCTAAGGTAATTTTAGCAGCTCAGTGATGTCATTCTGCAAGATGTATGAGTCAGATATAAGTTAATTATTAGTTTGAAGAAAATTTATTATATGCTGTAAAGCTTCTCATGAAGTGTTGCTTGGAGAAGTAAAGAATAAAACCAAAAAAAGAAAGAGGAGATAGAATAAATAAATTTTATGCCTTGAGCACTGCATTAACATTTATGAGATCCTCTATGAGTTACTGTTCCAGCTTGTTTTCTTAAAAGTGCCTTGGGTTGGTTTCAGGTAAAGTACACTATAATGCTTATAACATTAATTTGTTTAAGGTGGCCCTTACTCTGTGACTATTCAAGTACAAGAGAATGCCCCATAGCAAAACTCAAGTCATAGTCATGGCTTAGATACATCCCAAGGCAACTAGAAAACCTGTATGTGTATAACCCCTTTATCAAAATCTGCCCCAAGTTACCACCATAACCAGAGGTGCCTGGTTTTCTCACTCAGGGAGTTGTTCTAACTGAAGAAGGTAGAAATACCAAATGGGAAATAAATACAAAATTTAGCTTTGTGATGTTAAAAAATAATCAGTAAAAATAAGCCTTTTTTTCTAAAACATTCTCATTACACTCATTGAGTTACATTTTTAGTACAACTTAGTTTCGACCAGTGCTCCTAAATACAAAACTGGGTTTAGAATTTGAAAAAATATTTTTGTAAACAGAAAAAAAAAATCTTTTACTCAAGCAAATGAAGGGGAACAAGTTAGTTTCAGAAACAAACACATGAACACAGAGAAATGAAGTGTAAAATACTTACTCAGAAAAAAATGTAAGTGACAGAGATTGTCAGAAGTTGAAGAACTCTCTTCTGAGACAGCTACTTGAAAAAGACCATAAAGTGGCAAAGCACTACTGATATTCCCAAAAGATTATTTTTTTTCTATGAATAATTTTTATAAACTGTGAAGAGATTTTGCTGGAGCGAAATCATAAGGAGGACAATTTTGAAAGTGGTGTCGTGGGATCTACACACATAAATCCGGTTGTTTCCTAACAGGATTTATGAACTGAAGTCCTCATGCACTACATTACAGATTGAGTTCTGGGAGGATTAAAACGGGTCGAATTTTTCTTTCTCCAGTGTTTTTCTTTTCATTCCACTTCTTCCTCAGTGTTAAGGATGACACTTTCTTCACAGCTGGATTGTAGTGAGGTCCTTGTGAGCTGCGCTTCATAGGTTGCAGGTAGTTTCTCATTCTAACATCAGAGCTGATACAGATGTTATGCAGATTATTAAATTTTGAACGCCTTTAGGAAGCCAGAGAGTTATTCCAGAGCAACTTTGTTTCAATAAAAAACCAGAAAGATACATCGATTACCAATTTGAAAGGACAATCTAGAACAGGGTGGAACCAGCATGAAAAAAGAAGTTGGTCTGTATCTCCACCTCAGAGCCCCTGGGAAAACAAAGTTCTCCTCCCTAGCCTGGAGCGCAGTGACAGAAGAAGGAAGGGAGGAGTGTGAAAAGGATTCCTTCCAACAAACTCTCCAGCACCAAATGTGCACCCATGGGTAGAGATGGCTGCAGCCACACCTGACTGCAGAAAAGTGCCTGTTCACTGCCTTGTAAACAAAATGAGAACCACTGAGGAATCATTTAGCAATTCTTCAGTGATCTACATGTGTTTTAAAGAAAATATGGCATCTGTTATTAGGCCTGAGTCCTTACAACATTTCAAAAATGAGTTTTATAAATCAAGAGTTGAAGGAGAAGGCAGAATTTACCCATTTGCCAAAGGCCAGTGCAAAGTCAATGCACCATTTACTTTCTCAAAATGAGTTTAAGGGACCCCTGCATTTTTATGCTGGCCTTTCGCAAAGGGATGAGCTTCAAGATGGCCCAAATGGAAAAGAATGCCCTTAAAAATTAATACACTAATAGAGGAAAAGGAGAAGATTCTTGATATGGGGAAACATATCCCTCCCTCTCCCCAGCTCATACTACTGAGATAAATGTCTCCAGAGAATTAGAAAGAGAGACAGCATAATTTTGCAGCACAACCAGAAAACTGAACAACATGTGAGCTTGAAAGAGGTGCTGTACTCCAAGCAGGAAGAGCCCTGCATATTTAAAAAAGTAAGAAAACCTAAACATGTTAAACTCCTTTGAAATGTAATTTTTCTTCAGTAATTCCAGGGAAAATAAAATATTTATTTTAATTTCTCTTTCTAAATACCATCTAGCTGTTTCCGTGGTAGCTACTTAAAGAGGGAAAAAGGCAGAAATAATGCTGGAATGTTTCTGAGCAGTTTTTATTCTTGAATGCTGCCTGTCCTTAGGGCAGCTTGCCCTTGTTCTTGTCCTCGTGTACGTATTTCCATGGAAGAAAAATATCACTCCTCCAAACTAGTAACATCTTAAATCAATTTAGGATTGCTGTAAATGGTTGTTTCACAAGGTGTCAGGTTGACAAAGGATCACAGACCACAAAAAACAATCAAGGCTATGAAATGCAGCAGTAGCAGCTAAGTTTCTTTTAATTCCATGGGGCTAAGTGCTAGTGGCTGATGTCTTCATTATTGTCATTTCATATCTTTTCATAAATATATGAATAATTATACATATTTTAGGAAGCTTTTTATGTTAGACCCACAGTTTGAAAGGGGCAGTTCAGTGAGTTTGGCAGATCCTTCATCTCCACACCATCATCTATTTAATTATCTGTATTTTGAGGAATGGTTGTTGGTTCTAGTCTGTTTTTATGCTGGTTTTTCAAATAATCACTTTGAATTAATGTACTTTCAAATAATTATCTTGGGCACATTCTTTGAAGTTTTTATAAAAATGCCCCAAGACTATAAATAATAGATCTTTCACTTGATTCCAAACAGTAACACATTTTCCAGCAGTCTTACTTGTCTTTCATTAGAACTCAGGAGTAAGCTTCTAGGAAACTAACATTTCAGAAAGCTGTGAAAATATAGATGGACAAATGAACATAGTGTGAGAGTACAGAAGGATGCACTTCTAGGCTCTGACACAGACTCGTAGGCCCTTGCTGTGGCATGTAGCTATGACAGCATTTAACTACATGAAACAGCAGAAAAAGGAAAACAGCAAAAATAAAGGAATGAGTCTCAGACCCAAACTGTAGCTACATGAATATTTGTTAGCAATTGAAAATGTGAACTGTAAGAGCTGAAAATCTTTGAAGTCATTTCTAAATGGTGTTCATACACTTAAAAATGGACTGGAGACAAAATACTAGTCAAGTCAGCAGTTTTCAGGACTTTACTTCAAAAATTATTGTGGATCTGTGACAAAAGTAAACACCTGCAGAAAAAAATTAAATGTGTAAAAGTATACATCAGATGGCCTCTTCTATCACAAATCTGCAAATTCTTCTCTTCCCCCCTTCCCCTCCCCATATTATTTTCAAGTAAAACAAATGAGAGGAAAACAAAATTGGAAGATGAATGGAAAGTATCAAAATATTAATTTCAGTTTAGAGACTAATAGATTTGCTGTTACAAACTACACTGATCAATTATGCCTTATATCTGATAAGACTACATAGAACCACAATAATACAATAATTATCATAAAGCAGTCCATGAACCTTGTTAGACTCAAACAAAATTGAAACCCACAAATTTATATTCAAAATTTACCCAGATATTTTTATCTTTGACAAAATACCTGTTAATGTTAATTATTTTTAGACTTTGGATATTGTCTGGTGCCTTCCTGATTAGAAAACCACAAGAACAACCCTTTTCATGCCATATTTTGACACAACTTTTGGGTTTTTTTTTTCAGCCAACTAATAACAGAATTCTGAAAATAGAAAAAAAAACCCCAGTATTATCTTTCCACAAAATGAGGCGTGTGTGTGATTCAAGTTAGTTCCTGTGTTTCTGAACCTGTTTAGCTCTCTACAACACTACATCTAGTGAACAGAAACTCATTTTTCAAAGGTTTTTTTGCACGTTTACAAGCATTCACATTTGTATCTGGTTTACATCCATCACATGATCATTGGTGTCATAGCAATATGTACAGTTATGCATTCTAGACACAGGGCCATAGGCGCACATGGGCAAAAGGTTTGCTTTAAAACTTCTCTTAGCTTTAAAAGAAGTGGCAAATGCCAAGAAGTGTCAGCCCTGGTTGGTTTACAACACTAGGGCCCAGTATTCCATAATTTAATGCCAATATCCTAGGCTGGCAGTGCTCCTTTGTCCATTCCCAGGCTCAGCAAGGTACATACTACTTTCACAAATAGGAGAGGCAAGAATCCATAGGTCTGATGGAGTAAGTATGTAAATAGAAGAAAAATCAGCTTGAAAAAGTCAGTAGAAGAACTCATATTCTTGCAGCAGAACAATCTGCTGACAATTTCTCTTTAATACGTCATGCTCAAAGTATGATCTCACGGTTAAGGCTTCAGTACTTGAAATGAAAGACAGTACAAGACAGTTTAAAGACCTCAACCATTCTGTCAGTGTGAGACACAGGCAATGTTACTGCACACAGAATAAATGGGGCTTGTTCATAACACCGTTTTCTGAAAGCTACACCGTCGTGTACTATAGATCCTGTTCCTGCCCTTATGACTAAAGAGAATTATCTCTCCTTTAACATTTTATAAAACAGTGCAAAAGTGAAATATGATTTGGAGCTCAAACATTCTTGTAAAAGAACAAAATCCAGCCAGGAGATCAACTCACAAACAATCCTTAACTTTCGTGGTGAGGGGAAGGGTTCAGCAGGTAATCTACGGCGATACCCTCTTCCCTCAACAAACTGCCAAGCATAGGAAGAAGGTGACTCCTTAGGACTTGTTACATTTTTACCATCCGAGAAACACTCCTCAAGTCAGTCTTACAGAACACCTCCCTTGGGATCTTTTTCTTCTCCAAGGACTATAATCAGTTTATTTTGTCCCCAGCTGCACCATGAGTCACATTTTCCTTTAGAAAAGTACTCCATGGTCTTATAGAACTCACTTTCAGGCATCAAACAGTGCATACTGTGGCATTAGTACAAACATTCAATAAATTCAGTGAATTTCTATCAGATATCCCACCAGAGATTAGGAAATAAAAAACCAGCTTATTGTTCTATATCCCTTTAATAAAAATAATGTTTACCTTAGTGATCTCTCACAAAGCAACAGAAGATATAGCCCTTAGAGAAAGGTAGTCCTCATTACACTCTGTGTAAATATTCCAGCAATACATGAAATCACATGGTCTCTTATTTCATTCAATTTAAGCATATGGAGATACATTTACAGATGTAAATGTACCATTTACATTTAAAAATATCCCTGGGCACTGGATGATAATGGCGAATACAAGCATGCCTCAAAACTGCTTTCATTTCAGTCACTCAGTGAATGAGACATGTGAAGAGCTACCTTATTGTGAAATAAAAACCTCATTCACACAGTGGACTAATGACTTTTTCCAGGTGCAGCTTATCTGAGTTTCTCACACTTTTGCCTGTGACATTGCAGTCTGGCACCATGTGCTTAAGCTGGACAGTGAACCTGATGCATTGTGCCTGCTCCAATTCATTCCTCTCTCACTTCAAACTTGAAGCCATTCCAGATAGTCAGACCATCTGTGAAGTCTAACACATTTGTAAAATGTGGACAACTCTCAACAGAACTTAGACTTTCATCAGAGGGGCTATCAGCAGTCTTCTAGGGCTGCTAATGTATTTTAATGAGATACACTTCAGTTACGTCTCTGAAGGTGCATGAAATAAAATCCTGAGGTCCAAAGAAAGATCTCTTCCCCAAAAAAGGGTGAAGTTTGACCTTGGTACTTCTTGTCCTGCTGGAATATTATCAGATTGCATTTTGGATGAAGCAGAACCACTGTCTTCACTCGTATATTGTTCTCACCCAGCTGACAGTGACACTAATTCCAAGAGAATTGTTGTCAGATGTAACTATTAATGTACTCTCTATTTTAATACTGGCTTGCATCCAAGATTAGCTTTTGACTCCCTTTGACAATCACTTCATGGCATGTATTGCTACACTACAAGAGATACAATCTCCACTTATTAATGCACATATATTTCCTTAGCAATAAAAGCTAATATAAATTGAGCTAAATTAAAACACTGACCTCAAAGTAAGGTAAGAGGTCATTATTAATTACAGTATGCAAATTAATATTAGCCCTAAACTATGCAGACATTTGGCCTTTAATATTAGAATAAATTATGATTTTTTATACAACTGTAATACAAAAAATAAAGTCATTTTTTCTGATAAAAAAACAGGAAAACTTTCTTGTGCATAAAAAATCATACAAATTATTTTTTGAATACAAGATTACTGCTTCATTTTTATTCATTGCACAGACAAACTGAAGAATTTTTCCTGCATAAATACCATTTACTGTTTTATTTGGTAACATCTTATTTGGCAACATCTGGTATGCAGCATGCAGGAAGTAAGCATTTGGTTTAAAAAAGTCATAGACTTTTATTGGAAAGTCACAACACTTACATAGCGTGTATCTAAGAGATTATATTTTGAGATGCTGCATCTCATATCTTCCTTTTTATAGGAAAACTGAGACTGGTAAAAGGCAAGAGAATCACACAAGGTCAGAGGGGAGTTTATGACAGAAGTGAAATTTGAATTTAGGAGCTACTGTTCAATGGTCTACCCCTTTTTTCACACAATAAAAAATGTAAATAACTTTTTAACATTTAGCCATATCCCAATCAACATACAAATTCCAAGAAAACTCTTTTTTTTTTTTTTT
>VXBA01001271.1:324427-383302 GCA_013399895.1 Serilophus lunatus
AGTTTGGAACGGGTACATACTGTAAGGCTTGAATGTTAGAGATGCAAAATACTAAAGAAAGCTTTTCCCAGATACATCTCTGCAGAGAGAAACAGAATTTTGTTTTAACCTTGAATTCCCTTCCTCTAGCAGACACTCTTCAAACTCCTTTATGAGCTATACATTTTTGTACTTATGTGAGATGGCAATACAATAAAATATCTTGTTTACTTATCATCTCCCAGCTCCCCATAGAGTTTCCTTCCTTTACAGTTCAACAGTTACAGAGTTCTTAATTTGCCTGAAACTAGACATTACCAGAGGAAAGACTTGGAGAATAAATTATGATGGAAAGAGAAGACCTTCCTCTGCACTCACTAACACTGTGTTCTTGTCCTTGCTTCAGAGGTCAGTCTTAAATGTTAGAAACAGATTTGCTGAATTAACAGGATTCTTTGTCTTTGTTTATAATCTGCCTTTGGTAGGTTCCACTAAGGACAAGTCATTTGCCCTACATCATGACCTGGACCATATATGCAGGGACCTACCACTGCATGGTTTTCTTGTAGTGAGCACTCTATATGGAGATTATATACTTAAACAATTGCTTAAAATGGCAGATTTATTTTTATACCCAAGCTAAGGGTGCCATCACCAATTATGTCTGATTTTGATGGAGTGGTACTCGATAAAATGTATTGAGATAATTTCTGAGAAAGCCAAGTACTGTACTATTCAAAGCCCATGCTGATGTTGCAACACAAAACGATGTGATAGCAAAATGCGTTCAAGCCAGAATATGTTACCTCTGTAGAGGGAGTACTGTGAACAAACAGCAGGAAACTGAAATCATACCACATTCATAAGATGTACAGGCTGTTAAAGGCATTATACCCAACATCTCCTATCTGCTAGGCTAGGCATAAAATGTTCAAAGCAGTTTACAGATCACATTCCAATTGTTTACCTAGGATTGTCCTAGAGCTTTTTTTTCAATAATAATAACTTCAGCAATAGCTTGAAAAAGAAGGGTTTCATCTACAGCTGTCTTTAAGACAGTTTTGCAAAAATAACTGTTTTCAGTTTTGTCTATGAATCAGTCTGCCTTTGCTGTTCCCTTTGCTCTTCTCTTCTAACTCATGTCCTCCTTGCTCCGTCTCCCTAAATTATTCCTTCAGTAATGTTGTTCCTTTTTGGCTTTTCATACTTAAAGGCACGATACGGTAGAGTCTTTATTCCTTATCCTTCTCCCCTCGACATTCCCTTTAAGATGGCTTCTGCTAGACCACTGATCCTGTTTTTCCTGCTCCTCTGTGAGTAAAGCAGAAACAAACTAGAAGTTTTCCCAGCTGTCATCTATGAGCTTTTAGATACTTCTTCACAATCCAGAGCTTAGAAGATGGAAGTGCTAATTAAAGAGCTACCCGACCACATGGATGACCAAAATACTAGAGGAAAGTGCCTTGAATGTATAGCATTCATAATTAAAAACAGGAAAAAGTCATTGTTGTTTTTTTCTTCTGAAGTTTATTCCAATGTGATCATAATTCAGCAAAAAAAGTGCCTGATCAGCAAAAAAAGTGTTTTATCTATAGGTATCTCACAGCGAATTTAAGAAGTTAGAAGAATAAACGTTCCAGCTGCTCTTTGTGGTTTAGTCACTGACACTGTGTTTGCTCTATCTTGTTGCTTTTCTTGCCTAGTGTGTTTAAACCCAAGAAAAGTAAAGGTGTTTCATGTACAGAGGTTTAGGGAAAACCGCAGAAAATCTGGAGTAGCCAAAGTGCTACTGTGTCATTGCATTCCCTGAGAGATGGAGACAGCAGTTACGAGTTGTAATTGCTCGGGACTGGGGAGAAATGGTATCAGTCCCAGGAACTGGGGTACCATTTGTAGAGTAGGTAGCTTTCAGTCCCCTATAAATCCTTCAGAGAGTACATCTTGACCGCTCTGATCCAGTAATGACCCTCTTATCATACGCACTTTTGTATCGACCTAGTTTTGTTTAATGTCTTGCAAATTAGTTGATCCAAATACAATTGCCACCTCTCTCCAGAGTATTGAATTATGCTAATAAGAATATATTCTTGATGGTTTAGTGTTGAAGGGCCTAAGATAGAAAGAGGGCCTAGGATGGAAACATGACAATGCAGAAAAAGCACAACAGAATATTGTTTCTCTTGTTGGCTATAAGACCTGGGAAAGAACAGCAAAGGAAGGTACATAAGTCAAGGATGCCCTAGTCTAAAACAATGAGCACTATGCTGTTAAAGGCTGCCTTTGTGTGTGCTGAGACATGCCTTGCTTTCATATAAGCAGGAAGTCGGCTCAGTAAGGAAAGCATAGATGTCTGCTAAAGAATATAAAAGCTTGGTACATTTAATAAAGTTCAGTTTTGACTGGCTGTTGCTGTGGATTGTGCCTTTATGTGCCACATTCTAGTGCTTTATTCAAGATATAAAGTAGAAATTCAATATTCACACACACAATTTTTATTTATCAGTGATTTTGGCATTTGAAAATTTTATACTGTAAACTACCATATCTAAACTTCTTTTAAGGCTTCTCAACTAGAATTCACTCATAAAGATTAGAAAAGGAACTGCAAATGATATTGATGATATCTATCACTTGCTAAAGATAAAAACTTTCTGCTGGAGTCAGTGGAAAATCAACTACAGCACTGTAAAAACTTTGGTGTAACAGCATATTGATTTTCTACAATATTTAGTAATGTATATTGGTATCAAACAATGAAATTCATTCTTATAACAAGAGTTAATCTCCTAGATATTTTCAGAAAGATTATCCTAAAGATAAAAATAATGATTATTGAATGCTAAAATGGGAAAATGTCATATTTCTATTTGATGTTTTTTAATTGATTTAATGAATATTTTATTAATTTATTCAATAATAAAAGAAATTCAAAACTAATCATGATCAAGCTGTTGCTGAATATCAGAAAATATATTTAAAAAAAGGAACCAAACAAATCCTACAGACATATTCAGGACTAAACACCAAAGAATTTAATTAACTTCAAGTTCTATGAATCTGACTCTCTATGGGACTCTCCAATGTGATCCATATGGCTGTGAAAATTCAAATCCAAAGTATGAATCAAAAAACTGGGGAAATTTTGTGGGTGTCTGCAGCAAAAACATCCCTCTCATAAAACATCAAATATTGTACCTTCTTCTCAAAAGCAGAAAATCTCTATTATTATTTTGTCAGATTATTTAAAGAATTAGTCATATAAATTAACTCTTTGTATAAAATGCCATAATTACTTTCTTTCCTCATTTAAAAGAGAGGCACGACATGGAGTGACAAAATGACCCAGATGATACAAAAAGAGGTAGTCTTTCACTTCCCCTACTTGAAATATCTCAGTTTTCAGTTGTGTCTGAGAAGAGCTAAATGTTTCTGAGAGAAACCAAAAGCATAAAAAAGGTATGAATGCTGTAAACAAAATCCCTAGTAAGCCGTGCAATTATAACACAATATTGTAATTTATCAACATTTTCGTTCATTGCAGGTGATTTTTTGATATTTTCAAAGTTTTAACAGGTTTAGCTAATGTCATCATCTAAATAAAATTTTATTAAAACACCAAACTTACCTTTTTTCCTAACAGTATTCTTCATTAATATAGTAAATTAATTGTTCTTTTTGAGTGCATTATATAATTCAATTTGCATTTTTATAGGTTCTTCAGAGATGTGTTGTTTAGAGTAGCTTTCATACGGATTGGAATGACTGTTTTGAGGCCTGACTGATGCATATGAGATGCTCAGCAAAACTAGATAAATGTGGTGTTTTGCTCTGTGCTGTTATGTTTTCACAGAAAAACATGTAAATATATGCACTAATATGAACTAATTAGAGACCTATTTGTTCTTTCCTTACTTTCCTTAAAGACTAAGTCTTTAGTTCTTAAAAGCACTATGAAGTGTTATGGATCACTTCATACTTCTTTAAGGAGTGATCAGTCACATAACTACATCCAGACTAATTGAACAGATTAGATAGATAAATCAATAGATTAATTGTGAGATCAATTGGAAGTCCAAAGAAGCTGATTATCAGCAGATCTTTTTGTGATAAGTATCCAAGGATGTGTATTCAATTACAAACCTTAAACCTAGTGTTCCTTAGTGACTGAACAAACCCATCTCTTTATGAGTACAAAACTTCCTTCTTCACCTCAACTAAGCAATTACCACATTTCAATCTCTCCTACTTTTTTTTTAAAAAAAATTTTAATCTGAATAGGAGATTTTGTCACTAAAATATATCTAAATGCACGCCTTTTATCAAATTACCTCTTGAGGTTGATTTTTTTTTCAGGTCAAAATAGTTCCTTTTACAAAGAACTTTATTACAAGTTCTTTATGACAAGAAATAAAGCAGATGCAATTCAGAATGCTAAAATATCTGTAGCAAAAGATGTACAAGTCCTTAGGACAAACTTGCCTGAAGATCTTAAATGTCATGTGCAAATTGACTTGTTGCATGCACTAGTAATAATGTGTGGAGACTTTGGCGCATAGATTTGGCATAGATTAGTTTGAATGTCACAGACCAAAAGATCACAAGGTGATTTTTGTCGGAGAAGGATGTACTGATTAGTCCTTCCATAAGCTTTGTAAAAGGCAAGATGTCTTATTGCTGTGCTTCCTCATTCCAATATA
The DNA here is from genome assembly GCA_013399895.1 of Serilophus lunatus. Lineage (NCBI taxonomy): Eukaryota > Metazoa > Chordata > Aves > Passeriformes > Eurylaimidae > Serilophus > Serilophus lunatus. Next base: position 329,104 of record VXBA01001271.1, read on the forward strand.
AAACTGAAACCTTCCTTGCAAATCTCCATATATGATGACATTCCTAGTTATTCCTGCTGTGCTTTTGCTCCTTATAGACATGGCAACTTATACATCTCAGGACAAAGTAGAACTTGAAATATTCCTCTCTAATTATTTTGTTCATTTCTGACAGCCCAGCATCCTATGGGAAACCTTATCAGTAGAGACAGAAGATAACAGCAAAAAAAGCTAGCTATAATCTTTTCCTCAGAGAAATATATCCCACATTTTATGAGGAATCATTTATGCTAGCCAAAAAGAGCAAAGAGACAATAGCCATTTTATCCTTGACTCTTACAGAACACTAAATTCATAGACAAATAACACATACAAAAATAATAAGGCTCAGACATCAAAGCATGCAAATTCATGCCTCCGTCCTCTTTGAAGAAAGAGAGCTAAGTTGTTATTGATGAACCTATCTGTTAAGTATAAATGTTAAAATTTGCATGCTGCATATATGTTGTCATTGGGAGCCTAGGCATATAGAATTTGAGGAATATTGATTATATCAAGAATTTACAGGATAAACTCATATAGCATATTTTACCAAAACACTGTTGCTGTGTTGCCATAAAATGTTTGCTCTTACAGTTTCTATTGAGCAGGATAAAGAATGTAAATATATGATATTCATCGATCCATGGCCATGAGAAATTGCTGTAGAGTGAGAATGATTTGGATGACTAGTAAGAAAATAAGACTGTCATAGTAAACACTAAAATTTCTTATATTCTTTTCCATGAACTAACTTCCAGGCCTTTATCAACAGTAATGAATTAGACATCCAGATAAGACATGGTTTTCTTCAATCCAGAGGGGGTACCAAAGCACAGGATGCTTTAAACTTCCTTCCTTCAGTAGCAATGAAGCTATTCACATTTTCACGCTGCATGCCACAACCTGTGTTGCCTGAAAAATGAACTGTGACTTTAATTTACAAACTACCCCAATTTCACTGAGTTCTAGCTATCCTATGCTAATTATGTCTAAACCTTCAGCTACACTGGTCTATCTGGCAAAGCCTTGCAAAACAAATAAAAAAAAAATTGTACCATTACTTCCTTCATTGTATTCCTGGGGTATGATTTGGTCAAACCTCAATTGTGAATGACTCAGTAGTATAGGGGAACAAATATGACAGAAACTCCTAGTTTCTAGATCAGTGCTAGAGAAACCTTAGCTCATTTGTCTTCCCCACCCTCAACCGACAGTTTTTTTTTGGAGACTGATAATATATTTTGCCTGAAAGAAGACATTGAAAATATCCTTGAGATCACAGAGAACACAACAGTATGCAGCACCTTTCAAGAAATTATAAGGCTGTGGTTCCAGAAGAAAACTGCTTTTTGATGTGAATCTAAGCAAAAAGAATGGATCCTGAACCATGGCTTCTGATGTTTGCACTTTAGATAACACACAACATGAAAGAGCTGGCCATTGAGATTGAGCAGCGTCAGAAGTTGTAGTAGCAACTACCAAGAAGTATTACAGGGAGGATGCTCCAATAATGAGCGCACACTGAACACAAACTTCAGTGCAGAGGAGTTTATCCACAGACAAGCTTACATGTAGAATGAGATATGGACCTTGGTTATTACTGTACATCAGAGGTATCTCTTTCACTCCTTGCACGACAGTGTTACAAAGACTCTGATTTGCAGGAGTCATCTGAAGAATAATTCAATACTAATATCCCAGTTAGTCTTCAGCGTGACACAGGAAAAAGCCCCAGCAGAAACAAACATCAAACTCAAAAACCAAATAAAAAAAACCCACATACAAAAACCACCAAAAAAACCCGAAGCCCTGCCCACAAAACAAAAAAACCCAACCCAATTATAACCAAGCAAAACAAAACCAGCAAAGCTCTCAAAGGCCTTCCTATCTTTGAAACAGCCTTGTTAATTATCCATTCTCAGCTGTCTGTCCTCCCACTCTTTATGACTTCCCTACGCATTCATTTTCAGTTAAATTAAACCTTGGTACTCTGGCTTTTTTTACTGTTACTTTGTAAAAGGAATACCAAGGCAAATCTTTAAAAATACTCTGAAAGACTTACTGTCATCTGATTCACTGTTGTTTATGGGACACCCTGATCTGTCAGGTGCATATTCAGCAGCTGGATGCAGGCATCTAGGCTCCCTCCACACTTTCTTTACTAGAGTCTATGTTACTGCTTTGCAGTACTTGTATTGGCACTGGTTACAGTTGTCATAGCCTTTTCTAAGTCCTTTCATTACGTTTGCAAAAGGCTGGCATGGACCTTGTACATAATACAGAAAAGAGTATGTAGTTTAAAGTACCCCAGCAAATATTTTACTGTTTCAAGGCCCACTGACACATTTGAAATGGGATCCTCTGGGCAGCTGAAGCAATGAAGTCTGGTTTCCTACAACTGCATCATGTCTTTGGATTTGCTGATACCTTCTAACAGTGAAGGCACAATGGGATCCTGCAGTCTGTCTTTCTCTCTCTGGTTGCACAAAATTTAAAAAAAAAGAGTTATTTTTGAAACAGCAGTGGCACAAATTTGAGTAAAATTGGCCAATGGATTTGAAAGTTTTGGAGTAGAAGCATATTATGGCATGATGGCACAGATTTTATCTCCTTAGAAGAGAGACTAAAATAGTTGTTTGGTACTTCAAATGTCCTACCTAGGAGAACCAAAGGGTAAAGATGCTGAGTTGTTACCCAGAATGCCCTTCAGTGCCATATATGAAACACAGTAAAAGAAAATATCCAAGGCTGAAAACAAAAACAAACAGGTTGCACTTGCTAAGAGAACATGTTGAAGTTAAACACTGAGGATAAATCATAAGGTGCACCACTTACTGTCGACAGATGAAGCCAGGGAAGTGGATGTTCAGTGGAGCAAAGCAGAATTTCTGAAATCGGAGTGGATAATCTAAAATATATCACTGCAAAGTGAGGAGGGGGAAGCAACTCCCTCAAGAAGATAGACATGGTTCATTTCAGCTGTCAGGATGAGTAATTAAAGATAAAATTAGCTTTCAGATTCACAACAAGCTCTTTCAAGTTCCTGACTAAAGGAAGAAGCGTTTTTCTACCTGGAAAGCTGACTTTTTTAGGGTCTCTCCTCTACTTGCAAAAGCAAGCTAAGGGGGAATTTTAAAAGCTTCCTGCAATCTTGTAGCTCTGTCTTTTATAAGAATTGCTCATGAATTGTTTTCAGAGAAAAGCTGGGTCCTTACATTGCCCCTTAATTAAACATTTACTGACTGCTAATTTTGGAATGCTTTACAGCTATAAATGATTGCTTTTAAGGCAGTGGAGATATGGGACTGAAATGTCTGCCTATTCCTATGGTCTTTGCACCCTGTATGCTCATACAGGATAATTAATCTTTGTCAGAAAGGTCAGGAAGTATCATATAGTGATTAATGGTAAGTTGCAGAGGTTTCTGATAGCTGAGCTCCAAGGATTGTAGTTGAAACCTGTTAAGATGGCTATTAATACTTCCTTTGTCCTTGTTGTAATTCACTGTGATTGCAGATGACTGTGAAAGAATGGCTGGCTTTTCAACTTGCAAGGACATTCACCACCCATCTCTCTCCTCAACAGGGTCACCATTTGAAGACCCCTGTATTGCCAGCTGGGCAAAAACGAGAAAACATCAATGGATAAGGAAGAGCTACATCCACAGTTTTTTCCCTGTTACAGTTCACCATGGTAGGTGCTGTCTTCTGAAACAAGTTCACAAATAGCAGGCTGGAGCATGTAAAAACAGAAGATAAAACTTTCAGTGTCAGAGGTATACAAAAAGTACAAAGACTGTTGCTGAAATCTGTGCCAGAAGTTTGTTCTGCACTCAGATAATGTTAGTCCCATTTGAAGAGGCTCCATCCAAGGCTGTCTACTTGGAGAAAAAAAAACCCAAACCAACAAACAAAACACAAACACCCCCCTTTTTTAACTCTAAACTTCTAACTTAGAGAATATGCATCCTGCTCAAATCTATGTTATTAGGGCAAAATAGCATTAGGGAAAGTGTAGCAGGCTTATAACTTGTAGAAGAACTCGTGTGGCTGCTTTTCTTGCTAGGATAGGAAGGAAAATCTACCCTCTTTGATCAAATTATCCATGATATTCTGCACGCCACCAAACAAAACTTGGGAGACTAAGTTCTACAAGATATATTCAGGGGTTTAGGGAGGAAATGTAAATTTGGCTAGACATTTAGGGAGATATCTTGCTACCTCAGTGTCTAATCCTTGTTCATTACAATGCGATTAATTTTACAGAAATTTCACAGAATATTCTGAGTTGAAAGGACCCACAGGGACCATCGAGTCCAACTCTTACTTGATTGAACTCACAACATTGGTTTTATTACCATTGTGCTCTCACTGACTGAGCTAAATTCAGGATGCAGGAACAAAAGAACTTTAAAATACTTCCATGTCTGTCTATGTAATTTTTTAGATACCTAAATATATTTTTAAATTTAGCCGTAACAGGCCACTTGAGGCAAAAGACCTTTCAACTGTGTGTTTACATAATTGTGCCTCTTGCTAAGTCAATCACGCTCTGTTCCCACATTTAATTGAAATCATAACTTCGTAGCTGGTTCAAGAAAAATGTGTGCTTGCATAATCCATAGTTTCTGGTTTTAAAATAGTAAATGCAGAGAAACAAGCGTATCTAAATCTCTGGTGAATATTGCTATGAAAATGCATGGCCTGTAAGTTCTTTATTTTTTTTTTAGAATAGCTTTTCCTATGTCCTCTAAACTTTCTCATAAATTTTCTACTTGATAAACACTACATCTTCACGTCAATAATCCTTATGGAAGGATGCTGTAAGCAGTATCAAATTAGCTGCCATAAAATTTGTCCACTTAGCTTTTGTTGTCAATGTCAAACCTTGTGCTGAGTCACTGTTAACTGATTCAGCTGATATAAGTGAATACATTGACTAAGTAATTTATTTACATGTTATTGCTACAAATCCAAGAAAACCGCTCAATATTATAAATAATCTATCCATCCAGCAACTCAAGATGCAGTAATAGAAATTAAGTCCTTCCAGTTTCCGTCATTGACTCTTTGTATCTGAAACTGTAGTGTTATGGTTGGCTCTGAAAGTTTATACAAGAGGATAACTATTCAACAAATTTTACTCATATTCAGAAAAGCCTGATAACTTTTGAATGACAAGACATAATCCAAAGAAACTGTGAAGATAATATAGACTTGTTTGTTTGGGGCTGTTCAGCAGACTGTAAAACAACTGTATAGGATTGAAAGCAGCAGATTACAATATGTGTCTGGCTGTCTAGGTACACTTTATGAATAAATGATACAGAAATGCCTTTAGGTTACAAATTATTCACTGATAGGGATATGTGGACACCATCATTTTGTGTTATTCATTACGAACATGTCAGGATGCAATATACATAATTCTAAAATGTCAAAAAAAATTTCAGTAGGGAGAAAGCAATGCATGATTCACATTGCTAAGAGAATTGCTAAAGACCAAAGCAACCAAAGCACTTTATGTCCCATGTTCCTTTGCTATATGCATATATAATTTCTGTAAATCTTATAGGCTTCACCTAAAAGTAAGAATATTAAATGATGGTCACAACCATTTTCATTTAGTTTTTATTTTAGTTATACTAGTCTGTTGTAGGGCTTAGATCAATGTATTACCCAGAATTTTTTTTAATGTTGATTTGGAGTATGAGTCTGGTTTTCTGCTTACTCTTGTCCAGAGGACAAAACCACAAAAATTCACTATTTCGCCTGCTTCACTTTATACATAGGCATAAATATCTATATAAAAGAATAGAGAATTTAGGCTCAGTATCCTCTGAACAGTGGCCTTATTAACATATCACACGCTGACATAAAAGGTTGATTTTACAGAGGTCACAGCAAAAGTCCTGTCGATGAAAAAGAGCACAGGTTTCGTTTCTAGAGGTTTACTCTGCTTTCTGTTCTCTCATGGTAGGAATGAGGGCAATTAAGCCTGCAGTGGGTAAAAAAAAAAAAAAAAAAGGAAAAGGAAAAAGTTTTGTAGGACTGGGCTGATTTCCTACTTTGAAATAGTGTTCATGAAATGAGCAATGTCATGAACAGCCTGTTTAGAAGGAAAGTGTGTCCTGTTTTTAACAAAATGTAGGCAGCTGAAAAGAAACTTCAGCAAAACAGCAATACTGTAGTAAAAGGTTTGCCAAAGATTTGCATATCTTAAACAAGGGAAATATCAAAATGAGATCATTACTTGCAGAAAATCTAAAACTAACTTGATACAGGAAATATTAAACATCAAACTCAGAATTCTAAAATAAAGTATCTCACATTGTGAAGGTTAATAAGGAAGAGAAGCAACCAGTTAAAAAACATAAGAAGACACAGGAGAAAGCAAATAAGGTGAAGACATAGGTCATAATTTTAAAAATTAAGGATGATAGATTAATCAAATTAAACTGAACAACAAACACAATAACAAAACCATATCAAAGGAAGGAGAGAGGCTCTTTAGGGCACATAAACATACCATTCATGTCAGATGCATTTAAAGTCACTGTGGAACAGAGTAAGGTCATTCTTTCTGCCCTAGTGGGCATTTACCTACATCAAAAATGCTAAGGCAGTTCAGCGAGTATAACCTAGAGAGACGGCCTTTACTGCAGTGATGTTCCTATACCAGTTCTGTTTACAATAATAGTTTCATAAAATGATTTCTTAGAGGACAAGGCAGAAATTATTCTTCACATGGGATTAGCCTCATGGGAGCTTGGATGTTATATACTAATGAGATACTCAAAACACATATCAGTATTTGTTATTTTTCCAGATAGGCAGCAACTACATGGGATTCCCATTGCCATGGGATGCCCCCAAAGGTAGAATAAGCTACCATGCTCATGCTCCCATGGATGTGAACAACTTAAAAATCAGTCTATGTGTTGCAAATGAGACAAGATGAAGGTCAAGAAAGCAATTTCCATAGCAGGATTACACTGCAAGAAAGTTCAAGACTTATTTTTCAGCATTACAATAGTCAAAAAGAATTAGAACTTCCATGAAGTTTTCTTTTCCCCTCGGTTAAAAACATATACAAAGTAAATATAGTGAAATTCATCTGATAAGAATTAATATGTCCGGCAACAACCATTCATCCCCATTACATTAAATTCCCAGCTGCCAGAAGACACCATTTTGTGCTGCAGACTGCTCCCATTGCTCTCAAATGGCTTTACTGCGCTACATTAGTCTGCTGATTCACTAAAGATTTAAAGGTAATGGGTCTGGCACTGTCTAAAACACTTCATACTCAGCTAAACAAAATTATGCTTAAGAAATCCATTGCCATCAAGTTTCTGCAGTGATTACTGGCAGCCTGAAAGAGTCAGGAATGGAAAGAGAGCCTCAAATGGGGTCTTTGCTGAGCCGAGTAACCAAGGTTGTTCCAAAGAATTAGCTCCTCCTTGTTCAACCTAGAGTCAAAATTCAACCACTCTATGAGCCTGTTTAATTCACAGATGTTGAGACAACTTCCCTGGAGAATGTTATAAAGAATGTATGAAAACTCATCTGTCATAGGAAACAAATAATATGGAATAGAGAGAGGGAGGGAAAACAAATGCTAATGAGAACATAATAGAATATGAGCCCAAAGAAAAATTTCAGAATTATAGTTTAAAATATCCATGTTTACTTGAATTGCCATTACTATAACCAATGTTTCTCTTCTATCACCTGTTATTGCCTAGGGCCCTTATTTGTTACCTTTGTGTGATTCTGCCTGTTGGTTCCTAGAGTTTGATTGATTAGTGTGAGCAGCAGGAGAATTCTCTGGTGAAAAACTGCCTTATCCTAGAATTTATCAAAACAAAGAATTGGCAGGATTCTGGGTTTATGCTTTCTGTATACAGTGTAGGCATCTAAAATAATTATGAAAACAGCTTTATAGGTTCTTTCTTTAAACTGGGTCAAGGGAAATTAAGGTTACATCATATAGTTTGCTGCACAGTTGGGCAACTATGGCAATTGTTCATTTATTTGGTACTGTTTGTGAACTATGGAGGTGTCAACATTGGGCCACACTTACTGTCAGTGTCTCCAGGCCTTTGGAACAGAGAATATACTGCACTGATGTCAGCAGAGAGCTGAATACAAACAATATAGCTGTAGACATAAAGGAGAAAATTATACAAAATTAATATTAAAAAAAGTCTCCATACTCCCTGAAACAAGAAACAAAAGCATCTTTGTGAGCGCAGTTCTACACACATTACTGTTGCCAGCTATTTGGGCTATGACCTTGTACTTGGACAACAATAAAACCAGCAATAAACTACAGAGAGAGCAACTCTTCACATTGATGGTAAGTACTCAGAAGCTATATCATAAAAACAATAAAGTTTTCTGTTTATCTTGTTATAATGGAATTATTTCACCATTCTTGATTTTGTTAATACTGATAAACTAGAACACTTTTAAAAAAGAATCAATCTGCTTTTATCTAAAGCTTTTATATCACAAACTGGCGAACAATCCAAGAACAGCAGGGTTTGTGAATTCTGGAGCAAGACTGATGTACAGGATTTTTTAATGGTAAAATCACAGTTGCACTGCCTTCATGAACACAGCAAGTTTACAAGGTGGATCTGAGTGCACACTTTGTTTTTCTAAGCAAGCATGATGGAGTATGAGAAGCTGTTGTAGGTCTGTCCTTTCCAATTACTGATTTTAATCTGTTTATGTTTGAGCTTAGACTTTTAGGATAATCGCTATAAAAGGTGGGGCTAAGCCCTGAAAAACTGCATAATTTTCTTCTGTTACAGCTGATGATCAAGTACTGGCTAGTACATTCCTTACATTTATATTAGCTTTTTTTTTGTTCGTTTGGCTACTAATCCTAGTTGAGAGCTTACACATCCCAGGAGCAGCATCATACTGTTCCTTCTTTGAAATCTGCCTTTTGTTGTTCCTTACAGTTGTGCAAAATGGATCTCACGGAACTTTTCTGAGCAAGACAATATTTGAAGCTCCTTTTCTGCATAAGTGGAGATGACCCCACTTACAGCAAACATCCAGCATCAGATTCCTAATTCTGAAGTGCTGAGATATTCACAGAAATGTGGGGGTAATGGGTATTAGATGTACCATTTTCTGAGGAATGTTAAATTTCTAGTAGAACAAGGTTAAATTCAGCCAAGCCACTTACAACTCTCTTTCTTGCAGACAGAGTCAAGGTTCTTGTTTGAGGCTATCTGTGACTATATCCTCATAAATTTGGAAATCATTGCCGAGAGATGTAGAACACATTCCTGATCTTCACTGTCGGTGAGAGCTGGAACTGGACTCTTTGGAGACCATCCGTGGGCTAAAGCAAAAAGCCTTCCCTTTTTTTGTCCAACTCTACTGTGACTTCCACAACTACCTAACAACACCAGAGGTCCCCAACTGGCCCTCTAATCTCACGCAATTGCCCTGATTGCTCGTCCCTAGAACTAAATTTGAAACCAGCCACCACTGCTTGTCTTGCTATCTCTTTTACAAACTCAGGGGCAGAGAAAGGTTCTCTCCATCATTGTGACATAGCTAAAAAAAAAATTCCCATATCTTTTGTATTACCAAAATGTTTTACTGCTTGCAGAAAGCCCTGAGTAGCATACCAACAAAAGTATGACCTTCCTGCCCAAATAATGATATACAGAAAGGCAGTCCCTTCTGCAGGGCAGTAGAAACAGTAGGCTATGAGTGATGAAATTCTTCAAGGGCACTTTGCTTGAAATGATGCTATGTACTTTCTCTGCCCTAGTGCAGACATACCACTTATCACTCTAATTGAATCAGTGACTTATTCTTATAGACAAACATACACATTGGCATTCCTGGAAGGCTGTGAAAGACACAGGGATAAAGACAAGTAGATCTGTACTGTCTGGAGCGTTATGTCAGTGTCATTTAATGTACGTGTAACTCTAACACCTAGACTATGGTTGAACACTGAGACAAAGTGATATTCTGATATATCTAGACATGTTGCCTCCCACATGAAAGCACCTTTATCTTCTTTATGGGACATGACTTCAGCAGGTGTAATAACAGTCTCTTTGGGCTCAGACAGACTCATAATAATTTTCAAAACCTGAATATCTGACCTGCCATTATTCTTGTTTTCCTTGATTTTTTATGGGTTTTTTATAGTTTTGTATATTTTTTCTGCATATCTTAGTGTCTCATTTCATTGCAATGATCAAAGCAAGCTCTCCTTGTAGCTTAGAATACTTGAAGCTCACCATGCAGGATGGCTCAGACTTCAGCAGGAAGAGTAGCTGGTGCCCACTCTCTGTCAGCACAGCCAATTGAGACAACCTTTTGCCCCTTCTGAGCTGAGAAAAATCTTGTCACCTACATTTCCCCAAGAAAATATTAAGATATTTTTATGACTAGGTGCAGAGCACAGGATTTTAATCTTCTTTCTAGTCTTTAAGTTCCAGGAAGGGAAGGAGTTCAAACGTAATTTGACGGGTATCCTTTCTCACCAGTAAGCTGCTCAGCGTGTCACTAGCTCCATCTCTGTCAAGAAGCACCCAATACTCTGCTACTGCTTAAAACACTCCTAATGTCTGACCTAGGTGCTCTAGATCAGCACACAGAGATACGTGCCACATTATTAAGAAGTGTAACATTTGGTATAAGTGCCTAAATAGCCATATACTCTCTGCTCCTCTCTGCTGCAAACAAAGCTGAATATTTTGGACAAGTTAGAAGTAACTCAGTGTTTCTCTTTTATTAGATTACATATATTTTGGAAATCCTATGTGTTGAAAATTTGAGGCTGACGGTACTTTGAATATTTAATGGCTGAAATATATGCTGTGTATGTTGAACACAGTAGGTTATTTACGATCCTTAATCAAATTGGTGTGGGCTCTTATTCCCCGTAGGTAGTCTGCAGTTTTGTAAAATCCATAAACCTGCTGCTCAGTGACTTCATTTGATAGAATATTGTCAGCAAATTAAACTCGAAGACTTGGGTGAAGCCAACTCATACTAAAAATATGAAAAATAATTCTTTTCACTTTTATTCATGCATTGTCTAATGGGGATGACAGTGTTTCTCATAGGAAGCAATAAGAAGTTGATATCATATTTGACCATGTGATATATGCCCGTATCTCTTTTGCTGGAGTGTAAATTACAGGATTGCTTTAGTCGTCTTGCAACACCCTCTCATGAAATGCAAAACCTGAGGAACTAACTCTTCTCCAGAAGCAAAACAACTAGAAATAGTTGTGCAGTAATAGACATACTTCATAATAATCACAGAAATAAAAAGGGAACAGAGTTGGTAGCAGAAAAAGAGACATATATATATGATACAAATGTATTTCATGTCATCTCCAGTCCAGCTATCCACTGTTGGGAGGAGTAGGGAGAAATTTGTACATTTTGATTTCAGAATGCTATTGAAATCAGAAAATAAATAAGACAGCCTATATAAGTTTGAGATACAGATACAATTAATTAAAAAAACAAGCCCAAACAAAACAAAAAAAAAGAACAAACCACCAAACAGCCCAATGCCCAGAAACCCACATCCTAGTCCAATTACTATGAGTAAAAAATCAGGTTCAGAAGACAAGCATCTTGGAATCATCGTTGCCGTGCATGTATTTCTGAATCAGAAGTTTGTGGCCAAGGAAACTGGATTATTCAGATTGAGAAAGAAAACTCTAACCAAAAACACAACCATCAATTTTGTGCTACTTGTGCCATATCAGGTTTTGGGGTTTTTTTATGTTCTATGTTATACAGAAACACATAAGTAGCAGGAAAGATGTATCAGACAAAATGCATATACCTGCACAACCACAAATCCATAAGACTTTTCACCTTTTACACAGAATAAAAGATGATGTGGAATAGAGGAGGGAAAGGATGCCTGTTTGCAAGAAATACAGAGTAAAAGAACAAAATTACAAACAGATAAATATTTATTTTAATAAAAATGATATGTCTCACTAGACTAAGAAAAAATATTCAATTTTAATTTGTAAAAACTTCTTCATACATGAATGATAACAACAAGTTGCAATAGCAACTTCTCCCATAATACTTGGTAATTTTAAACGACTACTTTTTGACAGCTACCCTACTCTAATTTTCCAATGCATTGTTTCCCTCTCAGCCTATTATCTTTTATTACACAAGCATATAAAACCAATGATTTTTATAGCAGTGATTTTATTAGTCCATTTCAATTATGTTATTTGTTTTGCAAACTGTAGTGACTTTAATCCTCATTTAAATACATAACAATTGCATAATACAACAGCTGATTATTAAAATATACAGGAAATCATGATTAATGACCCAGAAAAGCCATTTGTCTCATGTAGGTATGTTTTGTATATCTACTAACTATTTTAAAGATAGTGAAGAAAAATACCTTTTGAGAGAACAAGGATAATGAAAATGACAATTTCTCTTCATTGCAGTTTTGACACCATAAGTAGCACGCTTTCTCCCAAAAAAAGATTATCAGAAGGGCATGTGGGAAAAACTTGTTATCTAAGTAACAATAACTAATGAAAAGAATAGTGAAATAACGACAGCTTTTTCTAATTCAGAAAGGATCCTATTTCTGCATTCTCAGCTCCAGGACTCCAATATTTTTCACTTGCATGTAATCAGAATATGACCAATGCTGAAAAGAAAAAAAAGGAAAAAAAAAAAGGCGCATAATTCTATAGCAAATTTTCATGATTTGCCACCAGCTGCTTTCAGACTGAAATTGTACAAACATTTCATAAAAGAGCAGATTTTAGAACAAAAATTTAAATTATTAGATGTGTGAAAACTTGGCATTCTACGAGGAATAGTTTCTTTATTTTTCCCTCAAAAAAGCTGCATTTACTTTTCTAGTACCTAGAATGTCATCAAAGAAATGTAAAGCAGACTACCTTCTCAGATCAGCAAGATCCTTTGTAAGTCAAACAAACATTTAAGTAGTAATTTCAGAGTATTTTTACACCTGGAAACAAGGGGAGCCTTTAGGTTTGTCCATCTGAAGTGAAAAAATGGAAAAATTATGCTTGCTCTCTCAAAAGGAGTTCAATACTTAGACCACACCAAGAGACATAACAGGGAAGCAAGCCAGCAAGGCATGATAAAGAAGTCAAATCGTCTCAGAATGTAAACTCTTATGGTTGTGTTTTTAGATTAACAGGCAAGAAAATATTCTAGGCTTGGCCTTCTATAAGAATCTTACTTTTCCTGCTTGAAATTTGAAACAGCTTAAAAATATTCATCCTTGTGAAAACCTGGATTATAATATCTTTCCAATGTGAGAGAAATTCAAGCAAGCCCTTCTGTGAAAAATAGCACACATTTTCTTATATCAAAGTCCATACCATGGGGCTAACATGTTGCCCTGTATCTCAGTTTCATTTTATTGCTTTTGTTTTGTTGTATTATCTTATCTGTGGGAATTGCTCTACTCCTAAACCTAAAGACTTCAGGGAAGGAATGAAAATAGTATCTCTCTGCAGCACCCTGTTATTCTTAGGTAAGATCATGAATCACAGGTAGTATGCAGAGGAACTTGAAATCCTTCTAGAGTGAAGTAAGATGTTCAGATCTGGTTGTTCCTCCTGCCTGCTCATTCCAAAATATACGATTTCTGGGGAAATTCTCCTGGATCATCTGTAGGTCTTGTTTACCAGGACACACACAGAGATTAACCTGCTGTGAAACCCTTTTCTACTCATCCCTACATATGTTTCTGTTAAGATTATTACAAGATGCCTCTGCCCGAATTAAGGTGCAAACAAGATCATATGCTAAAGTCAACAGTACGCATTTTATTTAACAGTAAATACGAGGTAGAGAGAGAGACAGAAATAGGAAGACAGAGAGAGGGAGAGAGAAGGGTTAAGTAAAGAGTTCACCATCACATGGACTCTTACAGCATCCTGCCAGTTCCACCTGTGGTCTTCTCAGTGAGGGTCCCAAAGTCACGCTTCTCGGGTGCCATTTTTATGCAGTCCAAGTCCTGGGTTATCATGAGAGTAGATGCTGTTCCCACAACTCAGGCTGGCCTGTGTATAAGGACTTGCTTCCTTTCCCACAGCTTGCACAGTGGAATTTTGTCCAATGTGCTAATTTCAAGCCTTCGTATTCATTGAGGTCTGGAATTAATGTTTTCCTTTCTCATAGTTTTCCATGGTGGAAATCACTGTTAAGGTAAGTTGCCCAAATTTGCCTTACAGGCCTGGTTGCCTTTGTTGCCATCTGTTTATATCACAAGTTTCTGTTGTAGTAGCTTATCTTATGGAAATTTCCTTCTCTGACAGCGTTTTTAGACAATTAACTGCATTTTTTTATGTCCTGACAGTTTCTTATTCACTCTCCTGGCCCCAGGTCTCTATAAGGTGAGAGGGAGATGTCCCTGCCTCTCCAGCCAGGGCAGATGCTTTTTGGAAAGTCCTTGTCAGCTACAGTGTTGCTGGTTGCACTGCACTTGTTGTGTCCTTTGAGAGATACTTTTAAAGATGGACGATTTACCTGAGTACCTCTCCGGAGTTTAAAAACTGCTTTGGGAGCCCAGTTACTCACTTGAGTTTTATGAAGCATCTTGCTCATGAAGTAAGCTGAGTTAACTTGAGAAACGCTGCTGCAGAGCTTTGCTTGAGTGATTTCTTATGCAGTTACTAATGAAGTAGCTATGAAGCGTTATTATTCAGTTCTCTTCAGTGAGACTGAAATATCCTTGATTTTCAGGTGAATTGTGGCCAAATTGAAAATATTTGAGCAATACTTACTGAGATAAAGACACAAATAATTATGACCAATTTCCTAGGGACCAATACGAAAGACAAGGGAATGCTACTTGGTTTGTTAACCATGTTTTACTCCTCCTTTCACTTTTTCTCCTATGTCCCCTTCTACAGTTATTTATTTAAAAAAAAGTACTCTGTTGATACTGCCATAGATATTATGTTGCAATTACAGGACTCCAGCTCAAGAAGAGAGAAGAAAAACTGAAAATCTTCAATGGCAGATTTCACAGAGGATGTAAAAAAAATCAAACTCAGAATATTACATAAATTGTTACATCTCACTCTCATTCTTCATTCTTATTGATTCACAAACATAGGCAAAGGCAGAATTTTTTTAATTTAACATTTCAAATCTTGCCATGCTTTGCACTACACACTGCACCTGTCATTGATAGGATCTAATCCATGAAGGGCTGTGCTTTGAGATGGTAGGCAGGTAAGCAGATAGGCAAGGATGTTCTGTTTGTTCTTGTGTACAATACCTATACTTCTCCCTCTTTCCCTTCAAATTAGCTCAGGTGCAACACCTCGGGATGGCAGCTTGGTGAAGTGGTTTATTTCAGTCAGAAGATCTACAAACTGTCCAGCAGTAAATCACAGAGCTGTATTTCAACTAGTTTGGCTACATGTCATGCTTGCATACCAGATTTGCTTTTCATATTCGCTTGGTTACTTTTTTAATCTACTGTCAGATACTATGAAATTACATTACAGTATTACATGTGACTGTTTCTTACAAGGTGAATAATTAACATTACCTTGAAAGAACACACCTGGAGACCCAGAGAATGAAATATCAAATACACAAGCAACAGGTTGCAATTTGGGGGTTTTGGTTGGTTGGTTGGTTTTTTTGGTTTTGTTTTCTTTGTTTGTTTTAACTATGTAAATCCACTAACAACAGAAGCCTTTCGTTTAAAAGGGTGGATGTTTTAAGCTCACTATGATGGTCTGGTAGTATTACAGTGAACCCTAAAACCAGAAGAAGATGCTGAAGATGTGCTTCATTTATGACTCCCAATAGCCATAACTTACAAATAGGTTGTGTCTGCCAGCGTACTCTCTAAGTTACTGCTCTCAATGGCACCACTGAAAGAGGTCATAATTAGCTAGGCAAAATATATCCTGCAGGTTGACTGAAAAGTATTGGTGTTAACTGCTGTTCTTCTAGCTGGACATCTTGTGTAACTGGTGGGTTTTTCACCAGAGACTACTGTGTATACAGACCTACCAATTCAAGTCTCCTACAATGGATTTTACACAGCTAGCACTTTTGTGCATGGAGGTCCCTATTACATTAAAAGAATTTATATACTGTGGCAATATGGTTGGTTTCCCGGGCATTCATTTTTATCTATCCTCTTACAAAGAATACAAACAATGTAAATGTTATGTAAACATTACATGTGCTACTTGCACACTCCATTCTTTTCAATTTACAAAAATAAAGAATTATACAAATACAGCTCTAAGTAAACCCCTAAAAGCAAAATATGACATTTGGCCTCATAAGACTTTGTCCATGTTACATTTATTCTTAAAATTAAATAGTAGTACTACTGTTGACTCAGCTTTATCAGAGTCTAGTTAATACTAGTATAGACAAAGGCATGGTCAGTTTTAAAAAGTAATTTCAAATAAGCAATGTTCAAAAACAAATGGAGAGCATACTAGCTCATGTGAATACTGAGACATTGAACAAAAATGGCTGGAATGACATTCAGCCTTCTATGTCTATTCCCAGTTTCTGTCGCTACATCAAGAAAAGCTGAGTGACACAGGGGTTGGTTCTGGAATCATTACAGCGTGTTTGTTAGCATATCTAAGCCAATCCAGGCCTCATTTGGAGCCACCCTTATATGTCAGGCTGCAGACAACAGCGGTACAGAACCTATATCTTATATGGTGCAGCCTCCAGGAGGTCAGGTTAGACAGCATGAAATTGTCACATTTCCAGCTGTTCTGGTTCAATCCAGTTGTGCCCAGGAGATGACACCTGTTCCCAGGTTAATAAAAAAAAATATTCGATCCACTGAATTATGGTATTCACATGTTTGAGAATGAGGAGAGAGACAAGAATGAAGGAAGATCAGCTGCTTCAGAGTCATTCTTGAGGCAGAGACATGGAGAGCTTACTGTATCTGCCCAAGTAAGAGAGAGGTATACACATAGAGTACCCTCTAATGAAGAAAAATCATATCATGATTACAGGTACCTGATGTAAGGACACAAATTGTAGGAGGAATCTAAGTATCGTTCTTATATATCAGACTACTGAATAATTGAGCCAGAGGGACAAAAAAGTGTTCATGAAGACAATTAAGTGCACAAACAGGAAAAAAGAAATCACATGTTAAGTATATCCTGAGAAAGAGGGAGCAGCCTTCCACCTACACGAGCTTCTAATCATGCAACAATTCGAGCTTGTTTCCAGCACATGCAAGGTCTACAGTGCAAACTAATTCAGTTACATACTGGAGGATGCACTGACAGACTAGAGTAACACTACAACCGACCAATCAACCACTTTACCCTCCCAAAGCCCCAGCTCAACATCTGTAGGCACCAGGCATAAAAATTGTCAGGGTTAAAAGCTAAGAATAACTCAGCTACAGGTTCAGCCTCTCCCCAGAAAAGAACTTCCTGGCTCACAGTGCTTCATCCCAGAGCTTTGGAGAGGCCAGAAAAGCCATCCTGTAGTACTCTGCAGAGCAAACCTCCACCACAACAGTGAGATCTGGCTCTTTCATGGGCAGATAAAGCCAAAATACAAGCAAACAAAGCAGGCAATAGCTCACATCACTCATGGCTTATAAGCCCACAATAATGATATAACCAGCGTCTGAAAAACCAAAATAGAAAAAACAGATCAGGGCAGTAGTGGAGGAGGAGACCTGAATGCAAAAGAGCTAGAAACAGAGCATATCAAAACAAGCAAAGTAGTGTCATAAAGTATGTTTTACACTTTCTATAGTAGCTTCATTTCAACTGTTACTTCTTTCTTGCTGTCCTTCTTCCTACACACACATCAGGTAGGAACAGAAGCCTGTTGAAGTGATACGATTTTCATTTCTGCACCACTATCATACAATTCTATTTCCTAGGGCACAAAAACAATCTCCATGAGGGGTTTTCCCGTGCATGAAATGGGTTTGTGAAGAAATAGTATCACAAGAGTAGCTGTTAAAAAGACTCTGTCCTCTTCATAGGTCATCCTATGCTACCACATTATTTCTTAGTAGCCGTAAGCAGTAAAATGTAGAAAATGACATAATTTCTGTATTTTTTTCCTAGTATTCTTCATACTGTTCAAGGTATATTTGCCTACTGTGCACATGTTGGAAAAATGTGCTGAAATGTACAGTTTAGGCATCTTTTACTGCTGTTATGACTATTAAGCAAATGCATTAGGCAGGCTACCTGAAATAATTTTCTTTCATTGCTCCATTATTAAAAATAAACAGTGTTATATTGAGTGATAAAATTAGTTTAGGACCATAACTCCTGCCAAAGAAGAAGTATGCAAATCTCTGAGGAGCCTCAACTCCTATATTTTTAGTGATACAATTAATTTAGCACTCTCTGTGATTCATGAGCAACCACTATTGCTTTCAGAGTCCTTCTGAGAAACAACTTCTTACTTGTAGCAAAACAGTAAAATGCATTGCACGTCTCTCTGTGCTTCAGTTGAGAAGCAGATTTCTTGCATCAGAATTATTTCAGAGATGTTATATTTTGCACTCGTGTGCATGCAACTTCATTCACACAAATTACCTAAAAACGAGTTTCTTGGTGACATTTTTCTGCTGTCTCGCAGGCAGAAGAATGTATGTTTATGCAGAATTAAAATGAATGCATACATGTACATCGATAAATTAGGTATTTTGGATTACATTTTTGTGTTCATGTACAAATGCATTACTAGACGTATTATAAAGTCTTTAGACATCAATCGTGAGGACCTTTAAGGAGCTCAGCACCAAAAGGTGTTGTTTTTTTCACACAGAATTACTCACAGAATTAACAAGGTTGGAAAAGACCATAGAGATGATCAGGTCCAACCTTTTAGCTAACTTAACAACAAACATCAACCCATCATCTAAATCATCTACACCATGTCACTAAATTCACCATCCAACCTATCTTTAAGCATATCCAGGTATGGTGACTCCACCACCTCCCTGGGAAGCCCATTACAATGGGAGATCACTCACTCTGAAAAAGTTTTTCTTGAGTATTCCAAAGAATATTTCTGAAAGGTGTTGTTGGCTTGTTCATTGCCAGGGTGAGTTTTGAAATATTGTCAATATGATGAGATTTTAAGACTAGTTTTTAAGATATATTTAATAAGGGAATTATAGTTTTAAAACAGATTAATCTTATTTCTTTGAAAGTTATCTAGATGTCAACTTATAATACCGTTTTGTCTATTTTGCAACAAGATTAGCATATTTTAAGTGTTGATTTATAATATTTTAAGCAAAATCAAAATATCTGTCTGTGTAATGGACTCACTCAGAAGTTAATTGTTCTTAAGAAAGTTAAAAAGAAAAAGCTAGATGACCCATTCTGATTAAAGACAATGCTCAAAAAATTACAAAGGAAAAAATGACTGCTGTAAATTCTCAGACAGAAACCTGTTTTGACACGACATCTGGTGAAATAGAGTTTCTTATTAGAAGAAGTCCAAATGAATGTCAGAGTCAACTAATTATTTCACCAGCCAATTAGGGGAACCAGTGATTTCACAGAGAGATTACAAAATCAATGACGAGGGAACTAAAACATTTTGATTTAAAGTTTTTCTAATGTTAATTGAAAGGCACATTTGTCACAGGCTATGTATCGTTAGGCAACCCTTCTTTGTTCCCTTTGCTCACTATAGCAGCAGAATATGGCCCCAGTCAGGCTCCTCTGAGTGAACAGGTACCAAAGGCTCTCTGCTGGATGCTTTCCTGCCCTCCGCAGCTGGGGTATTCTCATTACCTGTGTGTTCTAAACACCAGGACTTTTCCTGCCAATTGCTCATCTAGCACAGCAAAAGAAGGATTTTATTGAGTTGAAAATTGGGGAAAATAAAAACTAGAAAGACCATATTTTGCCTTGGATGCCCACAGCAGTGAGCACAACAAGTAGGTGAACACAGAGAAAATGGTTAGAAGCCACTATTTATTTTGGACCAAGACCTTGTCCGTTTCATACCACTGCTACAAGATTCAATAGAGCTTTATTTGTCCAGGATAATTCTCTATGCCCAAGCAAATCCTGATGCATAGTACCATGGTCCTTAGATACGAGTCCTCCATCTCCTTGCTCTATCAGCTTTTGATTGCTTGAATACTAGCACTCCGTATTACAATAAATCAAGCTAGTGAAGCAGGAAAACAGATGGCAACCAAACATTTTATATTAGGTTTAGACTCCACCAACTTAAAATGTACATCCTATACATCACAGACAAGCATCTCTCTAAGCTATCACTGGATTTAGCTCACCTGAGGCAAAGGACCTATCTTAAAAGCACCCTGCCCTTGTGTAAGTGACAGCGTACAGTTACACAATTCCTATGGGTTAAGTCAAAGGTGCACATAAATGCCTCATCAGCATGCTGAGATTTGAACTAATGTCCAGGCTGCTCCTTCAGACATGTGTCCATTCATGATGAGACCTTTTTTCCAAATCCCCCAGCAGCAGCTGCCAGGTACCAGCAGAATTTTTGTGTATCATCTCATGGCTGGGACATGTGCAGTAGGGCTGATGGCACAGTCACCATCTGTCTTCATCTGTTTTGATACACAAGAATGGTCGTGATCCAATGAGAGTGATAATGCCTGAAAATATAACAGCATGCTGTGAATGTCAAGCACATGTCCCACATGTCCCCTATGCTAGTTCTGAGACTTGTGACTCAAATCCACTCACAATTCAGAAGAACGTGTAATGACTTGCAAATTACGTGAATAGTCAGTTTAAACAATGCCTGCAATTCCTTTTAATAAGACCAAATTTTGGGCACTGCTCTAGGATTTTCCTAGATTTCTCAAAGTGTAGGCATTCCTTCTGCTTTGACTAAATTGATTCGTTTCCAGTCTGTATGGTGGTATTTTCTAGATCTTCATTCTCACCTAGAATATGAGCTTTGTTCTCATCCCGTTTTCATAGTACAAATCCAAGATAATTTCACTGAAACAAAGTTTGCAGTAGGGACAAACACCAAAACAAAGGGAAATGGAAATATAATTAGTAATATGGACTACTAAAAAGTAAAAAACAGCTGTGAAATTCTAATATACATAAATTTTA
This sequence comes from Serilophus lunatus, assembly GCA_013399895.1. Classification (NCBI taxonomy): domain Eukaryota; kingdom Metazoa; phylum Chordata; class Aves; order Passeriformes; family Eurylaimidae; genus Serilophus; species Serilophus lunatus. Next base: position 350,258 of record VXBA01001271.1, read on the forward strand.
ATTTTATTTATTTGTTTATTTTTTATTTTATCTAATATTATTTCCCATTAATAAAAGTGTTTTCACTATCAGCAGCCTAGTATTGGGGATAGAGTCTAGATAGGAAAAAAAATTTTTCATGTTGCAAAAGCAAGTACAACCCAAAACTGGTAGAGAGAGCATATGAATGAATGAACTTTTTCACATCATTGCAGTCTTCATGGACACTTGTATTCTTCTCTGTGGGCCAGCATTTCAGAAGATAGTGAAAAATCCAAGCTGTTATTATGATGCTTCAATTTGGACTGAGTGGCAATTCGAAGACCTGATGGGATCCTCTGAACTACTCCAAAAAGTAATCCAGGCAAGAGAGAGTAATCTCTCTAATTGACTTGAGTATCTCCTGTGTTTGTAAAGGATAAATGGAGTCCTTGGACCTCTTTCTATTTGCTAACTTGAGAGTGTTTAGACTTGTAAGTTACACTAAATGAGTACCTACATCACACAAGAAAGTTAATGATTCTCATATATATTTACATGTGAATTCCTCAGGAGTCAGTGGCAAAAATTTGTTGCACGAGTGACAAAAATTGTAATCTTTTAGATGTAAGGCAAAAATGTTTAGCTGCAGGAAAAACATTTGCTTATTTGGCAAAATGTCTGTTCCGCCTCCCTGTTTCAAACCACTGCAGCTACTCAAGAAACAAAAGGATAAGCCTAAGAGAAAAACCTTCATGTTTGGTTTATGTACGGATGTCAGATGCAGAAACGGACACTTTTCCATATGGACAACAGTGGTAGGACCTGACTGATGCACTTCTCATGGCCCCATTTACTAAAGGCGGATGCTCACTAAAAGGAATCACTCACAGAAGGATTTTTAAAGTGAATTATAAAGTCTGCCCTTTAAAAATTTTTTAGTTTGTTTTGTAAAATGGCTATAAAGTCTGTGTAATGGACTCACATTTAAATTTGGTGCCATCATATTTTGTACTACTGTAATATTTATTAGAACTTTTGCCATTGTCATTGACAAGTTTTCAGTTTTTAATTTTTATTAAAATAAGATAAAACTGTGAATGATTTTAAGAGAATCTTTTATTAATAAGACTTCGTACATGTCAAATAATACAATGCTTATATATCACATATTCAACAAAGGAAGATTATAACAAAGATATTGTAATTGATTTATACTTGGCTACATCATCGCATAAACTGGTGGGTTTCAATCTATACTCGTGGGACCCCTGGGAGCAACATGAGCTTCTTTTACAGGACCCATGTGCTCTCTGAACAACATTCCATAAATCTAATAGAAGTATATCGACAGCTGTAAATGAAACCCCATAGCACTAGGCAGTGCTGCAAAAGAAGTTGTTTAAAGCCTTAAATAATTGTAATGACCTTCTGGCCTTGGGCTTTATGATTGCAACACTGAACACTGACTAGAACCCATAATTTTCTGTGCTGTGGCAAACAGTGCTATAAAAGTCGGATTTTATTTTTGCCACAAAAATCACCTACATTGGCACAGATTTATAAAAATTAAGGGGGTGGATGCATTTGTCAAAAGTCATTTACATCTTCTCCACAAATAAATGCCTTCTAATTCAAGACTGTGTTGATGTAGTCTTCTGCTACCTATCTGTCCAAGAAATAAGAAAATAATTGTTAAGAATATGGGTTAATTCAAGAAAGAGCAGACCCGAGCCATCACCAGAGAACTGAGCACTAGCAAATTAAACATTATCAAATATAGTCTGAAGGATGCAGTTACTGTGGTATCCAGAGAAAAGCCTTCCCATAACTCTCCAGTAATCTCTTTAGTATTTTTACAATGGCTGTACTCATACTTTTTTTAATTTTGATTTGCACAGAAATAACTCAATGGCATTTTTAAATAACAAATTTTTTTTTTTTTTTGGCCATGCTCAGCCATTGGTAATGCAAGAAAGTAAAAGATTTTAATGACTCTGCATATAATTTTCAATATATTTTCATAGATTGCCACAGTGTCATATCACTGAGCTTAAGGCAGAAGGGCACCTTAGATCAACTAAGATTGACTCTTGTGTCTATCAGGACACTACATTACATCCATTTCTCTCTTCATTGAACCTGGGACTTTTTATCTTTAAGTATGCATTTTATCTATTCCAGAAAGGCAATTACTGTTGATTTGAGAACATAAAAGAGACCATCCAGCAGTTTCTTGATTTTCTAATTCTTAAGCATCCTCACCATTAAATTATTTTTTCCTCTTCATTTCTGAACAGAGGCCAAGAAGCAGCTCTTTGCGGTGTTGTTTCTTTGTAGACATTTAAGAACTTTTTGATACTCAGCGCCCACTTAATCAAATTACTTCGGCTTTATTGATAAGCTAGGCAAATTGAAGTGTCCAGTCCTCTCCCACTCCTGCCTCAGGCTGCCTACACACTCCATGAGACCGCAAACCCAGCATAAGCAACTAGACCTACAGTTCTGGTCATTTTCTGTCCCTCGGCTACCTTCTTTTTTCTGTCTACATGGTATTTGCACAGCTGGTTCATGAATCAGTCTGAAATAGCCTGGTCCAAAAGAAAGAGAAGAATCAAGGGAGGAAACAATGTAGAGGCTACAGATCTGGAAAGGACAGTCTTGCCCTTTTCAGCCAGTGCTCTGGTTTATGCCAGCCTTGTCTGCTTGTGCAACACTGTTCAGCGCACCATTCTTTTTTTTTCTTTCTTTCCATTTCTCATCTCGGATATTTCAAAATCCTTTTTGGAATGTGGGCTCGGGAGGTAAAGATTGTGTAAGAGTATGACTCCTGCTAATGGCACTTGCCAAAGCAAAACCACATGCCCCTCGGTGTTCATTATTTTGATATTCATTATTCTCTTTACATGGCCACAGTTCTCATTCACCTTTTCCACAGTACTGGACAAGGACTCAGGTTGAATTGCTTTCCATTATAATGCTTAAATGCTTTTCAAGGTTAACTGTCTTCCAATATAAGGTCCTCTCTAGCAGTGGCATCTTAAATTACTTAGAAAATATGAGCATGTCCTGTAAAGAGAAATGTATGCTCCCATTTCTCATATAGCATGATTTTATACACCTGCACATGCATAAAAGTTAGTCCCACTCTCACAGATGTTGTTTAATACATTTGACACAGGGAATAAATTCTTGCCTCGATATAAATTTTTTGAAAATACATCTTATTTTTAATCATTTTCATGTTCTAATGGAGACAGAAATGGAAAATTAGGTATCATAGAAAGCTGTTTTACTCTTGTGGAGAAAAAATTGCTTCATGCACAAATATGAAAAATATTTCTTTCTTCTCACATTTTCTTTCTCTTTTCCTCTTTGAAAACTGTTGCTCATGTACCTGAATGATGAATTTTCCCTACTGCATGTGGAAGGCAATATGCAGATAAAATATTCACAGCAAATATTCATGCCATCCTAGAAAATGTACATACTGCATTGTTAGAAATGCAGAGTACAATTTTTTTTGGACAGAGTTGGAAATAAATTACTAAAAATGCTTACAGACCAGCACAGCACCACCACAGCTTCTAGGGTGTAGGTAAAAGACAATATGTCATACCTTTTCAGTTATATCAGGTATTTAAAAGTGCTGATGAAGAAACTAAAGTGACTGCTTTGTCCTCCACTTCCACTGAGAGTGAAAGGAAACAAAAAGAGCAGTTTTATTGCATAACCAATTACAACTGTTCCTCTTTTGATTAATAATTTGATTAATAATTATCTTTAAATCAAAGGGATTATATTGTGGTGTTTATGGCTTGGCTTTTTGTTGTTTGATTTTGGGTTTTTCCCCCACACCACTCTATAAAAACTGCAATTTCTTAGTTGTCTGGCTTATTAATTATGAGTCAGGATTATAGGACACCTTCTAAGTAGACTTTATTTATTTAAAAGCTCCTTTGGTGGTTTTAAAGTCTTCACAAGGCAGCTTTTTAAAAGGTAATACTGTGCCTAAAGGTTATATAAAATAATCTGGTACAAGTCACCAAAGGTAGCATTTTTATGGGAGTTTGCAGTGATTTTTGTTAATATTATAATAAAGCTCATGGAAGCAATAAAGTGTTATGCATAATTTATGTGAAAAATTGATGTCTGCTGGCACTACCTGTAACAATATCTTGACAGAAACCATAAACTAAGCCTTGACAGGAAAATTTGAAGCAAAGGACCAGGGTTGTCTGAGCAAAAGAAAAATGATGCCATGGAACTGGTAGGAACTGAACTGTTGCTTTTATTTAGTTCCTAGTGCACAGGTGTCCACCGCAAGAGAAATGGCTTTTCTTGGATCTAACCTTAGAACCATTTTACCATTCTGTTCAACTAAGCACACTGAGGTGCATTAACCAGGAGAGGTACACATGAGCATAAACAGCTTCTCCCCTGATTCATTCTTCAGGGCTACAAAGAAATTTTACCAGTACAGGATATAAGACCAAAAATTGATGGCAAGCACTGGTCCAACTGGTGAGGATTTTCTACTGCTTCCTGCTAAAGTAATGAGACAGGTTTTGTACAGAGAAAATATCTTTTTATTAGGCAAATTGATACTAATCAGAAAAAAGAGACAGATCAAAATTACACCTTTCTGATCTAAAGAGTCTTTTAGAGATACTGCCTCTCTACAAACTTTTCCTTGTTTCCATTTTTTCCCAAAATCTCAAAAATCCCATCCACATCAAAGCAAATTCCACAGAGACTCAAACCCAGTGATGAAATCACTAGTCGACATAGTAGCACGCTATCAAAGTCAAATTTTTCAGGGATTAACATTTTGTGTCTCACTTGCTTAGGTATAGAGGGACAAATAAATGTCCTGCTGGAGTGGAAAGAATTCCAAAGATTTGCAATATTCTGTAAAAATAGTTTTCCATTGGTCCCTCTCACACAATGACAGGAGACAGGAAAAAATTGGGTTGTCTTCTTGTAGATCATAGTGGTAGCTTAAATTGAAATTAAGTAATAATTGTAATAAAAGAGAGTTGAAACTACTAAATGGAACAAATAGTGACTAGCCCTGAAAGTTGAAATTTATCTGTAAAGAGTGGGACTTGCTCTCTCTGTTAACCATCAGGAAAGCATATGCCTGTAATACTTTCAGTATAGCCACGTAGTTTCAAAACATCATGAAAAAAGTCTACTTCTGGGTGAACCAAATGTGCCACTTTCCCAGACTGCAGAAACATCAGTAACATGCATCACCCCCTGGTGTGCTCAGCAGTTTCACACATGGGACAGACATTACCACATTGTCACACAATTCTGATCATTTGGGAGATGAGACAAGATACACAATTGACTCCCAAAAGAAGGATTTTGGACTAAAGATTAGTTACTTGGAGTACTGGAATCCACTGTTCTAATTGCCATTATAAGAAATGTTATGGAAATCAGAATTTTAGACCAGAAATGTCTTTTCAATAGAATTTTAATATGTTTGGGTTGGATTAGCTGGATAATTTGGCAAATATTTTGCATACATTTTAGATTTGATACATAATCCCAACCTACTGTGATATATTACATGCATCTCAAGCTATAGATTTTTTTAAGACAACCGTTCTATCAAAACACCAGCTGATATCTCATTAGAGCACTTCCTGAATAACACATTTCTTAATTTTCATAATAGATAAATTCAAAGATAAATACTTAGAATTGTTCAAGCTGGTCAAGGGAAACGACTGTCCCGCTCTACTCTGCACTGGGCAGCCTCACCTCAAGTCCTCCATGCACCTTAGGGTGCTACCATATAAGAAGGATATGAGAATCTTAGAGAGCATCCAAAGGAGGGCTGCAAAGATGGTGAAGGGTCTAGGGGAGAAGCCATATAAGGAGACACTTGGTCTCAGCCACTTGATCTGTTCAACCTAGAAAAAAGGAGACTGAGGTGAGACCTCATTGCAGTTTACAGCTTTCTCGCTAGGGGAAGTGGAGGGGCAAGCGCCGATCTGTTTTCTGTGGTGACCAGTGGCAGAACTCAAGGGAATGGCATGAAGTTGTGTCAGGGAAGGTTTAGGGTGGATATTAGGAAAAAGTTCCTCATCCAGAGGATGGTTGGGCACTGGAACCAGCTGCCCAGGGAAGTGGTCACAGAACCAAAGCCTGACAGAGTTCTAGAAGCATCTGGATGATCCCCTCGGACACATGGTGCGACTCTGGGGGATGGACCTGTACAGGGCCAGGAGTTGGACTCAGTGACCCTTGTGGTTCTCTTGCAACTTAGGATATTCTATGAGTCTAAGCACTCTTGACATAACACAAATCTGGTCATATAAAAATAAATGTTTGACCTGTTTCAAAACCACAGTGAGCTACTAGGAGATAAACAGCACATCTGTAGTAAACAATTTATGGTTGCATAGACGAAAATGAAAATATGAATATCCATTAGAAAGCTTTGAAACGGAATATGAAAGTTATCAGTAATCTAAAATCTACCTACAATTTGTCAACTAGCCCGTAATCACAATTTATATGATAAGAAAAGAAACTTCACATATTACAAAAGAAAGAGAGAGGACGAAACGGTATGAACTGCAAAATAACAAAGGCTCAGCAAGAGAAAGTAATTATTCATGCTTCATAAAGATGACTCCTACAGAACTAATAACTAGGTGTCTGGTAAAAATAAATACAGAATTCCTAAATTTTGTCTCAGTGACAGCTTATGCCCTCAGATTCTGCTTTCTACTGTTCTCAGGGCAAGGGATCAAAATCCCTAGAAGCTGTCCCATTAGCACACCTTGTATATTAGGAAACAACCTGTTAAATGTTGTCATAGGACCAATGAGAATGGAAAGCAGTAGATGAAAGCCAGTGAAAGGGGAAGTTCTGTGAGAGATCGTGTTGCACTGAACATTACAATATATACTGTAAAACCATTGGAATTTTCCTAGAGAACCTGTGAAACTAAATGCTCTTTTCAGGTGACTTATATGATAAGAAATGCTCTAATAACTTGTGCACTTAAACAAGGTTGGCAACGTGACCTTTTATGTGCATAGAATTGAATAATGTCACTGAGAAGAGACACATGTAGATTAAACACTGCCAGAAGTCATCCTGAAGAAACTGGGACACACTGGAAGTTTGTGATAGGGAGATTTATTTCAGAGACAAAGAAAAAATGTATATGCTGTAATGCAAATAAATAAATTTTGATCATTCCAGAAGCTTTGGTAGGGTTCATAATCTGTATGCAAGCCTTTCAATCATCTAATAGCATTACATGAAGGAAGTGCTAGCTGATGCTTGGGGAGTGACACTAACTGAAGAATTTGAGTTTCTCAGTTACACAGTTAAAAACAAAAATTCATAGACTGAGTTCAGAAGCAGATCCCTATGTCCCATATCTATGCACCTCTGTAATTGTAAGCATCAGTTTATATATTACTTCCCTAACACTTTGTTCAGTAATGTAACAATTCTGTATTTACTTGCCAACAGCGCGTGATTTCTGAAGACTCTGCCTTCTTTCTTCACGCTTCTAGTATTTTTATTATTACATAAATATTTTCAATTGCTATAAAAACTTTTGCTATTGCAAATTCTCCCTTCACTAAAGTATATATACTTTATCCACTTGGAGGTAGGGGCATTTTCCCTCCTTGCAAGTGTTGAAGACTGTTGGGACCCACATACATATATCCAAAACTTTGAAAACTACCTGAAAAGCATCACAGAGAAGTTTTCTTAAAATTCAGAGACAGAGACTAAGACAGAGAAAAGTGCCACACTTCTCACTTGTCTCTGCATCATTGAAAGCTTTTCTCTAGAAAGTAATCTAGAGTAAAGCAGCATGACTTTGTGTCTCAACAAAAATTTACTGTTCCCATTTCAGCTGCAGGCACTGCAGCCCTCCTGACAGAGTTCCTCAGCTTCCCTTAGACTTAACATCATGACACATGGTCTTGGTACTTTGGTACAAAGAGTAGCAAATGGAAAGGAATAAAAGGGTTGAATTCTAAGGCATTTAGCAGTAAACAGTGAATTGTTATGTTAACGTAGTGGTGCAAACGGACCTTTGATTTAATTTCAGAATTTTGTGCAAGATGAACTAAAAGAGAAAAACGTTTTTCAAAATTATCCTTTCTTAAACTGTTCTGAAAGTGACCTTAAAGGAGATTTTTCATGGTTGTTTCTTCCTCTTTATGATTCACAAAAAAAATTCAACCAAAACCAACCAATCAACCAAAGCATAAATCTGAAGAACAGTCATATTTTCCAGAAAAAATCAAATCATTATAAGGGAATCCAGTTGTAAATGTTGCCTGTCAATGCCAGATGAAGCTTGGATCTGCCTGCAGAATACATACATGGAAGAAGATAATCTGGAAAATTCATAATTTACTAATATTCTTCATAGACTTTTCCCATCTACACTTTATATGAATTGGATGCACACTGGGATATTTGAATGAAAAATTAGGATTCTTTTTGGTTAGAGTTGGGCTGGAGTTTTCCAAAATCTGAAGATTAGATATTGAAATAACGTCCCAGCTGTCTTCAATTTTACAGGATGTTGATACTTGACATAGTGAAAAATGAGTTCAAGACAGACACAATTCCTGACAGCAGGATTACAAAGTCTGCTTGCAGTAGGATGCCTAAACAGAAAGAAGCTAGAAATAACATAATCAGTTGCCTATCAGACCTAGGAACCAGTGTAAGTCTGATAGGACTGCTGTCAGAATTGCTGTGCTTCAGGAATTTAACAGCAGTTTTGTGCCTCTGAATGATTACTCTACAAAAAATAATTTGCAGTGCTCTTCACTCACACACAGCTCTGATGCGATAAACCACAGGCTGAATATGAACAGGGATTAGATTTCAAGTAAAACCGAAATGAAGACAAAATCCTGAAACTTTGGGATGAGGCAGTTTTCAATAACCAATATCTGGCCAACAGTCCCTCAGCTCCCTACAAAAATCTGACAAGAAACAAATATATACCTCTGTGTGGTCTCACCAGAAAACACAATGTGGAATCAATATGTCATGAGTTAGACGCAACTGTTAAAATGAGCAAGTCTCCCAGCAAGAATAATTTTTTTTCAGCTGAGCATTGGTCCATGAGATATTTAGGAGCTTAGGGGAGCCTGCGGCACTCACGCTAAACCCTGTTTTGTTTCCCCTGTTTCAGCCTGATTCCCTAGGTTGCTAGAGCATGTCCCACTGAGGGGTAGGAGCAAAACTTGGAAATGAATTCTGTATTTGGCAGGTTGCCAAGGCAGAAAGCAGTGAGATACACATATTTAAATATTCTTGAATTTTCCTCTCTCCCAGCCCCCTTAAGGTATTTGAGAGCATCAATGTCTTACGGGATTAGTACTGGTAATCTTACCTCAGTTCTAAACAGGTTTTTACAAGATCTATCAGGATTTTAAAAACGTCAATTTCTGTTTCAAAGGTAACTTATTCTTTCACGTGTTTAAGTGTTAAAAATAATTAATTGCTACCAATAATTCCCATTCAGTTCTAAGCAGTTAATTTTTTTTACCATTTTCACTAACATTTATATTTACAGGTGATTAAAAAGTAAAGAAAGTAATATATCAAGGGCTCTGCAAATAAACAAAATTCTTGATCATAAATTCTAAAAATAATCTGGTTTTATTTAAAGCAGGTGGCAAGGAGAAATGTACAGACTGCCATATATGTCAAATATCTTAATGACAATAAATTTTGCCTCTTACAGAAATAGCCTTTTAACACAAATAAATATGTTACCTAAAGCTCGGAGATTAAGTATCTCAGCAAACCTCTTCAACCTTATCCACAGCAGTATTACTGTTGTAAAAAAATGCCAATGCCCAAGGGATGCTCCAGGTGTGACCACTTCAAGTTTCAGTAAAGATGTAAAGTAAAGGCAATCTAGGAGGGCTGTACATTTTTTACAGAATGGTCCTGTGGCTGTTGCTCTGTCATCAGCACAATGACACACCAGCAAACTGGTGTAATTTCTCTCACTCACTGTTATGAGATTGAAATGGGGTTTTCTGAGGAAGGGGGGAAATTTTTGGATTGTTTGCTTGTTAGATAAAACCAGAGGGTTTTTTTAGACATGATGGAAAGACAGAGTCTCGGAATCTGTGGAGCTTCTCTTGCCTGTCCTCTGCGGATGGGTTGGGAGGGACCGGGGCAAGCGGCGAGGTGGCGTGAGGCCAAGACTGGGTCCAAGACTGTCCCAGCCGCTCTCCTGGGCTCCTGCTCACTGACGTGCAGGGGATGTCTTCCCCGCTGCTGTGCCAGCTTAGACCGAGACCAGTGGTAACCCACTAGGAGTGGTGGGCACGGAGCTGTTCTCTCCAAAAACCTGAGTCCTAGTGTCTCTGGGGTTTCTCCCACTCATCCTCTTTGCAACTCAGCGAGACTGCTCCTGCTGCCCGGTCCGCATGGCGGGGTGGGGGAGGGCATCTGGGTTTTGGCTCTTGTCGTTTCCCCCTCTTCCCACTGTCTGGTTCATGTGGCAGGGTGGCAGCAGGGTGGCACAGAGACAGAGCCAGCTCATTCCCCGCAGCAAAGGAAAGCAGAGCGGCCCCCATACTCATGCCGCCTGGCTGTGCTGGCGGCGGCAGGCAACAGTGAAGCTCAGTGGCTGCGCCTGCGGCACTGATGTTTGCCCCGTGGCTTGGTGGGCTGAGCTGGGCTTGGTGATCGCTCAGTCATGGTCCTGGCTCATGCCTGTGGTGGAGGAGCAGCATGGGCAGGACGGGCAGCTGCACTCAGTGTGCACGGAGCCACTGGCTGCCACACCGTGTGGGGCACAGCCAGCACCTGCCCTGCGGTGGCCGTTTCTCCTGGCGGGTGGCAAGAGCCCCACCAGGCATGGCCACGGCCCTGCCCCGCGCTGCCAGGAGGCGTGCCACAGCGGCTGCCCCACAGGCAGACCCCACCGCCCGCAGCAGGTCCCTACAGGTGGCAGGGGCCCTGCAGCTGGTGCCGCTGGCCCTGGGAATGCCCTGCGGCCAGTGGCAGTGGTGGCCGCTGGCTCCCAGAGCCCGAGCACATGGCGAGTTTGACGGGAACCGTCATCTTGCCTTTGGTGAAATCCCAGGCAGAGGGGCGGTGCCCAACGCTGCTGACCAATAGGAAGACAGCCTGGCTGGGAAGAGGACTCTGAGGTCACACGATATCAGGAGCCCATAAAAGCCAGAACTCTGGAAGTCCTGTCCCTGTTGCTGGCTCGTGCGGTCCAGATAACATCAAGTGCTATTCCTCCTAGTCCCTCCCGGCTCCCTTTACCACGCAGCACCATCAGAGCTCCACCAGTGGTTCCAGGGACCACCCAGCTGCAACAGTGTGGTATCTGTTCTCCTTGGGTTCCTGGGGGGGAGGGTGCTTCTCACTGTTTTTATCTTTCAAAGGCTCCGAGACCAGGAGATAGCATCTTCGAGGCAGCTTTTTCTTTCCTTCCCTCTTCTCAGCCCACCAGTCTGCTTGGAGGAGCAGTTTGTTATTTATTTTCTTTTTAATTTTATTGTGGAACATTGTCGAGTCTGTTGTGTGTATCTGGTTAGTGCTTAGGGAGGTCCGTAGATTTTGTGCCCCACAGAAAATAAACCTGTTTGCTGTTGCATCTCTATTCAGTCTTTCGTCACTGTTGTGCCTCTGGTGGTGCAAACCACCACACTCACACAAGTGGTCATGCCAGCAGCGATGAGCAGAATTCAACTTGTTTCTGCCAAGTTACAGTGGATTCCTGTAACAGCTGGGAATCTCTGACAAGTTTTTAGTAACTTATTGACAAAATGGAGGAAAATCTCTGCTGTGTAGTTTGCTCACTCATATGCCTATCTCGTCTGCTCTTTCTTAAGTGAACATCTCAGGGCAATCTCAAAGAAACACAGTAAGGAAATGACTTGACCTCTTTTTTGCTCTTTACATCTTTCTCTGACATATTTTTTCTTGTTACACAATTTACAAGTTCTAGGGTTAAAGTTTTTTCACTCTGCTCCACTTCCTATTGTTCCCCAAAGAAATTTACTATATTTTGCCTTCCCGTTGAGCCACTGGATATATTTAAAATATTGACAGCCTGGGTCAACCTGAATTTGTTAAAGTCAAGAAATAGTAGCATACTACTGAGTGTTTTTATAAATGCAAATTTTAGTGAAAAAAAAAAAAAACCAAACACCAAAACATAACATGTAGCAGAATGTTAGGCTTTATTACAGTGTGTCAGACTATGATATAATGTCTTAGGTATGTAAATATCATCTTGTGACTGTCCTGTGGCTCTAGGACAGTGACACATGACTACCTTTCCTTTTGTCTATTGGCTGCGTTAATCTAAACAATCTTTGGATTATAAAACCAGATGAATTAGCAATAAAGAGGAGACCCCATGATACTCCATTTTGGGAGTTCATTTGCTCAATGTATAATATTGTATATAGACTGTCTTTCTTTCCTGGATCCTCTGGATCAGCACCGTGCACACAAGGCCAGTATGTTTTGTTGGCAGTTGTGGTTTCAGAGAGTCCCGATCCCTGACGCCACCAAATTGATGATTCCATTCTAAGGGATCGCAAACACAACTGGACAACAATAACACCTGATTATTTAGTTTTTGCAGTTTGCATAAATTTGTGACCCAATGAAAAGACACAGAGTTATTTTCTGTATTTCTCTTTACCAACTATGGCTGGGACCTAACTTTTGGTTTAGAAGTTTTGTTGTTTAGGTTTTCAGTTTGTTTGCTTTTTTACTGTGAGTAATCCTGCTCATCTGTTCATCAGAGTAGTCCAGACTAGATGGCACTGGAGAGCATAATTACTGGCTTTTGCTAATAGTTTATTTTTTTACTATCAAGTAAAGTAGACTCACACAAATGGGAGTGCCCTAATTCTGTTACTACAGTTTTGTGGTTTTTTTTCAGAGTATAACTATTGACTATCTCGTACTTCCTTGTCTTGAATTGCCTGCGGGAGCGTTTGTCCTCTTGCTCCTGCCCACGAATAGCTGGGATGCTGTGGGTAGTGTCATACCTCTTCTTTCTCAGTAGTCACCATTTTAGTTGGGAAATTCCTGGAGCTGTAAGCCACAGGGATTGCTATTGAGGATAGTCTGATAAGCACAAAATATGAACTAAGATTCAATAAGTAGTAATGACATGAACAATAAAAAAGACAAAATGGAAGTCCCTATAACATTAGACTATTTGCCTCACAAGAAAGAAAGCAGGAAGTTTTAAAAGTTAAGCTAGACTATGCAGGACTTTTCATCTCTTGTGCATTTGCACTGGGATGTAGCTTTAATTAAATTAACATACTTTATTGTTTCCTGTCTCATTCAATGAACAAGAAGTTACTCAGTGTGTAACTAACACTGCTATTCATGGTATAGCCTCTGGTCTTATTCTCCACACATCAGTTAAGTCTGGACTGACTAGAGTAATGATTAATTTCTGTATGGATGCCTCCTGCAGTTCAGTCTGTTTAAAATATATATCAATCAGCAATAAGTATTGTGTTTGTGAGAGTGGGCAACACATCCATTTTACAGATAGGTAAAGGAGCCATGAAGGAATTAACACTCAGCATATCTAATACTAATCCATTCAAATAACAGCTTTAAATTATTTTCTCTTGTATCAGAAAGTTTAATTCTAGTTCTTCATACCTTACAATATTTCTTTTTGGAATACTAAAATTCCATTAACAATATATTTCTTGCACACAATTTTACAGATGAAAAACCCTGAGGGAAAAACACAACTGTTATCACATGGCATCATGCTGAGAGCTGCTTATGTCATCAGCAAGGCTGGACACATTGGCTCTCCCTCACACCCCTGTGCCTCTGGAGCTAACAGAGGATCTTATATAAGCAGCAAGTTATCTTTCTCTGCATGGACCTATATTAGAGGAGGATGGCAAACTTCGTTGAGGCTTTCCACATGAAACTGTCTGAAGTACTTTATAAATATGAATGAGTTTCTCTTGTGAAACTAGGCCGTATGAATCACTTCATTCCATGGCCAAGGAAATGAAATGCAGAGTCATAGCTCCTTAAACTCTTTTAATTTGGGAATTATTGAAAATGCCATTTGAATTTGGTTTTCCAGAGCACTCAATTTTTTCTTTTTTTCCCCTTCATTCTTTCTTGATATGAAAAATACTCCCACTGAAGTCAGTGGTGTTTGTGAGCTATCAGCATGTCCACATAATCTGCTCTCAGAAATGGCCCTTAGGGCCATTGAAAAATTGTGAGGTATGCCATAAAAAACCACTTATGCCATAGGTGTCACATACAAAATCCACAGCCCGGATGTGAAAGAAACCAATTCTCTAGTGTGACATTTGACCACGATGGTCATGAAGCTGTATCTCATTTTCTACAGACATGTGCCTCAGCCACAGACATTTGTTCTAGCTCCTATCCTAGTCGGTGACAATAGGAATCTAGCTGGGGTGTGCTGAGAATAATTTGAAATTTCTGGTCTGGGAGCCATGTTGCACTTTTGAACACTAATATTCATTGGACTTTAGCTGTAGGAGAGATATACCTGTATCAGCCCATGCTGTCTACTGTGGCTTCCTTTAACAAGCCAAAAAATGTGCCACAGTTTATCCCAGCCAGGTCCCCTGCCGGGGCAAGAGGATCTCGTGCTCTCCCTCTCAGACTAGGCAGAGGCAGCACTAGCTCTTTAGTTAGAAGGTTATGGAAATCAAAATGATGCCCCAAAGTCCAATCTTGCTGCAGAGATAAGGTACCTGATGTTGGGCTGTAGCAAGATGCTGCCTTTTATCCTAGTAAATCCCAAGTGGAGATGTATATTAATATACGGAAGTGGCCCAAACTGGACATACAGGGCTGCTGGAAACTGAAGAGGATTTATGAAGAGGAGATTGTATTGGCCTGTTCCCACAGAACTTCCTCCAACAGCCAGTGTAGATTGGATGAGATCTCTGAAACCTTTTCAGAGCAAGAGGTGTAAATGGCACATTTGCACAGGAATATGTAAAGACACAACCTGATTTTTCAATGCACTGAAGGTATATATCCCTCTGGCACTACAGGGATTTTTATCTACTCATTTTAAACTTACTTATTAATTTTCTTTAGTCTCTGGCCTCAGTTGCTGGTTCTCACGTGGATATTATTAAAAAGTGAAAGCTAACAAAAGCTGCTAGCTGGTGCTATAACACTAGTTGCCACAGAGAGTCTCTAGGAGGGAAAACTTCATAGTTCTGAAGATTCTCAGAGAGGATGGATGCTGTGAATCTCTACTCAGCATCACCTAACACTTGGTTGTGTTATAACTTTCATGCCCAAGTCAGAATCTTCTCAGGCCTGGTAAGAGCACTCTGGCTCCTGACATCTTCCAAAGGCCTTTCTGATGGTTTCTGGCTTCTGTTAATCAGATCTATTCTCTTTGCTAGCAGTAGCAAGCTGTCCTGAAGAAGTTATTAATTCTTTCAGTCAACCCCTTCCAAAACACGCCCACCAGCAGTTAGTCTGGGTATATCTTCCCCATTTAGAAATATCTCACATTCTGCTTTTGCCAAAAGCTTAATTTCATTATAGGATGAAATAGCTATTGGTGTGGATATGATCTTTTGCTTTAAAAACATACTAATGTCTTTGCTATGAATTTTGGGTTCTAGCTTTGAAAAGGACACAAGATTGATCTCCACATTATTTTTAAAAGAATACTAACAAAGAAAGATTGAAAGTTCTCTTTAAGGTGTAATTACATATTTGAAATAAATCATATTAAAACTGAAAGGCTTACACTCAAAAGTCTCACTCCTTTTAAGCACTGATGAAGCTCAAAGCATGTATTGGAAAAAGGACAGAAGAAAAGAAAAAGATAGAAATTTAACATCAACAATTTTCTGAGATCTTCCAGCAAAAAAAACCTAAGTACTGTGATTAGCAAACTGAGAAATACTATCTTCTTGTATAAATGCTTAAGTAATAGAACTAAATAATTAATTGAAATAATACAAATAAAATTAATTATTCTAATGAAGTTTGAATCTATTCATACCATCTAACAATGAAGGCATGAAAAAATGTGTTGACTCATTTTAATTAGAGAAAGCAAAAGCATACACAACTCATTCTCTCAACCAGTCAACATTTATCAAGGCTCTTTCCATTCATCTCTGCACACAACAGCAGCAACTGAAAAAAAAAAAAGAAAAAAACCAGCAGAAAGGATAAGCAGCCATCTCAACCAGCACTGCTTTTAAATCACCATGTGCCTGAAGAAATTGACTACAACAAAGGATTGCCTTTTTATTTTTATATGAACAGAGATTCACAGGCTGTTGTGGCTCCTCACATTAGTAGTTTGTCCTGGTATGTAATGGGTTATGTACTCCTGAAGGTTAGAAAACCTTCATAAACAGGGAGGAACTCAATATGAACTTCACTGGAAGTTGAACCATACTGAATATTTACTGTTTTGCTTGTCTTAAGAGAGCTGCCTGAATTACTTATTTCATCTAGACTGCTTAGTCATTTTCTTCAGTTTCACCATTGTCCTTGTGGTAATTGTTTAGAACATCCACTCTTTATTAGAGAGAAGAGTCAGGCCCCTTTTGCAATTATTTTGCCCAACAATAGTTCTTCAGCTACTTTGCTATTGACTAGGACAGGACTAATTCTGTCTATGTGAATATTTATTTGGGGAATCAGAGATTTTACTCCCCTTACAAGCTAAAGATATTCTCAAAAGTGCAACCTGATTGTGAAATTTTCCATAGCTACAGAGAGCACATGTGGCTGTAGACCTTGGATGCTCATTCAGAAGAGCAACCCTCTAGAAAATCTGTCAGAGATCTTTGGCTGTGTCAGCACCAGTTTCTCAAAGTCAAGATGTTTACAAAACATTTCTGTTCCAGAAAACTGTAGGATTTCCCTGTAGCTCTGGAGACCTTCCAGTTTCCTTTGATATGGATGCCATTTTGCTGTTGGAAACCTTTGACTCTTTCCCAAGAAATTCATGCACTTAATAGCCATAATTAAGTTCAGGTCTTTAAACTAAAAATATTCCTTTTTCAAGTTATCTGACTGTGCCTCCCACCTTTCTCTAATAGGAAGCAATGGAGCCTATCCTTATCGCTGTTACAACAACTGAACAAAAATCTGGGAAATGCCGCATGAAAGTTACCTCAAAGCTTCTGTTGCAGTAATCAGTCATTTTCTTCTCTCCCCTCCCATCCCCAGCATCATTACCATTAGGAGTCTTGGCTTTGGCTGAGATACAAGGAGCCCTTTAGACTATTTTCTGCTTTTCCTCATGCCATCTGCCTGATTCCTTTTGCAGCACTCTTCTGTAGAAATGAAAAAAAAAATAAATTTCTTTTTTCTTTTAATTAAAAAGTACTGAACAAGGCTAGCTGCAGTTCTTGCCAGGCATCAGTCTGATGATTTGTGCTGGCAATTTATCATCTGAGTCACTTGCCAGCAGGGACAAGAGTCCCTGAAACTGACCTCTCCACTTCAGGCGGAATTTTATTTTTTTTTCCAGTAAAGATTTGTTTTTTAAGAGGAGAAGAAGGGGTTATTAATAGATTAGACACATCTCAAACCCTTGAGGTTCATTGTCACAAACTTAGTTATGTCTTTAATCCTGACTGGCAAATAGCATCTATTATACTTCACATTCTGCATATTTTGACTAATGTGAATACCTGACTTCAAAATTATTTAATCACATTTTATTACCATGAATGCAAATATCACTTCTAATTAAGCACAAAATATCTGAAATATTCTCACTCTAACAGCTTAGAAAGTCCAAATAAAATATTTCTTTTAGCATACAAAGTTTGCATTTCTAAATCTTTTAGGTCTGGAAAACTGGCCTAGAAGACTCAGATAGAAAGATTTTTTGGTAATAATTTCTATCCTTGCCTCTTACATAGAAATAGCTATCCTTCTGAGGTTCAGTCATTTTTTGTCCCATGTCCTAAGCAGAACTAGAGAATTCCTCAGAAAGAAAATAACTAGAAAGAATGGAAATTGATGACATTTTTCACAAATGCATTAAAGCACTTGCTTTATATTCAGCCAGACCAAGTGCATCGCAATTCAAGTAGGTATTGCAATACAAGCACTGTATTCTTTACACAGGTAATAGATGGTTCACTCATCTTAATATAGTGAGTCTTAACTGTTGAACAGAGGGGCCCAGGTCTTCAACTCAGATGGAAATATGCCAGAGAACTGAAGCAGGAATATGATACAGCTTTCCACAGGGACAACATGAACTGTGGTTATATTTTTCCTTTCTTATGCCTCATGGGGGAAATCTAAAAAAAAAAAAAAAAAAAAAAAAAAAAAAAAAAAAAAAAAAAAAAAAAAAAAAAAAAAAAAAAAAGGGAATGGCAAAATTATCAAAAGCTTGAAATATGATTGTTACCCCCTTTAATTGTCTAGCCTGGGTCCTCATTTACAGCCTTCATTTACAAAACGAGTAGTCTCTTCACTGTATTTTTCCCAAGAGGAATCACTTATGTTTCTAAGGTCAAGATTTTACTTTCTCCTAGGAAAACGAAAGCTGAAATAATTTTTTATGAAGTAGAAGCTGCCAGAGATACTGCTTTGTATGATTTTTCTCAGTCAAAGGAAACCTCCCTATGTAAAAGTTTGAAATTAATGGAATTTTTGTATTAGTCCCAACACAAAAATTCATATATAGACTGCTATCACATATAGCATTAGAATGTTCTCAGAATTAACCCCAGAAAGGAAATTAGAAAATATAAACATTTCACCTGTAAACATTATTGAAGACTAGATCTATGAAGTGTCTTTATAATTAACTTCTTGTCACTAGCAGACACACAATTGCTCATAGCTGCTCAAGACCACAGCTTGATGCCAGCTGAGTCAGCTTGCCTGTCCTCATGTCATACAGCCTTTGGTGTCTGCCTTGTAGATTTTGAAGTGATCACTTATGGCTCAAGTTAATATCACTTCTATGATTTTTTATTCGTCGACAAAAAGGCTTTCTACCAATCGATTCCTCTTTGTCTGTGTAAATATTATGTGCTAAATTTTGCAATTTCTCAGATCCACTATCCCGTTTAAAACAGTGTCTGTTTTGGTATGCTAAGTTTTTTAATTTGTATCATTATTCAGTGATTAATTGTTATGATCAATTTGTGTACTTTTATAATGTTTGGTAAAACATTAACATCTTGATGTAAAATAGAACTGCAGGTTATGATTACATACTGCATCTATGTGTTGCAACAGATAATTCTCTGGCAAAAAGCACATTTTTCATATAAAACTATGGGACAGTAACATATAATCAGCAAGTGTCCTGTTATGCTACTGTCATGCATTATTTTTGTCCTGCACTGCTAAAACAATCTGAAAGTATATTTACTTAGCCATAGGCTGTGACTGTCCCCTTTATCACAGAGAAGATCATAGTCCTTTGCCCTTGGCAACATCATATTTTTGTGTAAAAAGTACTGACGTGATCTGAAAGATCACTCCCTTCCAAAACCTGCTTGCGGTGACAGAGAGCTGAAGGTGTCCACGGTCAGCGTCCTGAAAAGAACAGCTACAACAAAATATCCTCATGGGAGCACACAATTTCAGAAACTCGAGATAGATAAAGCCAAGGAAACTGCCTAGAAAAATATTAAGAAACAGGAGTCAAAGAGGTAAAATACTCCCAGGGCATTTTGCTTTCAAAACATATGTATTAAAACTATTACAAAATGCCACTATGAAAGGGATTCCATTCCTCATTCTTCAACATCAGTGTGGTTAAACAGATGAATCAGTAAGATGTACTAAAGAAAAAAGAAGCAATGCCTGAACAGGGAAAGCTGAAAGTAAGTCATACGTCCCACAGTTTGTCTGACTGAAATATTTTGAAGCTGAAAAAAGAAAACTGAAGAGAGTTGCCAGTGGTCTACCAAAAAAATGATGGGGTGAGAGATGAACAGTTTTTAGAAAAAGTAAGGTAAAGACACAGCAACAGAGGGAAAATGCTTGCATCTCTGCTAATATTTGGATTTTTGTTGTTTTGTTGTTGGGGATTTTTTTCCCAAAGCCTGAAGAAATTAAAATATATGATTGGTAAACTAATTGCTGTATGTGGTGTATCATTTCAGCTAACCTTGGTGACAGAAAGGTGAAATGTGCCAAATTTGAAAACAGTTTTTGGAAAGTGGGCCTAGGAAGAATCCCCAAATTACAGACCAGTAAATTGGGTTATGCTGGTGGGCAAAATGACAGCACTAAAATCAGAGAATTCAATCAATGGACACAAAAACACACACTGTAAACAAGAAAGAGTCCGTGTGTCTCTTACAGTGGAGAGGAGTGTTTGCCCGTTTATGCTGTCTCTTTCTCAGTGTATAATTTTGTTACTTTTATATATCCCATTCTATGTCTTACTGTTTGTGAAATTTATCTGTTGCTGGTTCTTGATTGCAACTAATGTCATTCACATTTTGACAGTTCTGATGGGCTATTCACATTCTCCCTATTCTCTTTAGGTGTACATGACACAAATCCAGATGATAAATTCATTGTTTTCCCTCTGCTCTGGGAAAATAGATATGTTCTCTCACACCCGAGAGACCACAGCTGCATGCTTTTCATTCTAGTAATTCAAAAATTTTCCATGTTCTTCATCCAAGGAAGAAAAAACTCTTTGTGAACTTAAAGTGCTCCAACTAGCTAATTTAGGAGCAGTAGGTATTCTACAGCATTTTGCAGTTGTCGTCAGAGAGCAGTCAAACTGCAAACTCTTATGTTAAGAAATTTATTTGTCTACAAACAATAACATTCAAAATTATAGTTTAAACACTTTGGAGAGACATAGCAGGTAGTGAGTGCAATCACACATTTACTTTAGTCAAAAAAAAAAACCCACCATAAACTTTAGCAAACTGAAAGTAGGTTTAAGTGATTTGTAGTACACATAAATTTGTCCTGAAAGTGAAATTCTCTCTT
This sequence comes from Serilophus lunatus, assembly GCA_013399895.1. Lineage (NCBI taxonomy): Eukaryota > Metazoa > Chordata > Aves > Passeriformes > Eurylaimidae > Serilophus > Serilophus lunatus. The sequence goes on from VXBA01001271.1 coordinate 371,216, forward strand.
CTACAGAAAAAAAAAAAAAGGAAATTTGAGTTTATTTTTTTTAGAAATTTTAAAATACCAGTCTTCTCATGCAAGACATTTTCACAAAAAGTTTTTTTCTCCTAAAGAAAAAAGTCTTGTCTTGAAATTGTTGAGAATTTTAATTATGTTTGGAATTCTTACTGTGGTTTTCTTCCATCTTTTTAGCATCACCACAAATAAAAATTTACATGGAGATTTCCTGAGTCACTTCCCACTTGTTTTTCACATCTATTATTGCCCTCATCTCAACAGTCAAATAAAAATAAAAATCTTATTTTTTATAATATTTATGTAAATATGTTTTGCACTGATGGTGCTTAATTCTTTATTCACTTGATGAATAGTATCCATTACTATCTCGACAAATCTTGAAATGAAAAGATTTTGAAAGGCAAACAGGTGGTGAGATACTGTAACTCCTTTATTCCACATGAATTTATCTAAATATCCCAAGGCTTGTTTTATTTTCTGTATAAGAAATTAGCATGATTCACTTCTTATAATTCCAAGAAAATAGAATCTCTCAACACAGCATTTCTATTCATAGTGTACAGGATGTATGTAATAAAACTGCTAGCAACAGTGAAATCCATGTAGGAGAGAAATAGAATGAAAAAAGTATTATCTGTCTTGCTTCTGAGACAGCTTTCAGAATTTTATATTTTTAAGAATTCTACATATATCCTTCAGAAACTTTGGACTGCTAGTCAGGATTGTTTGGAAGGGTCAGAAAGTACATGTTACTATGTTATCTGATCCTGTCAACCCTGTGCCTACGCTTGGCGATCTTGGTCGTTTTCTGTGGCACAGAAGTCTACTCTGACACAGAACTCCCCTCTCTGAACAGAGCTCCCCTGAGTTCAGTTTTGCTGTGTTTTTCTGTGCCTCAGACAGTAAGGTGTTTCTCAGGCTGACTGAAAAAACAGAACTTACATTCCAAGAAGAGAGGAATTGCAAGTTCTTTGTTTTGAAAATATCCTCCAGACTAAAGAAAGAAAGGAAGTTCACCACAAATGACTGCATGGAATTAAATTCATCTACTATGTAAGGCTAGAGAGTTTAGCAATCTTCTGAGGTTTGAATAAGTGACAAGCAGAATCAATCTTCGTGCTTTAGTATCCAGTTATAGCAGCAGGAAAAAGAAGGATATAGAATCAGTCAGCTACCAAATTAAGTACATCAAATTAAATATGACCTCTTATCTTACAATCAACTCAGATTATCTAATTAATGGTGAGTATATTGAAAAAGTCTTAATAAGCCTATATAGCAGGTAAGGAAGGACATTTTTAGCAGCAGTAAGTATAATCCTTTTGCAAGGACAGGAACAGAGCAGGTCTCTGTACTTGTCCCCACCCAGAGAATGCCTCTGCTCCTTAAACCACAGTGAGGCCCAAGGTCTGTAACCAGGCAGATAAGGGAGAGCAAGATGGTGTTCAAGCAACAAAATGCTGTGAAAAAGATATCGATCCGGTACACAAAGCATAAGCATATAAGGCAGTGTGTGTAGTTCATTGAAACTAGGTAGAGGTTTCAAGGACAAAGTCCAATGATCTGTCTCAGTGGGCAAAGTAAATGATATATAAGCAATATAAACTGTAAAACTGAAGGAAGAATTGGAACATCTTTTGGAACCAAGCTAAATAGGCCTCTGCTCAGCTGCTCAATAGTCATTAAATGCCTTTCCTGTGTGATGTTACTTACATCTTATTGTGCCTTCAAAAATTGTTTTCTCCTTTGAGTTTTTCATTTAAATTACATCTCACTGCAAAATCTTTCTCAAAGACATCATGGGATGTAACTTCTTTTAGAACAGGAGTTTCTTTATGTTAGATGCATCTGAAAATATTTTCTATGTTAGAGATCTTGTTCTCAAACAGTTTTCATTTTTAGTTCTTCACTTATAAATGAACACATTGTGCTAAATTCCCATTTGTGTGCAAATGATGAAGGAAATTCTTGTGCAAGAACCTTTCCTACCAACCTTTCCTAGGTAGAAATGATCACAGAGGCTTCAAAACAATTAAAAATCAGCCTTGATAGTATTCTGTTTTAAAATGCCACCAGGGACATTTTCAGTCATTGCTGTTAACACTGGTTGCTTTGCTCTGCCTGCCTCTCTGTAGCTCTCTCTCTTTAATAAACATTTTGGTTTTCGAAATTGGCTTGGCCTGAAAAAAATGCGAGTTTTCCATGGAGACCAAGGAGAATTTTTCTGCAGAGTATAAAGCACATTGCCTAAACTGTTTCAGAGCTACAGATCATTAAAAATAAATTACTCAGTTTGAATATTTTAACAGCCATTGCTACAAAGATTAGCGGTAGCTATCGGGCTTGTTTTTAATTTGAGAAATCACCATTAAAAAGGAGAAAAGGAAATAACTGTAGCAAATGAGAACTTGTTTATAGTGCATGAAAGATCAGTCAGACATATATAACTTAACATGTGACATTCCTAAAACAGGTTAATAAATGTTTTGTATGGGTTTGTTTTGGTTTTTACTTGCCTTTTTTACTTCTGGTGGGTCTGTGTGTGCGTTGTATTTTTTTTTCATAGAGAAAAACTAAAAAAACCCAGGTGTTCATTCTCCCGCTCATGCCTCTCCACCTGGATGAGATCCCAACAAGATAATGGTATTCATATCCAAAAGATTTTTGAGAAATAAATTCCTCATCCCTCCTTGGGACAGCTTCGACTAGTGAGCATCATCTGCTTGGAAAAGCTTGAAACATTCACAAAAAAAGTCATCCCTGCGTCCTTCATCTTCCTTTCATTCAAGGGATGAGTAAGAGCATTTTGGGAACCTGCAGGGGCACTGGTCCTCCTGGCACAGGTATCTCAGCCTCCCACACCTTGAGTCTGCCACCCAAACTGAACAGGCAGCTACAAGAGATACACTTTACAGCCTAGCACTGCTCTTCAGTGGGTCTGCTGCCTTGGTTGCACTGATATAGCGAGCAAGATCCATATATGATGGAGCAGAGGCAAGTTAGGGGTCACACTCTTGGAAATTAAATACTTGGAAATTAAAGTACAGATAGTTAATTTTGTTTCTTTACGCATTTGAAGATAATAACCCATCTGCATATAGTGGACGAAATGACAGACTTCTGACTGCAACTCTTTTTCCCACGGTCTTACACAAGCTCACTACCTTTGAACATTTTGTGGTGAGAATACTCTAGCCTCTTGTATTTAAAAATACCGGTGGTGTAGGCTCCACAAAATAAAAGTATTTCTTTACCAGTTTTCAGTGGCTCTACTACCTTCCTTCCAAGAATAATCAGGTAATGTCTAAGCCAGATTTTTGCTGACTATGTTTCTGGTGAAAACCTTCTTTCTTATTGAGGAAACAAACAAAAAGGAAAGATCCAAAGGCTGTTTTCTAATTTTTTTAGAGGTATAAATTGATGCTTAGGGTAGTCTATGTCGAATTAAATGTCATAGAAATTAAATTACAGCAGTGTTCCTCATGAATGCTACAGAGTCTCTATTTCATCTTCTCCTTAGCAGCAGAGAGAGATTTCTATTTAGATGTTTAGACTTGCTAACTTAACTAATTGTTTATTTGGTAAGGAGAGGAGAGAGTCTTTATTTTTAAGCTTATCCTCTAATGAAAAACCAGATTCCCTGACTTCAGAAAATGTAGGCTGACAGGGAGAATTTTCGCACTATCTATGCAAGGAAGGAAGCAAGCCACACAGCTATGTCTTGTTCTCTCCTTACCTGCTCTGGTAACAACACTTCAGATATTCAGCTTCCTGACATTATGGTTGATCAACTCTAACACAGAAAAAGCAAGCACCAAAGCTCTTTATAGATTGGCCTTGTCCATCAGAGAAAGCCCTTCTAAGCTCATGCTGAAATGATGGGTGTATCTTCTTTTTTAATTTTCTTTTTCTTCTCTGTCCAGTGGTCTCTCCCTCTCTGACTAAACAATGTGTGAGCAATACAAAAAAGGTTCCCTTAGCACCTTTTGGTTTTAATATGGTATCTTTTCCCTGTATTCGTATCCTTTTTAAAATGGAAGCTTGATGATACAAGTGACCAATGCCTGAATGTGTGTTTTTTCCTCAAAATTTGAGTTTGATGAGTTTACTTGAGGGCAGAATCCAAAGGAGAAATTAAGCACATTTCTGTAACTGGTGCACATAGAAATCCATATACACACATATATATGTGTGTGTGTGGAGAAATGTACAGTTGTACAAAACACAATACAAAACCTGTGAACAAACAAAGCATTCTGGCACCCTTATGCTTTTTTCTATCTGTATGCAGCCGGTTTACTTTAGGAAAGAGAATCTGCAGTTAGCACTACAGCTCTAGGTTAGTGATAAGTAGAAAATTGTAATTTCACATGGCATTTGTTATTAATGGTCATAGTATTTGTTTAATGACTAGTCTATTTTTTCCCATGTCCCTATGACAGCAATTATCACATTGTTTTATTGTGATTGGGGATGGTAATTCTAAAGTGGGTAATTTACTTCTGATTACTATATTGTGTCACATGAATAGCTGTACTTCATCATGGTGTATAGTACGGTGGCAAGAAAGACCAAAAGAGAACCTTGCCTGAGGCTTGATGAAAGGGAAGGAAATTAAATGTTAACATGAAGGAAAGCTTTCGTTTAAATACAACTGCTTGTGTGGGGTACAGCACTCTCAGACGATCCCTGTGTAGTGAAGATAGAAACAAACTGAAGAGTGTGGAATTATTTGTCTTCATAAGGATTTTTTAAACCCTCAAAAAGGATTAAAATCCTAACAAAATGCCTGTCGCTAAAGTTGCCTACATGTGGAAGTAACTAAGGTAAGATACGTTTATTTACATAAAGTAACACAAGCAATACTGCATGACTAGTGTACCATTACAGAATTATGTGAGGCACTTGAATAACTTTTAAATGTTAAACTCTTCTATTTCCCATCATAAAGTATATAATGTCCTAGGCTAACAAGAACTACATTGCATTATATCCTGTAATATTACATAGGCTGTGTTACAAATGGCTACATTATATACTCCATAATCATAAAACATGAAGTACAAAACCTGAGAGATTTCTGAAATAGCTGTTTGCTTGTACAACCCAGTCGCTTTAGCAAAATTCAGATTTGTGCCAGTCATATATGCAGATTTTTTTCTCATTACATTTCGTCCAGCAAAAAGTACGAAGGAAAGAGTAAGCTTAGAATTCTGTCACATTTCTCTCTTCCAACTCTAGACTGAAATAGTAAAATCCAACTCAGAATACTATAAATATTCAACGGTCTTGTGGAACATCATAGTGATCCTTTCACTTTAAATTGTGGAACAGTCATGACAGTAATGACTTCCACTTCCACACTTCCTTTGTTAACGGTATTGGAGCAATCTGCCATGAAAGTGTCACCTGATGTAGCATGACACCCAATATCTCAGGACATGATGTACATATAAATATCAGGAGATTATTTCAGCACTATAGCAAGGTAAAAAAATTATTTAGAACTTTATGATTAAAAAAAATTAAAAACATCCTTTCACCAAGCCTAACCCTTCAGGCTGCTAGCATTGATGAGCTATTGGCTAAAATGTCTAAGATGAAGGTCCACATTCCAGTGAAGGTCACAGACAAACCTGATAGATCTTTTGAAATATTAAAAGAGAATGAAGTAATGCACAGAGGAGTAAAATAATCAGTAGGGCCAAAGAATTTTACGTTTTGCTGTCCCTTTTTAGACTCACACAGTTGTTTGACATGCAGCTCTGTATGTGGCGACCTGCTACCTCCACATTTTGAAAATATCACTATGTCTCCCTGAAAGAACCTTTAGCAGGCAAAACTGATAGCTTTCATGTAAAGACAGCAAGTGCAACAGTATCACTTGAAGGTCTTTGGAAACTTAATTACCAGAAACACCTGACTTGTTCAGTGATGAAGTTTGAATTAAGCAAACATCCTGTGGACAGGAACAAAGACACAGCCTATATTTTGTTTTTTCAAGTTCACGGTGGAGACAAAATCAAATGCCTAAGTAATGGATCCCCATAATCACCAAAACATCAGGGCAAACTGGCAATGAGAAAAAATTCAGTCTTGCTGATTTCTTAAAAAAATGTCCCACTTCATGTTTCCCACCATCCAATTCAGGCATTTATCAGTGAAGAAAAATTACAGGGAATTACAAAGTCACAGAGAAGAGAGGTGGAAAGTTATGAAAGATTGATCAACTAGCTTGAAAAGCATTGACCATGGCTGTTCTGAAAGAACATAAATCCAAAATTCACTTATGTTTTGTGAGGTACTACCAAACACTTTTTAACGTACAAGTAAAGCAGTTACTGCCACACCACTCCTAATACAATTGTGATATGGGTTATTTATCCACATCTTAATAAAGTCTGTAGAGTACAATTATAGTGTATAGGTATTTTCTTAGTACTGGAACTTTCTAATGAGAAGTTAGATCACTTTTAAAACTCGATCAAATTAGTCTTCAACTACTGCCAAGCTATGTGCTTTAGTTTAGCATTTTATTTGCTTGATTTTTTTCATGGAAAATTGAGATTGCTGAAGCAGGGCTTTTGATTTTTTTTTCTTTTATAGAAAAACATCTGGTTCCTAATTATTCAAGCCCAGCAAATGGAAATGGCTGGACACTTTGGACGGCATTTTTTTCAAGAATAAGGCACTCAAATTCATGCTCATGTTCAAGCTTGCAATGCAATTAATAGAGATCTAAGGATCAGTTCACATGTCTAAATGTGGACACCAAATACTTTTTGAGTTACCTTGTGATATCCAAAATACCACTCGACAGTTGCAGATGTGAACATAGTCAATGGAGTTTAGCAAGCAACTCATGTTTTTCTGAAGCTCACACCTAAGTCTGAGGTTTGTTGTTTAAATGAAGACACAAAGTGCCTTTTAAGAAGATCTAGGTTACCCCTCCTGTCCTTCAGTCACCTGTGCAGAGGAACTCTGGTCTTTCATAGGTCCTACTTCATGTCATTGAGAGAGCTTTAAACTAGGTTTGAAATGGGTGGGGAATGAAACCAGGCTCACCAGAGATGTGACTGAAGAGGGTGAGACATTATTAAGGGTGAAGTCAATAACCCAACTGAAGTGCATGTGCACTAATGCATGCAGCATGGGTAACAAACAAGAGGAGCTGGAAGTCCTGGTCCAGCGAGAGAGCTATGGTGTAGTTGCTATCACCGAAACATGGTGGGAGGACTCTCGTAACTGGAGTGCTGCCATGGAAGGCTACAGGTTCTTCAGGAGAGACAGGTATGAGAAAAGGGGTGTGGAGGGGTGGCCCTGTATATTAGGGAAGCTCTTGACATCATGGAAGTCAAGACTGATGACAACCAGGTTGAGTGTCTATGGGTAGGAGTCAGAGGGGCAGTCAACAAGACTGATATACTGGTTGTAGTCTGTTATAGACCACCCAATCAGGAGGAAAAGGTGGATCTATTGTTCTTTAAGGAGCTAGAGATTGTCTCGAGATTGGTTGCCCTTGTTCTTTTAGGAGACTTTAATCTGCTAGATATCTGCTGGGAAATTAACACAGCAGAGAGGAAGGAGTCCAGAAGGTTCTTAAGAGTGTATCGAGGATTGCTTTTAGTCACAGCTGGTGAATGAGCCTACCAGGGGTGAGGCTGTGCTTGACCTGCTGTTCACAAATTGAGAAGGGTTGGTTGGTGATGTTGTGGTCGGAGGCTGCCTGGGGTGGAGTGACCATGAGATAATAGAGTTTTCAATAACCAGTGAAACAAGGAAGGGCATGAGCAAAACCTCCACACTGGACTTCTGGCAGGCGGACTTCAGATTATTTAAAGAATAGCCCTTAATAGGAAGGGGGTCCAAGAAGGCTGGACATACTTCAAGAATGAAGTCTTGAAGGTGCAGGAGCAGGCTGTTCTGATGTGCCAAAAGATGAGCCAAAGGGGTAGAAGACTGGCCTGGATGAAGAAGGAGCTTCTGAAGGAACTAAGGGAAAAAAGAGAGTGTATCGCCTTTGGAGAGAAGGTGGGTTAAGTCAGGTTATATTTAAAGATATTATTAAGTCATGTAGGAAGAAAATTAGGGAGACAAAAGCCCAGCTGAAGCTCAAACTGGCCACTTCTGTTAAGGATAATAAGAAGTGTTTTTGTAGATATATTAATGACAAAAAGAAGGGCAGCAACAGCCTCCACTCCTTATTGGATATAGAGGGGAATGCAGGAACTAAAGATGAGGTACTTAATACCTTCTTTGTCTCTCTTTTCAACAGTAAGACAGATTGGCTACAGGACAACTGATCTTCTGAACTGGTAGATGGGGATTGAGTCCACCATTAGCAAGTTTGCAGATGATACCAAACTGGGAGCAAGAGTCAATCTGTTAGAGGGTAGGAGGGTCCTTCAGAGACACCTTGACATACTGGAGAGATGGGCTGATTCCAACAGGATGAGATTTAACAAGTCCAACTGCCGAGTTCTACACTTTGGTCACAATAACCCTGTGCATGGCTGCATAGTGGTCAGGCAGAGAAGGGACTTGTGAGTACTGGTAGATCGGAAACTTTATACAAGCCAGCAGTGTGCCCAGATGGCAAAGAAGACCAATGGCATCCTGGCCTGTATCAGGAATGGTGTGGTTAGTAGNTAGCCTGGAGAAGAGGAGGCTGAGGGGAGACCTTATTGCTGTCTATAACTACTTGAAGGGAGGTTATAGTCAGGCAGGGGTTGGTCTCTTCTCTTAGGCAGCTGGTGACAGAACAAGAGGACACAGTCTCAAGCTCTGTCAGGAGAGGTTTAGGCTCAATATTAGGAAAAGATTTTTCACTGAAAGGGTGTTTTACCATTGGAATGATCTGCCTGGGGAGGATGGATGGATGAGGCACTTAGTGTCATGATTTAGATGATGGGTTGGTGTTGGGTTATAGGCTGATCTCAAAGGTTTCTCCCAACCTTGTTAATACTGTGATACTGTGGTCTGACTATGTGAACATCTTGGAAAGTCTAGGATAACTCAAAAGGCACATACTACCTCTGTCAGGACAACTATCTTGAATGCAAGGTCTCCTTTGAACACAGTGGGTGAATAGAGACTTTTTTTTGGAGTCGTAGTAACAAATCAATTCCTTGTCCTCTGTAGATGTGAGTGGAAAAATCCTTAATTCACATAAATCCAAAATGCAGGATCCTGAAGGACGACATTGTTGATATAATCACATTTCACCCAAATTTGGTTGCCTCTTTTCCTCTTGCTTTGTTGGAAGACAAGAGAGGTGGTAAGTGGCATTCTCAGCACTATTTTTCAGTTAACCTCAAAAACGGTTCTTTTTTTTGCAGCTGACTTATACGAACTGGGTATATAAAGAAATTGCAATACTATTTGCCTGGCTTATCTCAAACTTAGCCTTTCTATGATTTCTGGAATAGTTTTAATTGAAGAATGGGGTTTGGTTTTGTTTCGTTCTTATTGGTCTTTTTGTAACAAATCAAAAAAGGTGAGAATCATAGGGTTTACTCTCCTGCTGTCCTTAGAAGACCTATCAGTGTCCAAGTGACAGCCATTTCTGTTCAAGCAACAGCCTCACTCATTCTGCTTTTCGACCTCTCCCTCTTAAGTGACTGGAAATGTTCAAACAATGACAAATAGGATCATTGTAAATCCCTTGAAAAAGGTTGGCATTGGTGAGGATGAAGCTTACAGTGTGAAGGTCACAGAGTATGGGAGACTAAACATACCTCAGACAATAATACTGTCTCTCACAGCACTTATATCAACCATGGCATTAACAAGACAGCTAAAAAAACCCTCTCATAACCAGCAATAAATGATAACACAAATGCCTGGGGGCAGATTCTAGGAGCTTCTTGGTAATCGTTTCTAGAGCAAATAGTGAAACACTTGCTTATACTCAGGACCAGTGCCTGTGCACAAAGGCAGAGCTGAGATCTATCAGACTCTTCTAGGATGTTAGCAGAGGCTTCAGAAACATTAAGAGCTATTAATTCTTACCCAGTGCTTGCCACTGCAGCTTTTCATCATCAAGAGCTATCTGGTATGTTATCTCAGTGCTATTTCATGTGTCTTATATTATTCAGCTGAAATATCAAGGCTTCAAGCACTTCACATGAGTTTTGCTTTGTGGATTTCTCAGCCTTCCTGGCTAAAATACTTTACTTGAATAACAGGGAGACAGAGAAGCTTTCAGAATGTTGCTGTGTCAATGCTTGATGAGCAGATATCTTGTCTGAGATGTCTTGACATTTGTACGAGAACAATGTCGTAACCATCCACATGACTCTTCTACTCTTACAGTCATCAATGCCATCCGTGTCAATCCACTTCAAATTGCAATTTAGAATGGTTTGGAACTGTTAAGTAGTTGCTCTGTTCGATGTTGTATTAATAATTCCAGGAGCACACAGACAAGGGCTTCACAAAAGGAGTACCATAAGATGGAGATGATGGTCTAACGAGCATGTCTGGTATGTAAGATAGTCACAGGATACCGGTGATCTAAGTCAACTGGTCTCTCCCTCACTACAAGAAAACACAACATTGCTAGAAAGTTTTTAGCTTCTTTCTATAAACTCATCTTTCTTTCTTCACCATTTTCACTCTTTGTACTTCTATTTCTCTCGTGATGAAATTACTTTCATATCAGCTGCATTTCAAAAACCTTGACTTCTTCTTTCATATCACATGTCCATGCAAGGGAAGAAATATCTAGTAGCAGAGTTATCATTTGAGCGAAGTTCCTCTTGTACAATTCAACCAAAAAATGAAAAAAGTAAAGCAGAGGGCTTATCTTTCAAAATCCACCAATAGAACTGAACCCAGTTAAAATGAACAGTCTATGAATGATTTACCCATACTGCCTGACAGATACTTAGAAGTAAAAACACGTGTAGAATGCAAAATGCTACAGTGAACTATTTGATCTATGAACTATTATGATCCCAGCGTGCTTCTGGTGTGGAGGGGCGGGGTTTCGACTTGGTGGGACTTCCCTCTTGCATTAAAAGACTTAGGGCTTGTAGGGAGCACGGTGAACAGGAGAGGGCAAACAGGGTCGCAGAGAGGCATTCTCGACGCAGTTAGCGCGGCAGTTCGCGCAGGCAGGTCGAGTAGGCAGGGCTGTAGATGCTGGTTGGTAGGTAGCTTATCTTCTTGTTTTTCTTTCTCTTCCTCCTTTACCCTGTCTTTCTCACCAATAATGGTGAACAAATGGTCCAAGTCTGCTTGTTCAAACAGCGCCTCTGTTGAAGGATGCGGCAGTACAGACTTCTGACTGCCTCGATTGCAGGGAGTGCTTGAGCCTTGTTGCCCTGGAGGGTAATACTAAAAGTACCTGCGTCTGTTGTGGCCAGGTGAACAACCTGGTGGCAGAGCTTAAGGAGGCAGTAGATAGGCTTAGAAGTGAGAGACTGTGAGAGATAGACTAGTGGAGCTGTGCTCTCTCTCCTATTAGGAATGGTTCCCAGGGGTCAGAGGAGCCTGGTCTTTCTCACCTCTCTTCAGCTCAGGTTGATGGAGGCAACCTTGAAACTGAGGAGGATTGGGTGACGGTCAGTTCTTGAGGAGGGAATCGATTTCTCTCCTGTATGACCACTCCCTTCCAGATGCCACCTTACCAGGTGCCCTTATGGAATAGGTTAGGGGCCCTGGAATTTGATAACCCAGGTGAGGATGGGATGATGACTGATGGTGAAATAGTGATCTTTGATGAAACTGATGTTACTGATGGTAGCTTATTGCCTCAAGAGAATACCAGATCTTCATCAGTCAGACAGATTAAAACTAATGGTAATAAGAAGTTTGTTAGTGTTCCTTCATCTGTCAAGAGGGTAAGAACAGGACATACTAGGAAAGAAAGGAGGGTTGTTATAGTAGGTGACTCCCTTCTGAAGGGAGTGGAGAGTCCGGTCTGTAGGTCGGAGCCTACCTGTAGGGAAGCCTGCTGCCTTCCTGGTGCTGGGGTGAGGGATATATCTGTGAGATTACCCGAGTTGATTCAGCTCACTGATTATTACCCCTTAGTGGTTATTCAAGCTGGCAGTGATGATGTTGTTAGGA
>VXBA01001272.1:18762-32425 GCA_013399895.1 Serilophus lunatus
GAGGAATCTCAGGAAGGAATTTGTATCACTTGGAGACCCTGATTCCCACTCTGTGCTTGGATTTGCAGGTCCTGTGGGAATGGCAGCAGCTGCTGCTGTGGCAACGGGCAAAAAGCGCAAGAGGCCCCACGTTTTTGAGTCCAACCCATCCATTCGGAAGAGGCAGCAGACACGTTTGCTCAGGTGAGGATCCCCCCTGCCCTCAGACCAGGCAGGGATTCCCCCTGCCCTCAGACACCTCAGGATGAATCCTTGCTCCATCTCCGTGCTGGTGGGACCGTGTGCTCTCCAGAAGTCGCCCACCTCGGAGATCTTTTGGGAATGTCTTACTGGAACGCAGGAGCTGTGTTTTACTTTGCAGAAAAGGGTTGGGTTGCAGCTCTACTCAGCTTTGAAGTGGATTGATGGTCACTGGCATGGCCTTGCTGGTGGATCCACTGTTCTCTCTCAACCCTGGTCACCAGTTAAATCCTGTTTTAAGCCTTGCGAGATGTTTGTAGTGGCTTTAGGATGAGGGAAATTCCTGAGCTGGAACCACAGGGAACATCATGGCCCTGCACAGACACCCCAACACCCCCACCCTGTCCAAACACTCCTTGAGCTCTGGCAGCCTTGGGAGGTGACCGTTCCCTGTTCAGTGGGGAAGAACCTTTTCCTAATAACCCAACCTAAATCCCCCTGGCACAGCTCCAGCCCTTCCCTGAGTCCTGCCCTGGCCCCCACAGAGCAGAGACTGGAGCTTTAACAGCCTCTGGCCTGAGAATGTGCTGCTCCATCCATATCCCAGCCCTGCAGTGGCACAAAGGACTCCTCCACCTAATGGCAAAAGTCTTTCCTCCCTGATGAAATAACTCTGGGAATCATTCAGTGTGTGTTCATCCGAATCTGCTTTGCCAGTGGAGAAACTCCACGCTGAAGACTCACCCAGCCTGTAGAGCAGATTTTTAGGGGGGGAAATCATCAAAGGGAGATGCCTGGCAGAGCTGAAACACTTCATTTGGCTTTGGAAACTTGCTCTGGAGGCACCAAACTTGCAGAGCCCTTCAGGTGTCGCATTCCAGGTGCTCTGAGGCTCTTTGCCCACCTGGTGGCCTCTGAGCAGCTCCAGAGCCAAAGGGACTCTGCAGGTTTTCCAGCCTGGAGACACCACCTGCAGTCCCATCCTCTGGAAACATTTGTAAATGTTGGCTGGCACCACTTACTGGGTTTTGGAACAAAGCAAGTTTTGGGGTTTGGATTCAGTTAGGTGGGGTGAGTATTAAATAATATTCCTTGGGAGTGAAATCCCCCCCTTTTAGAGCTCCCTTCTGGTTTTCCCTCCTTCCCCCAGCTCTCCTCACTCAGCCACGTTTCTGAAGAGGAAATTCCCTTGGAATATGAATATATTGGAATATATTTCCAAGGAAACTCACCCATAAAGGAATTATTTCTTCCCCCTTCAGGCAAATACTTCATTTTACCACGTGTGAGATACTGACAAATTGCATCCTGTTTTTTGCACTCTGACCAGTTCAACATGTTTGTCTTCCATTTTCACCTCCTGTGAATCAAGTGGGAAGTTAAAATTCCTGGTTCTGGGATCCCTGAGTGGCTTTTTGGCAGGTTCTGGGATGACCAGGACAGGCACTGAACTGTCACCTTGTGGAAGGCTCAGGGTTTTGAGGGAAATTCTACTTCCCTCTTGCTTTAGGGCTTTCTACCACCATTCTCTTGTGCTGCTCAAAAGGGAGTAGGAGGCAGAAATCAGCTGATGGAACACTTTCATCCCCCAGAGAGACCATTCCAAAGGGACACCTGCCTCTCCTGGCCTGAGCTGTTGCAACATTTCTGGTTCTTGCCTGTCCTGGGGGTTGAATTCTCCCAGTTCTGGTTCGAGCAGGACTCTGGCACCAGAGAATTGCCCTGTTGTGCTCTGGATGTGGAATAACTTGTGTTTTCACATTTCTTTTGCTGGATCATCCCAGTGATTCGACAGACCCCAAGTTTTGTATTGGCAGGACAAGAGCAGCTCTGCATCCTCCCGCTCCCCCAGCTTTGCTGATTTCTCCTTTTGGAAAAAGGAGAGAAAGGGGGATGAGTGCCCTTTGAGCTGCTGGGTGAGTGCAGGGAGCACAGCAGCCCCTGGGAACAGCAGCAACACCTGGAGATGTGGCCAACCTGCCCAGCTGGGGCTCCACTCCTCCCCTGCTTTGGGAAAGGGGCTTCACAGTGAGAGGGGCTGTGTTTCTGCAGGGCTTTGAGCTGATGCCTTTTCCCTGGGGTGTCCCTGTGTTCCAGGAAGCTCCGGGCCACGCTGGATGAGTACACCACCCGCGTGGGGCAGCAGGCCATCGTCCTGTGCATCTCACCCTCCAAACCCAACCCTGTCTTTAAAGTCTTCGGTGCTGCACCCTTGGAGAACGTGGTAGGTGTCTCTAGGAGGGTTAGGGGATAACATCCTCGCCTGCTCTGCAGGTTTGGATCAGCTCAGGGCAGCCTGGCAAGCCTGGCAGTGAGATGAAGGTCGTGCTCAAGACCTTGGGAGCAGGAGTTTAGGTTTTGTGGGCAGTGGTGGACCTGGAAGAGCGGGGTTAGTGGTTGGATTCACTGGTCTCTGAGGTCTTTTTCCAGCCTTAATGATTCTGTGGTTTGTGACACGAGGTTCTCTCTGCAGGAATGTTTGCCTGGCACATCTTGCCTGGGTTGAATATCCTGGATTAAAAACTAGAGGGAACAGGTGGTGATCACAGAATCCCAGAGTCACTGAGGTGGGAAAAGCTCTCCCAGCTCATGGAGTCCAACCTTGTCCCCCAGCCCAGAGCCCTGAGTGCCACGGCCAGTCCTTCCCTGGGCACCCCCAGGGCTGGGCACTGCCCCCCTCCCTGGGCAGCCCCTGCCCACCCTGACCCCCCTGGCCAGGCCCCAATTCCTCCTCCTGTGCCCCCTGCCCCTGCCCTGGCCCAGCCTGAGGCCGTTCCCTCTCCTCCTGGCCCTTGTTCCCTGGGAGCAGAGCCCGACCCCCCCCGGCTGTGTCTGAACCCAGCCCTGCTCTCTCTTGCCCCTTGCTGCAGACCCCCAGTAAATGCAGCAGCCCCTCCCAAGCCTTACTTCGGAGCTTTTCACCCCACAAACCCTCCCCTTGCCAGAGTTTCCCGGTGTTTCATCAGCAGCCCCTGGATACAGCCCAGCCTTCGGAGCCCCGCTGGGGGGGTTTCTTGCCAGCTGTGGCACTGTTTGCTCCTCCTGTTCCTCAGCACCCTGGGGAAGGTGGCTGGCCCTGCATCCCTGCCCTCTCCTGGTGCTCCTGGAGTTGTTTACCCGAGCTGAGCAATCCCCACAGGTCCGAAAGTACAAGAGCACCATCCTGGAGGACCTGGAGTCGGCGCTGGCGGAACACGCGCCGGCCCCTCAGGAGGTCAACTCGGAGCTGCCCCCCCTCACCATCGATGGGATTCCCGTCTCTGTGGACAAGATGACCCAGGTGAGCAGCCAGGAGCAGGGGCACAGAGGGATAGTTGGCGTCTTGCGGCCACATCCCGCTGTTCTGGGTGGGTTTCATCCGCGTCCCCCGGGGCCGGGACAGCTCAGGCTGTCGCTAGAGGTGGAGTTGTGCCACTGGGGCTTGCTTTCCATGTGGAAATGGTGGGGAGGAGGAGCGTCCCCTTGGAGCTGTGGGAACAGGGGGAATACCTGTTCCAGCCCTTGGGTCAGGAAGGTCCCTCGGGGACACGTGTTTTGGCTTGGACCCTTCCTGTGTCCTCTGCTTCACTCCCTGTGGATTGGAGCAGAGGGGGGAGGTTCCCAATGGTTTCATTCCCTGACTGGGATACTTCTGATGGAGACTGGGAGTCACCAGCCCTGAGCAGGTGGGAGACTCCCTTTCTCTCCAGCTCCTGGGACCCCTCTGCTGACCCAGGAGAAGGTGGAAAGGACTCCCCAGGGAAGCCTCCTGAGCCTCAGCTTTGGGAAACCTCCTTCCCCAGGGATGCAGGGCCTGAATTCAGGCAGGTGTGTGCTGCAGGAGGCTCTGGATACCCCCAGCCTGATGCACCACCACCCTTTTTAAATGCTGCAAGGCCGTTTTTCCAGAGGCAGTAGCAAGGCTGGGGACTTTGGGAGACATCCAAGGAGGTGTTGGAGCAGAGGTGCGCAGAGTTCTCTGTGCTCTGGTCAAAATGGAAATGGTGTTTTCCATTTCCATTCCTTAGTGGGAGCAGGCAAACTCACACCAGTAATAAAATTTGATGCCTTGGCTGGTACAGATCCTGCTCCTGATCCCTGACAACATAAGGAAAACCCAAATAGTTGGATTTTTAAACCCCTGTGGAAGGTGGTGCCTCCAAGAGCTTTTGTGCTGTACCAGTTTCTAATGAAAATGAGGAAGTGAAAAATGGACACGTTTTCCTGCTAAACTCAAACCCCAGAGATGGAAAGATCCCAGAAGGAGAAAAGCTTCCAGGTGGGGATTTGCTGGGACACAGGGGGACTCTGAGGGAGGAGCAAGGCCAAGGAGCTGCAGGTGGGCACAGATTCAAGGGGCAGCAAAGGATCTGGGGCTGGGAGTGCCACCAAAGCAGCAGCACAAGGGACAAAATGTGCCTTTGGAGCAGCTTCCAGCTGGATTTGTAGCTCCTAGGGTTGGGGTTTTACCGTGCCAGGGGTGGGAGTTAAATATCTCAACCCCAAATGTCACTGGAGTTCTGTTTTTTTCCTAATTTTTTGGTTCTGTTTCATGGATAAAACATCAATACTTTTCAGATCAAACTGGCAGTCAGGTTGGAGGTTTTCTTCCTTCCAAACAGGACAAACTTTCCACAAGGATTTGGCCAAGCCAAGGTGTCCCTGAGGTTCTGTGGCTCTGCTTTTCCAGAGCTCTCCAGGGCTTTTTATCCCCATTCCCAGGTTTTTTCCCAGCTTTTCTCCTCCATGTCCTGCTCACCCAACACACAAATTTGCTGCAAATGGCAAAACAAGGGTATTTTTTGGGTGGGAACCTTGACTGCCAACAAGAAATGAGCTGGTTTGAAGGAAGTTGTACAAAACCCTGTGGAAAATGGAAATATTTATAAATATAAATGTAAAACTAAATGTAAAATTAAAATGTGAAATGCAAAGAGCAATGAATAGAAAGGTAAATGTAAAATACAAATGAAAATAATATAAGTATAAAATAATATAAATATAAATAGTAATAATATAATATAAATATAAAATACAAATGAAGTGTGAATGTAAAATATAAATATAAATTGCAAATAAAAATGTAAATAAAAATACACCTAATGAAATGCAAATATGAACATAAGTATAAAAACACAAATACAACACAGAAAAAAGATATAAATGAGTGTAAAAATATAAATATAAAACAAATACAATATAAACAGTGTAAAATATACATATAAAATACAAATAAAAACAAAAATATTAATGCAAAAATATAAATAAAATGTAAAAATAATGTAAAAATACGACTATGAAGTACAAATAAAATATAAATGTAAAAATATGACTACAGAATACAAATAATAAATAAATATAAACAGGGTGGCAGGGAGTGGCAGCTGCAGGTGCAGAGATGTGACCAGAGGGGAGATGAAAATTACTCTCCTTTTAATTGCTCACTGAGGTTTGGTTTCTGATTTGTCCTTTAATCTGACTTTTTAAAACCTCATCATTTACCTGAAGTTTATAATGATTTATAGTCTTTAATCACAATTATGGTGATTTATAATCTATGATTTCTAATGGCTTACAGTGATTTATTTGTATGGTTTAGAAGAGCTTGTAATTACTTAGATACATGGTTTATAATGGTTTATAATGTTTTTAATGGTTTATAAGGATTTATAATATATAATGATATATAAATGATTTATGATCTGCCTGTACAAGACACCAAAGTTCTTCTGGGCCTCCCCAAAATCATCTTGGTGCCTGTTCACCTCCTTTAGGTACCTGGCAGTTTGTGTGGAGGGGAAGCCAAGCAGCAGAAGACAGGAACTGAGCTGAGTTTGGGGCTGTCAGATCCCCCCAGGGAGGGACAGGGGTGACCCCCCAGCCCTGGAGCTCCCTCCTGGTCCTTGGCAGAGCCCTGGGGTGGGCACAGCTGAGCTCCTGCTCTCCCAGCTGGTCCTTGGCACGTGGGCAGAGGGAAAATCCTGGTCTTGCAGTGTCAGGAATTGTGTCCTCCAGGCAGCTGAGCTCCAGCCTGGATGGTTTTCCCAGCAATGAGGCCTCGAGGTCCTGGATTCAGGAATGGGTGGGCACTTCCAGCTGGTTTTCCATTTCCAGGGGCAGGAATGGGTGGGCACTTCCAGCTGGTTTTCCATTTCCAGGGGCAGGAATGGGTGGGCACTTCCAGCTGGTTTTCCATTTCCAGGGGAAATGGAGTTCTGCATGGACTCGACTTTGCTCTTCCCAGAGATCCTGAGGCTGAGCCGTGGGGACAGGGAGAAAATTCCCAGCCCCAGGTTTTGCCCTGTCCTAGGAACCACTTTCCTTGCTGCTCCCAGCACTGGGATGCAGTTGGAGCACAGTTGTCTGTTGGAAATGGTGGAATCAGGATCAGCTCAGTACCATTCACACTTGAACCTGATGTCAAACAAGGAAACACCCAGGAAGGGTCTGAAAGAAACATTTCTCACAGTTTCCCTCCAACCCTCCATTCTGGGTGTTTGAGGAGCCCCTTCCAGAGCTGACAATGGTCCAAACTGGGATGTGCTGCTGGGTTTTTCCAGCAGGTCTTTGATTTTTGGGTGGTTTGAGGACAGTCAGGGGGGCTGTGGCTGTCCCCTTCCACAGGTGAGGTGCTCACAGCCACACCCTGAGAGCTGTGGGGTCTCTGTCTCAGTTCCACAACCTGTGTCAGAGCCCCTCCAGCCTCGTTAGGCCACTAATTAGCCAAGTCCCAGCTCTGGAGCAGGTTGTGACTGTGCTGCTGATTGTCTCCCCCGTGGATTAAACACAAACCCTCCTTAACAAGTACCTGGAGCTCCCATGGACCAGTAATTAATCCAGCTGGAAACAAGGAGTTGCAGTTCAGGGAAGGAGCTTTTAACTGTTTTTGCACCAAGCAGCTCAAAAATCTGCTGTTACCAGGTTTGTTTGAATAAGTGGGGCCTTGAGTGGGAGCCTGAAGTGCATCAGGGTGAACGTGGCTCCTGCAGGGGAAGGCTGCCCAGGGAGGGGGGCAGTGCCCAGCCCTGCAGGGATTGCAGTCCCTGGGGAGGTGGGACATGGATTTTTGGTGGCCTTGGCAGTGCTGGGGAGGGTTGGACTCGATGGGCTCCCAGGGCTTTTCCAACCAAACCCATGATTCTATGAAATAACTTGCTAGAAAAGCTCTAAAGGGATCCTTAAATGCAGTTTTTAAGCTTTAAGATCAAACGATTTTCTCTGGCATGAGATGAGCACTCCTTCTCTTCCTGCTGTTTTCAGCTGAACCAGCCTTTTCCTGATGCTCCAAGGAGTCCCTGGTACAAACCCCAATTGTGTCATAAAACCCTGTATGAGTTTTGTGTTTTCTTTGATAACACAGGGGTGGGGAAGTGTGAGATTGTGGTTTTCACATTCAAGCAGCCACTGGAGCTCCATCCTCTTTGCAGCACCTCTGTGACATATCTGGCAGCTCATGTCTGAGCTCCTGCCATTGAAGGGACACTGTGTGGGTTTTTCTCTGCCTTATTCTGATTTATTTATATCTTTTCTCCCTTCCAGGTCAGCCTGCTCTCTTCGTGGTAGTGTTTGAACTATACAGTGTATTAATACAACCTGTCTTTGTGCCTTGTTGTTGTAATCAATTATGTTTCTGCTCTCCCACGTGCTACTGAGCTGAGTCTTGGCAGAAGGTGGTAAATCACTGCCCCTTTTCTTTGGAATCCAGGCCTCTTCCTGCTGATGGCTCCAACAGGACGGGACTTTACCTTTGCTGCACCTCAAAACCACGGGAGATAAAAGACCCTCAAACCCAACCCTCTGATGTGGTTTGTTCCAGGCACAGCTGAGAGCCTTCATCCCCGAGATGCTCAAGTATTCCACGGGTCGTGGAAAGCCAGGCTGGGGCAAGGAAAGCTGCAAACCCATCTGGTGGCCCGAGGACATTCCCTGGGCCAACGTCCGCAGCGACGTCCGCACGGAGGAGCAGAAGCAGAGGGTGTGTGTCTGCCCTGGCTGCTCTCAGCCCCAGCACTGGGGGGGAGTAGTTTTTCCCTTGAGGGACAGAAGGAGGAGTCTTTGGAAAGGGGGATGCTGTCCCCTCCTGAGCAGCAGGGACCCTTGTGCTGGAAGGGAGTAGCCAAGGATGTGCCGTGGAGGACGGAGAGTGGGTCCCAGTTCTGGCCACAGAGCCACCACACAGCGGGTGTTTTCTGTCACAGGGCTGATCTGAGGAAGCCACCGTGGTGTGGGGGCTGGTTTAGGACACCTTGGAGGGGCAGGCATTCCAGGTGGGGCTGGAAGTGCTGCTGTGGCAGTCGGTGCTTTCCCACATCAGGATGTTTTTCTGCTTGGAATCACTGCTGTGGGTTGGAAGGGCCCTTTTAAAGGTCCTGCAGTGAGCAGGGACACGTTCCCTAAATCGTGTCCTTCTCCACAGTCATTTCTGACTCTTGGGGGAAAGGAGGGGATGAGGAAGACATTCATCCCTGGGGGCCTTTTGTGGAAGAACCGCTTCCAAACCGCCCCACGAAACCACAGCAAAGACAAACCCCGCTTCAGGACACCCCCCCCCTGACTGTGCCCTCTTCCCCCTGTGCTGGAAGGTGTCCTGGACCCAGGCCCTGAGGACCATCGTGAAGAACTGCTACAAGCAGCACGGGCGGGAGGACCTGCTCTACGCCTTCGAGGACCAGCAGACCCCCCAGCCCACCACCACGCACAGCATCGCCCACCTGGTGCCCTCCCAGACCGTGGTCCAGACCTTCAGCAACCCCGACGGCACCGTGTCCCTCATCCAGGTCAGTGGCACCCTCCAGCCTCCCCTGCCTGGGCCACAGCAAGAGTTTGGGCTTTGCCTGCAGGTTTAACCTGATGTTGCCACTCAAAGAGCCTCTCCCTCGTCCTCTCCCTTTCCCTCTCCCCTCCCTTTCAGGCTGGATGAAGTCCCTTGGATTCAGCCATCCAGGGAGCTGAGTTTAATGAGCCCTTCATTATTAGGGAATGATGATTATCCCAGTTTGTGGTGTCGCCACACGAGGCAGTGGGAGCACAGGGGGTGGAACTGCCTTTCTCTAATGGCAGGACACTTGATTTAATCCACAGCTCAGGTACTTCTGGGCCCCTTGCTCATCATTTGGCACCTTAAGTGTAATATATTTGCTACAAGCACACGAAGTAAAGATCCTCCTTACACCGTTTTTGGCTCGCTGCTGCTGTTTTCTGTGTTCCCCGTGTGGGAAAGCAGATTCTGGCAGCTCAAGGTGTCAAAAAATGTCTCTCTTATAATTCCCAAGAGCTCCTCATGGATGTGGGAGTTGAATCTCAGTTTCCCCCGTGCCCCCAAGCCAGCACTGCCTCTCATTCCTGCCTGGCCCAGCAGTTTGTCCCTCTTGAGCATCATGTTTTTAGGGAAGTCTCAGGCAGAATTTGTTCTCATCTCACAGCCATGGAGACAAAAAACATGGTGTGTGGGTTTGTGGTTGGTTTAGTTGTATTTTTTTTAAAATGAAGTTTAGACTTTGCCAGGCTGGCTCTGTTTGCTCACCTGAACCTTTTCCCTTTGGTGTCTTTTCAGGTGACCTGAGATGCCACTGACTTTCTGGCATTTTTTTCTTTCTTTCTGGCAGTTTAATAATATTATTACATAATATTTAATTAATTTAACTGTACAAATAATTTAAATTAAATTAATTATATATTTTATATATATAGTTTCATTCTCCTCCCTGGCCTTGTCTTTTCCCATCTGTTAAACAGGGAAAAGGTAATTTCCAAAGGCAAAGGGATATTGAGGATGAGCTGATGTTTGCCAGGTGCCTGGAGATGAGACACCCCGTGCCTGGATGTGCAGGGAATTCTGATCCAGGGCTACACTGTGGTTTTTAGGTGATTCCCAGCCCGTGGGAGAAGCCTGTTGGCTCCACCACACTCACCCCTGGGAATGGCAGCAGTGTCCCATAGCTGCTCTTCCTGAGGCTGGGAGAATATCCAGGACACATGGGCTGTGCAAAGCTGGCTCCTGGGCCATGGCCACTCTGGAATCTGCCTCTGAGACAGCTCTGTGTTTCCTGTGAGCTCTGAAATCACAATTATTCGTGGAATCATGGAAGGTTAAGGGGCAGAATGGGCCTTACAGCCCACCCAGTGCCACCCCTGCCCTGGGCAGGGACCCCTCCCACTGCCCCAGGGATCCCAACCTGCCCTTGGACACTGCCAGGGCTCCAGGGGCAGCCACAGCTTCTCTGGGAAATCCAGCCCAGCCCCTCCCCACCCTCCCAGCCAGCAATTCCTGCCCAATCTCCCCTCTGGCCCAGTGGGAAGCCATTCCCTGGGGCCTGTCCCTCCAGCCCTTGGCCCCAGTCCCTCTCCAGCTCTCCTGGAGCCCCTTCGGGCTCTGCCAGGGGCTCTGAGCTCTCCCTGGAGCCTTCCCTTCTCCAGGGGAACATCCCCAGCTCTCCCAGCCTGGCCTTGTGACCCGTCCCAGTGGCTCCCCAGTAAAACCCTGCCCTGTGCCTCGCTGGATTTGTTGGCCATCCCCTTGGAGCAGGGGCTGAGCCGTGTCCTTGTGTCCCCCAGGTTGGCACAGGGGCCACAGTGGCCACGCTGGCCGACGCCTCCGAGCTGCCCACGACGGTGACGGTGGCGCAGGTGAATTATTCCGCGGTGGCCGACGGAGAGGTGAGCCCAGCACCCACCCCCTGCCCCCCTCCAGGGCTTCCCTGGGACCCTGGGCTCCCACCAGGACACCCTGGGAATGGGGCAGAGAGGGAGGAGTTGTTGTTGGTCGCCGACAAAAACCTGCGGTTGAGTTGTTCAACAAAATTAACAGAACTGTGGTGGAAGCCTCAGCTCTGAATTCCATATATTTTATTGATACCCCCTTGGAAGCCTCAGCTCTGAATTCCATATATTTTATTGATACCTCCTTGGAAGCCTCAGCTCTGAATTCCATATATTTTATTTATACCTCCTTGGAAGCCTCAGCTCTGAATTCCATATATTTTATTGATACCCCCTTGGAAGCCTCAGCTCTGAATTCCATATATTTTATTGATACCTCCTTGGAAGCCTCAGCTCTGAAGTTCCTAATTTTTTTTGTACTTCTTTGGAGACCTCAGGTCTGAATTCCACATATATTTTTTTTATACCTCCTTGGAAATTCAGCTCTGAATTTCCTAATTTTTTTTGTACTTCTTTGGAGACCTCAGGTCTGAATTCCACATATATTTTTTTTATACCTCCTTGGAAATTCAGCTCTGAATTTCCTAATTTTTTTGTGCCTCCTTTGAAACCTCAAGTTTGAATTCCAGTTATTTTTTTTAAATACCTCCTTGGAAGCCTGAGGTCTGAATTTCATAATTTTTTTGTACCTCCTGTGAAACCTTAGGTCTGAATTTCCTATATTTTTATTTATACCTTCTTAGAAGCCTTACATCTGAATTTCATAAATTTCTTTTAGTCCTCCTATAGAATATCTATTTTGTATATTTTTAGCATTTCACAGCCTAAATCTGAACACTCAACCTCCTATTTTTTTTCCATTTCTTTGTCTCAAATAATACTTTTTCCTGTGGATTTAGTGCTGAACTCAGGACTTTACAAACACAGTGATGGTGGAAACCTTAGGTCTGAATTTCATACTTTTCTTTTTTATACCTCCTATAAATTATCCATTTTGGATTTATATTTGACACACCAATACACTCATCTATATTATCTATTTTCCTTTTTTTTGGCATTTCAATGCCTAAATCTGAACATTCAAACTTTTCCACCTTTATTTTTCCACTGCTTTTTTTAACCAAATAATCATTTTTTTCCTGTGTTTTAAGGAACAGTCCTTTACAATTATGATTTTCTTTTTAAATTTTCCTTTCTTTCCTCCTTTTCACCCCCAAATCCCCCTTTCCCCCGGGCTGCAGGTGCCTTTCTGTCCCTGTCCTGGCCAGTCCTGGGCTGTGAGGGCGAGAGGTGGCAGCACAGAACAGCTTTGCTGTGCTCCAGCCCCTTTGCCATCCCACACCAGGAGCCTGCAGTGACCTTGAACCACTTGGAAGCTGCTCTGAGGCTTTTTTTTTACATCCCTGGAGAGCTGCAGGAATTTTTTCCAAGGCACAAATAAGGCTGGATGAGGCTCATCCCTCTGGAAGGTGTCCCTGCCCTGGCAGGAGGTTGGACCTGGATGGTGCTTTTCCATCCTTTCAAAACATCTCAGCAGCAAAGCCTTTGTGTTAGTGGATAATAGAGCCTGGAAAAATCCTTTTTTTCCCCCTTCTTTCCTTCCTCCACCCCTGGTTTGGAGCCCTGTGTGTCCCTGGGATTGTGGGTGGGAAGGGAGATGTGAGTCAGGATGCAACAGGTTCTCCCTCCCTCTCCATCCTGTGTTGGGACTAAGCCATATTTTGCCCAAAGGCAGCAAAATTTCCTGGAGCCAGCTCTGCTTCCATGGAATTTTTGCCTTTCTCCATCTTAAAAAAATTGATGTGGGTTTTTTTTCCCCTCACTTTGTGTGTCCCTGGAGATGGTGAGTGGCCTGGAATGTTTATGGGGATGAGAACAGTGATGGGAGGTGCAGGAGGATCATCATGCAAGGAAATCAGTGGGATTTGTTGGCTGATGGTCCTTTATCCCCAACTTCCTCAGTTTTCTCAGCCCAATCCATATTTCTGGTTCACATCCCAATGGGTTTTGTTGTCTCATGATCTGGGAAGTCCCAAATGGGGAAATGTGGGAAAGGAGCAGCTGAGACTGGGTGAACTTGAAGTGATATCCATGGAAAAGTCAGGACTAAGGGGATTGATTTTAGGTACCTGAGATAGAGGAACACTTCCATCCACCCTCATCTTTTATGGAGCATATTCCAGCAGAGATGTTCCAGTTGGCTCAGACCCTTTGGAATCCACATGTCAAATAAATCCCAAGTGGGAACATGGAGAGTTCCCCAAAATGTCAGTGGATGGTGCAGGGAGGCAAACACAGCCCATTTCCCTGAAGGATGTGGTCCATGCTGGGGTTCCAGAACATGGAATCCCAGAATTGTTGGGTTTGGAAGGATCTCTGGAGACCACCCAACCCAACCAGGGCCACCCAGAGTGGGAATGTCTCTGGAGAGGGACACTCCACATCCTGCCTGGGTGATTCCACCGCTCTGCCACCCCCCCATGGACGTTTTCCCTCATGTTGAGGTGGAACTTGTTTCTTAATTGATGCCCCTTCAGCCCAGCTAATTAATAAAATCACAGCCAGCGATCCAATCGCGTTGTCCCATCCGGGTGTGGGTTTGGCTGGACAAGAGGGATTTGGGGGTGCTTTGGGCCTTCCTGGATATTCCTGGAATGTCCCCCTCCTGGCTGATGGAGGGTCATGGTGTCCAACCCCATTCCCAGGTGGATCCAAGGGTTAGGGTTAGGGGTTAGGGGTTAGGTTAGGGGTTAGGGTTAGGGGTTAGGTTAGGGGTTAGGGTTAGGGGTTAGGGTTGGGGTTAGGGTTGTTAGGGGTTAGGGTTGGTAGGGTTAGGGTTAGGGTT
>VXBA01001272.1:32807-55140 GCA_013399895.1 Serilophus lunatus
GGGTTAGGGTTAGGGTTAGGGTTAGGGTTAGGGTTAGGGTTAGGGTTAGGGTTAGGGGTTAGGGTTAGGGGTTAGGGTTAGGGTTAGGGTTAGGGTTAGGGTTAGGGTTAGGGTTAGGGTTCCCCCTCGCCTGCCAAACCCCTGGACGTGCCGGGCTCTCGAAAACTCCGGAGTCGTGTTTGGGGCAGCAGCCCCTCCCTGGGCAGGAGTGGGGTGGTGTCCAACCCTCTGTCCCTTCCCTGGGGCTGTTCCCTGCAGGTGGAGCAGAACTGGGCGACGCTGCAGGGCGGGGAGATGACCATCCAGACGACGCAGGCGTCGGAGGCCACGCAGGCGGTGGCGTCGCTGGCCGAGGCCGCGGTGGCCGCTTCCCAGGAGATGCAGCAGGGAGCCACTGTCACCATGGCCCTCAACAGGTACCCGGGGCACCTCCGAGGGGTTTGTTGTGGGGCTGCCTGAACCCCTCTGTGCAGCCCTGACTGAGGTTTTTCCCTTGGGAATTCTCGTTGTCCACAGGGTTGGGGCAGCTCCTGGGTCCTGCCCTGTCTTTGGAATCAGGATCTCCTCCACAGGTTGGGTTTGTGGGGTTTCCCCTGAAGGTTTTTTTGGGGGTTTGCCCCAAATGTCTTTCTGAAGTAGAATCATAAGAATCATAGGATTGTTTTGGTTGGAAAAGCCCTCGGAGCCCACGGAGCCCAACCCTTCCCAGCACTGCCCGTGTCCCCACGTGCCACATCCACGGGGATTTGAAATCCCTCCAGGGCTGGGAGCCCCTGGCAATGGCTGAACACCTTTTCCATGGAGAAATTCCCTCTCATGTCCAACCTGAGCCTCCCCTGGCACAGCTTGAGGCCACTGATCATCCCACTCAAACAGAAGGTCTGGAAAGGACAAGAGTGACCAAAACTCAGGAATAACCCATCCCACAGTCCCTTTTATCCTAGGAAAGGGATTGCTGGAAGTCCATGAAATCATGGGGAAAACAAAAAGAGAAGAGTTCTTTTCTGTTCCTCACAAAATCAGGCCAGAGGGCTGCCCAGCCAGGCTCAGGCAGGAGGGTTTGGAGAACCATAATCCAGTTTTCCCTCTAAATAAATGTGGAATTCATTGCTCCAGGATGCTCTGGAAGCAAAAAGTGTAAATGGGTTCCAAAGGGGATTAGGCAAATCCAAGCTGATGGTCCAGGTGCAGCCTCTGGAAGCTGGCAGGGTGTGGGAAGGGAAGGCTCATCCACACTCCTTCCCAAATACCTGCCACTGGCTGTTCCCAGTGCTTCCCTGGCTCTGCATGGGAAGGTCTGGCCTCATTTGGATGTAGAAATGAAACAATCCTGTGCTAAAAAGAAAGGTGATTAAAAAGAATCATTAAAGCACGTGGCTGGGGAGGAGTTGAAGGCAGAGCTGGATGATCCATTGGCATCCTGGGCATGCCCAGGTGAACTGGCAGAGTCAGGGCTGAAGGGGAGGCTTCTGGAATCTGCAGAGCTCCAGCAGGGGCCAAAGGAACCAGTTCTGTACCTGAATCCAGAGGCAGGAAGGGGCCACGTGGAATAACCACTTGGATTTTCCCAAAGTTTTAGTGCATCCCAAGCGAAAGGATGCAAAGGGAGGAAGACAGGGATGTTCCAAGACATCTCCAAGCTGCAGAGCCCCCCTCTCCCCACCTCTTCCCCCTCCAGTGTAGGTTTCCTGCCTGACCTGAGCCCGGAGTGGGTCCCTCCCTTCTGGGTTTGTCCCCTCTCCGTGCATTGCCAGCTTAGACCGGAACGATTTGGAATGCTGGTGTTCCTAACCCTCCTCTCCCCTCTTGCCTGCCCACAGTGAAGCTGCTGCCCACGCTGTGGCCACGCTGGCAGAAGCCACTCTGCAGGGGGGAGGGCAGATTGTCCTGTCTGGAGAGACTGCGGCGGCGGTGGGAGCCCTCACCGGAGTGCAGGATGCCAATGGTAAGGCTGCAGCCCCCTGCTCACTTTGCTGGGCCCTGCACTGCAGGCTTTTCCTCTCTTTGGATGGAAATGCCAAGGTTTTGGCTGGTGAAATAGCCCTCCCTCACTGCAGGTGGTCGGGTTGGGATTTAGGATGAAGTGGCAGCACTGAGCTCTTGTTTGCTTCCCTGGTGCTGATGGCTCTGCCCTTTCCCTCCTCTTTATCCTTACTTTTTGGGGGGGGAAACTGCTCCCCTGTCTCTATCTGCACAGTACCCAGCACAGGGAGGACCAGCCTTCATCAACTATTCATTTATTACCTATTATTATAGTTATTACTTTCTTACCCATTCATTTACCACCTGCTCATTTCCTTCCCTTCTCATGGTATTTTTTGGGGTGTGTTTGGTGGCTGCTCTTGAGCAACTCTTGCTTTTCTGCTCAGGTGAGACATCCCAATGTCCCTCAGCAGTTTACTTCCCAGTTTTATTTCCTCCTGCTTTATTTTCCATCTTGCCACCACAGCCAATCCTTTCAGCTTTAGGGATTCTCTGTAGGATTTTTCTCACCTATTATTTGGTGTCTCTTCTGCCAAATCTGGTGACTTTTGCAGCTTCAAACTAAGCTTGGAGTAAATAAAACTGTAAATCCATAGGAACTGGTTCAAGGAATGGGCAAATGTGTCTCATCCTCTGCTTCCAGTTGCTCTGACCCCAGAGGTGTTCAAGGATGTGCTGCTCTGGTCTGGTGGACTTGGTGGTGTTGGCTCCTAGGTTGGACACAGTGATCCCAGAGGTCTTTTCCAACCTGATTCTGTGAGACTTTCCAAGCTGAGAGAAGCAGCTCCCTGGTTATTTTGATTAAATGGAGGGAAGTTTGTCAAAATAAGCTCACAAAGGACACAGAGGGTGATGTCCCCTTGAGGGGGTGGGGCTGGTTGGGCATCAGTTGTTGAAGAGGGGCCAAGCATGTGGGGGCAAAGCCATGATTGATTCCCTGCCTTGACACCTTGCATGGAAAGCAGCAATCTGGTTAGGTGGGACCTCGAGGTGGAGTTCCATCCCATTCCTTCCGAATCCCAGTCCCACGGGAGGATGCTCCTCTGGAACGCCCAGACCTGGGGCTGGGCAGGGAAGGGGGATTTGCCTGGGGCTTGTTGGGTTCCTTGCCGTGGAGTCAGCCGGCCTGAAGAGGGAGCAGGAATGAAGGGAAATCCCTGTCCCCGAGCAGGGAATGCCTCTGACACCCGAGGGAACAGCAGGGCTGTGCTCCCTGCTGAGGGCAAGAAGGGATGTGTGTTTATGGGAGGAAGGATCTGCCCCTGGAGGCTCCAAACCAGCACCTGCTCAGACCTGGGAGAGCACCTTAGTGCCCTTCAGCCCCCCTGCACCCCGACTCCTTTTGGCCTGCTTCCCACATGCTTTCAGCCCTGGAATTCCTCTGGATGCTTCCCCTAAAACCTCACACCCTTCCAGAGTCACTCCACCTCTCTCACGGAGCATTAATACCGTTGGAGTGCAGCCTGGGTTACTTTGGTTGGGGTTTCTTTTATTTTTTATTCCAGCAGCTGAGTTGGAAATCAGCTGGGATTTAGAGTGCATTAAGGGGAGAGACTGCAGCATTTTCCTGGGGAAAAAAAATAAATAAGCCCTTCTGTGGGTTTGCAGAGGCTTCGATTCTCTCTGCTCTCAGGTAGCATCAGGGGGGAAGGGCCTTGGAGTCCTTGGATGATGTCAGCAGCTCACAGATCCCCCCAGGGATGGAGGGAGGAGGTGTTGGATCCTTTGCTGCTGCCCCTGGCTGGGGGTGGAGAGCAGATGGGAGGATTTATCCCCTCTGCAGGGTGGGAGTGGGAGCAGCCCCCTGGACACTGGACACACCACCCCTTCTGGCCACAGGAGATGGAACTGGGAGTGGTTTGGGACGACTGGTTGCAGGAGGGAGAGGGGGGGCAAAACTGCCAGAGCTGTGCTGGGATTAACCAGCAAATTCCCCCTGCTTGCTGTTGTTTGCTGATATTCCCAATAAATGCTCCTCTCTAGGATTCCCCTTCCCCTTCTGCAGGACTTTCCTGAGGGATTCCAATCCCTTACCCACATCACTTTTCCTAAAAGGGATAGAATTGTATCCTCATCTTGTCTATAGGGAAAAGGAGACTGTTTTAACACCTCCCCATCCCTGGAAGTGTCCAAGACCTTGGGATGGGACTGGGGGCAACCTGGGATAGTGGAAAGTGTCCCTGCCCATGGCAGTGGATGATCCTTAAGGTCCCTTCCCATCCAAACCATTCCATGAAAATTTCCTGAGGCCAGACAAGGTGTTTCATTCCTGATTTTAGCCATTAATTGTAATTATTCTAGGATATTACTTTTATTTTGTTTCTATCTCAATATGGCATTTTACCCTCCCTCATTCTCTGGAATAATATATGAATAACAATTAAGTGATACAAGACAACCAAGTCAGTTAAAAAGGGGAAGTTTCTGCTCATGGAAATTTTGGGATCTAGGGCTGGATATCCTGCCGGGAGCGGGGAGCCCGGGAATAGCCTGAGCCACAAAAGGGCTGTGGAAAACCTCGTGATCCATTACATTTCCAGCCAAAGGAAATAAGATCCCTTGCTCCCAGGCAGTGCCACACTAACTGAGTGCATTATGGATTCCTGGCTCCTCCAGAGCATCTGCTCAGAGTCGGGATGCAGGAAGCAGTGACCCCCCTGTTGGAGGCTCAGGTGCTTTGTTCCTAAGTGGTTGGCATTAACCCAGGGAATACCCAGAGCAGAGGGCAATGGGACAGCACCTATTCCTGGGAAAGGCTCTGGTGAGAGGGAGCTCTGGAGCTGCTTTGGGAGGGGAGGAGGGAAAGTCAGTGAGCAGGAGCCGGAGCATCCTCATCCTGCAGCTCTGGTTTGACATTGATCCTTGTGAGGCCCTGAAAGCTGCCAGGGCCACGGACTTCCTGGCTGCATCCTGAAATATTGATGAGGCTTCTGCTCTGAGCAGGGCTGGGGGAGAGCTCAGGGCTGCCCTGGAGGATGGAGCCATTCCCTGCCCAGGCAAGGGCTGAACGGCCCCGGTGCCACAGACCTGGGCTTGCTGTGGGATTGGTTTCGTGGGGTGCCCCAAGCTCCAGCTGGGCTTCAGAGCTGGTGTTGGGGAGAGAAGTGCCAGTGGAAAACATGGAATCAAGCTATGATTAATTAAGAGGAATTATTTTAACAGACCTGAGCTCGGCATAGCCAGAGATCCAGTGGATCCGTGTTTGTCCCCCTTCACTCGTGGCCACTGCTGCCCTTTTCCTGCCCCCAAATCCCATTTTCCCTTCGTGTCCCCTCCCTGTGCTGCTGGAGATGCTCCTGGGATCAGGGATGAGGAGCCCACAGTGAGTCTTGCCCTTCTCCATCCCCCAAGACATCCAAAAATTCCAAACCCGTTCTCCCTACGCCCCAAGGGGGCCGTGCCCAGGGCTGGGGGTGAGCCAGGATTTGTGATGGAAGCCCAGGAAGAGCATTAGGAGCGTGACGTGGGCAGGGGGGGATTAACGAGCTCCCTGCTTTCACAAACCCAGGCAATAAGGCAGCAGGGCAGGAGCATCTCCCAAGTTACCACGGGATAAACCAGCTTCCAGCGGCATTTGGGGGAGCATCCCACACGGAATTGCTGCTCCAGGTGGTGACTTGGGCATGGGAAAGCCTCAGTTCTGGCTGAGGCTGCCGAGCTTCCCACACAAAACCAGGAGGTGTCAGGTGGAAACCTGTCTCCACCCTCGGCTGCACAGATGGGAAATGGGGAATCCTCCTCCCAGCAGCTCCAGGCCTGGAGTGTGGATCCCAATCCTGCCCTGGGAGGGCTGTTTGCACTTGGAAACACATCCAGGAGGCAAAGGCAGGAGTGGGGATCCCCTTCTCCAGGCTGTGTGTGCCTGTTCTGCCTCGGGATACAGGGAGGTGCAACACTGAGCCCTCGGGAAATGGTGCCTTCTGAAAAAACTACCTGAGAAACAGAGTTAGAAATTATAAGGAGGAGGCTTAGAGGTTGCAAATGTCAGTTTTTAAAAGCACTGTTTTCTGTTTTTCCTGTTGGATCTCCTTTTTTTAGGGAAGGTGGAGCCAAATGAGTCACTAGCAGCTTGGCAAAGTGCAGCTCAGCTTGCTTGCATCCAGGAGGACAGGAAGGAAAGAGTCAAGCTTGTTGTAGGGCCCTCCTGCTGGGAACAGGATTTATTAATGGAGGTTTACTCTGAAACAGGTATGATTTATTCCCAATGGAAAGGAAAGGTGAGGAAAATCATTTTTTCAGTTGGACTTGAGATGAGAGGGTAGAAGAGATGCTGTAGGCATCCAGCAAGGAAAGCTAAAAAAGGATGAGTGTGAATTCCTGGACTGACTGAGCAGGTCCAGGAACAGGAAGAGATGTTTCCTAGAGGACAAATTACTGTGTCTAAAGGAATAATTATCAGCAATGGAGTCGAGATGGATTCTGAGTAAAACACCTTGGCATAAACCTCAGTTCGAGTCTGGATCAAGTCTGGGTTTCTTCTCCCAGGGAACAAGGGACAGGACCAGAGGAAACAGCCTCCAATTGCACCAGGGGAGGCTTAGGTTGGATATTAGGGAAAATTTCCTCACTGGAAGGGTTGTCAGGCACTGGAAGGGGCTGCCAGGGGTGGATCCTCATCCCTGGGGGGATTTCAGAGCCCTGTGGATGTGGCACCTGGGGACAGGGGTCAGTGGTGGCCTTGGCAGTGCTGGGGGATGGTTGGACTTGATCTGGGAAGTCTTTTCTGCCCCCAGTGATTCCATGACTCTGCCCTATAAAGAGGGGGTTCCTGACTGCACCTCACCCCTGTGTCCACACCCTTTCCCTCCCCGTGATCCCCTGTGTGTGTGGTGAGGAACATGCACTGTTGGGCTTGTGGGACACCACCCACAGCTCCCATTCCAGCAGTCAGGCCTTCTCCCAGTAGGATGAGAGCCAAACCCTTCCCCCAGCCCCAGGATTAGCTGCTCCATTCCCACCAGCCCTTCCAGCAGGGCCACCTTGCCTTGCCCTCAAACCCAGCAGCTCTGCTGGTGTTTGCTGCTGTCCTGCCTGATTCCTGGGCACTAATCCCAGGGGTGCTGGGCTCAGGCTGGCCCTGTGACTGGGGCTGTCAGGGCCACGGGGCAGCTTTGGTTGGACTGAGCTTGGGACTGATGACGAGGCGGCTCCGCTGACGATTAGGATTTGTCTGCCCACCAACGGGGCTAAAAATAGGGGCTCAGGAGGGTTATTTCTGGGGACAGTTGGGCTTTTGGGGTAGGGACACCTCGTTTTATTCCCTTCATTTAGCCTGGAGAAGGGAAGGCTCCGGGGAGAGCTTTATAGCAGCATTTCTAGTATGTAAAGGGGCTCCAGGAGAGCTGGGGAGGGACTGGGGCCAAGGGCTGGAGGGACAGGCCCCAGGGAATGGCTTCCCACTGGGCCAGAGGGGAGATTGGGCAGGAATTGCTGGCTGGGAGGGTGGGGAGGGGCTGGGCTGGATTTCCCAGAGAAGCTGTGGCTGCCCCTGGAGCCCTGGCAGTGCCCAAGGCCAGGCTGGGATCCCTGGCACAGGGGGAGGGGTCCCTGCCCATGGCAGAGGAGTTGGAACTGGATGATTTTTAAGACCCCTTCCAACCCAAACCATTCCATGATTCTTGAGGAAAAGTATTTGGACATGATGAGCACTCAGGATGTACCACAGGCCTCTCCCCTCTTGGCAAAGGGAGCGGTGCCAGGGGAGCCCAAGGAGCCTCCCAGGTGGTTGTGTGCCCCTGTTCTGCACCCAGGCCTCCCATGAAGTCTCCAGGCTGCTCTTCAGCTCTGAAACCAAGGCAGCATCCTGGGGAGACCCTGGGGATGGCTCAGTTCTGGGCCAGATCTGCTGCTCTCCCTAAAAGCCACTGGCCTTCCCTCCCCAGCGTGTCCATGTCAACATTCCCAACACCCCAAAGGGGTGGTGCCCCCTTCACTGGGGGCAGGGAGTCCCTGCCACCTCCTCTGCTGTTTCACCACCTCTAGAATTCCCTCCAGTCCTGCTGTTCCCACGAGTTTCCATCCAGCCCACCAGCCTGGTTTCATCTCCAGGCTTCTCCATGACCTTCCAGCATCTCCAGCAGCTCCCCTGCCCGCCCCACTCCCCCTCCCTGGGTGAGTTTTGCCATCCCCTCCTGTCAGGAGGCAGCTGAGCCTGCCGGGCTCTCCAGCTGTCACAGCTCATGGCCCGGTTTAAGCGCAGCCCATTTACCTTCCACGTGTCCCGAATTAGGGAAAATGGACAGGAGGGCTGGGGCTGGTTAAAAATTAAAGCTGATTACAGGGCATTAACATTACATTTAAAGGAATAGACAGCAGCCTCCTCTCTCAGCACAGTTGCAATATGTTCCCTTTTGTTCCGGGCTGGAAGAGCAGAGCGGGATCGGTGTCGACTCCAGGCTGGGCAGGATTTCTTCTTTAGCCATCAGTTGGAAAAGAGGAGCTGCCTGCTGGCTGCTGCAAGC
This sequence comes from Serilophus lunatus, assembly GCA_013399895.1. Classification (NCBI taxonomy): domain Eukaryota; kingdom Metazoa; phylum Chordata; class Aves; order Passeriformes; family Eurylaimidae; genus Serilophus; species Serilophus lunatus. Next base: position 41,252 of record VXBA01001272.1, read on the forward strand.
CTGCAGTGGTTCTGGTTACCCAAAGCACTTCCCACCTTTGTGATCCCAACAGGAAGCTGAAAAGTTCTTGAAATTCCCTTGGAAAGTTCACATGATCCGACACTGCTCGTGGGTTTGTATTCTGAGCTGGGGAACTTCAGATTTGAGGGATCCCTGTTGTTTTACAGTTTGCACAGTGAACCTTCATCACAAAACAGGTGTCATTTGGCCTGGCTGGGGACACTCTGAATGCATGGGATGCTTTAGGACTCCACTGTGGGTTTAGGTTGAATTTGGAGCCTTTGCATTTGGTGTATTTGTATGGTATTTGTCCAGGTTTCTGCACCTTCATCCCACAGTCCCTCACTAATCCATGGGCTTTTTCACAAGGAGCTGCTCAGGGCAGGAGGGGAACTGAAAAGAGGCCTTTTGGCAGGTGAAAGGATATATTTGTGTTCACTGGATCTGCTTTTCTCCATCTCCAAGTTAAGGCTTCAGGGAGAGCTCAGAGCCCCTTCCAGGGCCTAAAGGGGCTCCAGGAGAGCTGGAGAGGGACTGGGGCCAAGGGCTGGAGGGACAGGCCCCAGGGAATGGCTTCCCACTGGGCCAGAGGGGAGATTGGGCAGGAATTGCTGGCTGGGAGGGTGGGGAGGGGCTGGGCTGGATTTCCCAGAGAAGCTGTGGCTGCCCCTGGAGCCCTGGCAGTGTCCAAGGGCAGGCTGGGATCCCTGGCACAGGGGGAGGTCTTGGGGTTGGAACTGGATGAGATTTGAGGTCCCTTCCCACCCAAACCAGTCCAGGATTCTCGGATCTCTTAATGAGACTTTTCAACCATTAAATTTAATGTGTTCACATTAAATTCCAGGGGTTTTTCCCAGTTTGCAGTGACAGATTCCCCAACAGTTTGGCTCTGGGAGCCACGTTCTGAGGCCCTGAGCTCTGCAGGTCCCCTCAGTTTGGGGGTGTCAGGCTGTGGAGCTCTTTGCTTACAGCAGGTTTTCATGGTGTCTGCAAAAGGTGGGAATTTGAATCCTCGGACAAGCCTCTGTCTAAAAGAAATGAGGATGAATACAGGCAGGAGGGGAATGGCAGCAGGACAAACATTCCCTTGCCTGCCTCTGTTTCCAGTCCAGGAATCAGGATGGGAAGGGATGGGGGTGTTTGCATCAGGTCCCAGGAGATCTGTGCCTTGGCCCCAAACTGGGATAGGGAAGTGCTCTCCTGATGAGCTGCACATCTTCAGCCTGGTGCTGGTTTATTCATAGTCTTGGCTTAAAGAAAAGGGCCCAGGTGGAGTCAGAAAGCTGCTCTGTGCAGCTGCCCAGTTCTCCACTGATCTGCTGGCCCATCCCAGATGCTGGTGGGATGTTTCTCCAGCCCTTAACCCAGCCTGGATCAGAGGCTGGGTTGGCAGAGCTGTACCAGCAGAGCTTCTCCATGTGACCCAAACAGGAAGGTGAAGCCCCTGGAAGGCCCACAGGCAGCACCAGGCTGGGGAAAACAGCTTTTTTTTCTGGACACATCAGTGCTGGCAGAGCCCAGTGTGGAGCTGAGCTGAACTGGGTGGGAGGGAGATTAAGCTGGGATTGAAACCAGGCTCTGCTTTGCTGCTCCTTTCTCAGTACTCCCAGGATGAGGTTCCCGTGGGATGGATCCCTGCAGTAGTTTATTATATGTGGCAGCCCCTCCTCAGCTTTTTGAGGAAGAATTCCCAGCTTAGCAGGCAGCCAAGGACAACTTCATCCTGCTGGCACAGCCTCTGCTCGTTCTGCTCCTCCAGGCATTCCCAGCTGAGGGCTCCCACTCCCCTTCCTGAGAGCTGCTTCCAGAGTGGAGCAAAACCTGGGTCTTGAGTTCAGGGCAACGTTTCTGCAGCTGATCCCAACTGACCCCTCGCTGCCAGGGGGTGAGGATGGGGAATGGTCCCTGCTGTGGAAAAGCTGGGGCACCTTTCAGTGCAGATTTTGCTTAGGGAAGCAGCATCCCCTCATCCCCAGCCGTGTTGTGGTGGGAGCACAGGCAAAGCTGGGGGTGTCAGTGCTGTTCTCTGCCTGTGCTGGGCCCCTTGGGCCAGCCAGGGGCTCAGGGATGGAGACAGCAGCCCGTGGTTCCCCTGAATCAGGGCAGATGGAGAGGGGCTTCCTAATCCCTCCCCCCCCCCCAGCAGGGCTGGGCTGCAATCTGCTGTTTCATGGTCCTGCCTTCCCTGGCAGGTATCCCTGTGGCTGGGCTGGATCTGGCACCTCAGCCTGGAGAGCTGGGGCTGTTCCATGGATGGAGGCTCCTCTGACCCCAGGGCACTCTGTGAGCTCCAGCCTCTTAATGGCTCTCGCTGGGTGCAGGGTGCAACCTGATCCAAATGGGAAGCTGGCTGAAATCCCAGCAAGCTGTTCTTGCTCTGAGAGGCATCTTAGGAAGTGAGATGGGCTTTGGGAACTCTTCCCCCCTCCTCATCAGGAAGGAGAAATACCCTGTCTGGAAGCTGGGGCTTCTCCAAGTGCAGCTCCTCCGTGTACTGGGGGTTTGTGGCTCTTCATTTCCAGACTCACAGGTTTGTGTTTTGGAGCAGAGTTTCCTCCCTGTGGTTCCTGTTCTCCCTCACTCCCTGCTCCTTTTTGTGCATTCCCACTTCCTGGACATCCCCAACCTGCTCAAGGTTTGCTTCCTTTGCCTTAAAAAGTGCTCAGCCCCTCTTGTCAAACTGCTGCTTTAGCAGGTCTGGCCTCCTCAGCTCCTCTATTCCTTTTTTTCCAAGCACAGATAGAGGATCCCTCTGTGCCTGGATTTATCCTCTTCGTTGGATCTCCGGATCAGGGACTGATTTTAAAGCCTAAAAGCACAACCCCATCTGTCTTGTGCCTCTGGGGCCCAGTAAAGGGCCCTGTCCTGCACCACTGAGCTGGAATGTTTTCCTTGCCCACCAGCCCTGCCCATGAAAATGGCAGCTTTGGATTCATTTCCCCAAGTGCATTCACTGAACTTTCAGATTTCTGCTTTTCCAAGTGAAACTCTTTCCTGCTGATTGTCCCTGCTGATCAGACTGGGGGGTTGTGGAGGCCATTCCCTGCCATAGATTTGTGAGTGGTTTGGGGCATCACCAGCTTGTGCAGGAGCCCGAGGAGATGCAGCCCCACCTTGGCATCCCTGGGGTGGCCTTGTCCAAGAGATTGATGGGCACAAGGAGGAGAAGCTGAATTTGTCACTCTAAGGACCTTCCCAAGACGTTTGGAGCCTGGGAAACGGGCAGCATGAGGCTGGACACTGGGATGTCCCTCCTCTCCCCTTTCCTTGGGTGAACCCAGCAGCAGCTGGGCAGAGGGGGAAGGTAGAGCCCTCTTTCCTTGCCCTCTGCCGAGGCTTTTCCTGCTGCCTGGGTGCCCCCGTGGGAAGGGAATGGCAGGGATGTGTTTGTCCCTGCAGGGCCCTGTCTCCCAGTGACCTTCTCAGCCATGGAGACAGCTTGGCTTTGCTGTAAAGCAGCTCATGTGACGGGGGTAATCCGCAGCCAGTAAACAGCTGGGCAGGAAGATTCCAGGGAATCGCCCTATTTTCCCTGCTCTGCAGAGCCAGGCTGGAGCAGGAGGGTGGTTCCTGCTTCCTGGGAATGCTTGGCTGTCCTTTGGGCTGCACACACCCAGCAGTGGATGCCTTTGGAGCCACAGAGCCAGGTCAGGAGCACCACACGTGCTCCCATGAGGTGCTTCCATGGAGCTGTGAAACAGGTTCCAGGAGCTGCAAAGAGCCATTGCTCCCAATGTGGTTTCCTCTGCATCTGTTCCCAAACCAGCAGTGACATTTCTAAGCCTGAATTTGACTTTATCTTTCCACCTTTCACATCTTTTGGCTTAATTTATTCCCTCACAGTTACACAAATCCCACTCTGAGTAACACTCTGGGACGGCTCCCATGGACCCCCTTCTGCTCCAGGGACATTTGTTGGAGGCTTTGCCTTCCCCTGGGAAGTTCAGGTGTGCCCTGGAGAAGACACAGACCCTGAGATGGGAAAGACTGAGGGAGCACTGGCTTGGAATTGGTTTTAAATTAATCACAGTATTATTATTCTCATTCCCAAATTGGAGCAAACTCTTTCCCTCTGGGTTTTCCTCCTTGTTGCCACAGATCCCTGAACTTCCTCATGATTTTAACCTTCAAAACCTCCAAAGGGGAAGGTCAGTGAGTGGGTTCTGGTGCTGGCAAGTCCAAGGAGCTGATGTCAGGCAGTGTCAGGTTCCTGCTCCTCACAGGCAGCAATTTCCCTCAATTCCCTCCAGGAATGAGGTGCCTTTGATCACACGAGCCCAAGTTGTGTGATCCATTGGTTTCTCTTCCAGAAACCACCAGCAGTGTGTTTGTGCCTTCAATAAATTGTCCACCAGCTCAGACAATCCCTCATTTCATGTAAGCACAGCCTTCCAAAGAGACCATCTGTTATCCCTGGCCCAGGACAGATTTGGATGTGAGACTTCTCAGTGAAAGGCTCTCTGCTATTCCCCTGAGCCAGCTGATCTCTTCCCTTCCACCCCTTCCCATTGGGAAAGGAAAAACAAGACCCCAGCTTTGTTCTCCCAGGCATTAGGGGGCTTTAATTGGTGTGAGTTTAAATGGTGAACATGGAGCTAATGGAAGTGGGGTTTTATTGCTGGCATAAATATGGGATGTTGAGCTCCTTTGAAGTCACAGGGCTCAGCAGCCCTGGGGGTTTGTGTTCCCTCGCAGCCATCAGGGAGTTTGGCCTGGGGTTGTTTCTTGCTGCTCTAATCCGTGGATGTGCCTTGGCCACATCTTCCCAGAGGTTCCTGCCGTGTTTTCCTTGCCAAAACAAATTGTCTGAGATGCACTTCCAAACGGGAATTGAGTGTTAGGAGCTCTGAATCTCTGTGGGAAATCACCAAGCCTTGGACTTGGCTGGGCTTGGGGGTTCTGTGTGTTTGCTGCTGGGTCTGCGGTCGGAGCCAGAGCATTCCCAAGGCAGCAAGTGGGACTCTGGCCTGAGTCACCCCCAGCAGAAGGGATTCTCCAGCCTCCACAGCTCCTTTCCTTCTCTGGAAGCATTTTCCACCCTGTCCTACCCCACCCCAGGAAGCGACAGGGAAAGCTGTTGCAAAGCAGCCCCTTGATTCTCCTTATGAATTTTATCCACGTGCCACAAGTCTCCCCTTTGTGGGGTGAGACCCACGGGGACCAAACACCTGGAAAACCCCTGCACAGGGCACACACTCCTGTCCCTGCCCCATCCTCGCCTTCTCTTGGCATCCAGAGGATTCCAGCCACCCGTCCCACGTGGCTCCGGCTCTTCCCGGGTGCACAAGTGTCCTGTGCCTTCCCTCACCAGCCAGAGCCCCAACGTTTTCCCTCCTTAGAGCAGATGTGCAGAAGGGTTGAAAAGGGAGGAATCTGCCAGAGGCAGTAGCATACCAGGAATAAGAGAGGGAGGTGGGAGGCCATCCCACCTGCCAGGCAGCAGGAGACGGCGGCGTGTGCGGAGCAGGGAGGAATGTGGGCTGTAAAAACTTGCTCCTCACACGAGCCAGTGGGATGTTCCCTGTGATTTATGGCTCGCCTGGCTGAGGCTGGGCCAGGCCCTGCACGGGGAGGGTTGTGCCAAACAGCTCCCTGGCCCTATAAAGTGAGGGCTGCCCATCCCAAAGCACCGGCACAACGATGCCGTTGGAACTGGTTTGTGTAGCAGGGATGTTCTCAGAGCTGCATCTGAGGGATGTGCTTTGAGGACAGAGGGAAGATTGCCCCTTTGGGGCTGTGTCCAGCTCTTTTTTCCCCCTGAGCAAAAATTACAGCTTACCTCCTGGTAGCTGGAGCAGGCTCTGGCTCGAGGCAAGGCTCCGGCGTCCCACGCCTGCAAGGGAAAGCTTGGAGCACCTTCCCGAGGGATTATCCTCCTCCAAACCACTCACTCAGCTGGGAATTCACCACCTCTGGAGGGTGAAGAGCACGATACCCCCTGGAGAAGGGGCTCCAGTGGGACACTGGGGGACAGAACCCGTTGGTTGGCCATGAATGTGCCCTGTGTTGCAGCAGAGGCTCCTGCAGGAAAACGCTGGGAAAATGGCTCTTGGATGGAGCCAGGACCTATCTGGTTACGGATTCCTTCCTGCCAGGACAATGCCTGCTTTATATCTGCAGGCTGGATGCTCTGCACTGTGTGGTAATGGCCCTGTTCACATGGACCAGCTGAAACTCAGCCAGATCCCGGCCTCCCAGAGCCCTAAAAATACAGGGAGCTCCTTCCAGGGCCTGGATTTCAGGAATTTTCCAGCCTTGTGCTCGTGGGACACATGGAAATCCCACTTTGGCAGCTTTTCAGTCATCTCTCATGCCCCTGCTCTGGGAGTTGTGGGGAGTTTTGTTGGAAGTGGCTTCCCTGTGGTGGATTTTACTCCTCTCACTTCCGTGCTGTCTTTCCTCTCTGGGCCAATGAAGCCACTTATTTAAATATTTGTAAAATTCAGCACAAATATCTCCCAGTATCTTATTCCTGTCTCCCACCTTACCTCCTAATTACACACACAGTGCCCTGTGTGGAATTATTTCAGTTACTCTGCCTAATTTTGGGGTGTTCCTCCTGTGTGGTCATTGAATTCCCTACCTGTGTGGGCACTGAATTTTGGAATTGCCCCAAAAGGGTGTATTTCCTTTGAAAACATTAATTACCCCACTTAACCCCCCCCTCCCCAACTGCAGTATTTGCCCTTTTCTCAGCCTTTTCCACTTGCATTTTATTGTCAGGCATCCTAACAGCAGAATATTCAGGTTGCAAGTGGAGCCTAGCAGAGTGTCCCTCAGGTGAGTGGAATTTTGTGATGGCAGTTTGGATTTTTGGGATTTAGCTGATGTTGCACTTGTTACTTCAGGTTCCTCCCCACGTGGTGTTTCTTGGGGTTAAAGGGGATTTTTCTCTCTGTCTTTTTTTTCTTTTTTTTCTTTCCTTTGTGCCTGGACACTTTTTTGGGGGATCAGCCCCTGCCTTTGGGGTGTGCTGGTATCCTACAGCCCCATCCCATTATCCTGCTGAGCTCTCCTAACTGTGACTTGAGCAAGGAGTTAGTGAGGACAGAGGTGGGTTTAGCCCTCTGTGCTTGTGGGGGGTGCTGTGAGTTTGGGGCTTCTAAAGTTTGGCTTTTTCAAGGTCATGTTGCAGAGATAAAGCAGGAAATCAAAGAAGAGGCAACCCCAGAAATCCCCCTGGAGCATCCAGCAGCCCTAAGGAATGAGGGGTGTTGGAGCAGGAACCTGAAGGATGAAAAGGCTGTTCTAGGAGGGTCACAGCATAGGAGGAAAGATCCAAGAGCTTATGTCTGTCACTCTGTGATCTCCTCCCTGCTGAATTCCACCAGCTTTTGGACCACAGACACACCTCTTGCCTCTTGACATCCATGTCTATTCCCCTTCCACCCTGTCTATCATTTCCAAGGATGCCCAGAGTGTTCTTCCTGCAGAAGCTCTGCCAAAGAATTACCTGCTTCATCAGAATATTGAATATTGAATAAAAACTCAAATGACTTTATTGTCAAAAAATCATTGAAGTAATACAACATTTTAGCAGTTAGAAGTGGTGGTCTTCCTTGTCACATTTAATAAAACCACATAGAAAATGCAGGGCACTAAAAGCTGTTTATAAAAGTAGGGTAACAATCAGTCTCAACAGGCAGTTTTTCCTCTTGGAATGTTAAAAACATAACAGGGAAGTTGGTATTTATGGCAAATTCTAACAAGGATCCCTGTTAGATGATTGTCCAGAATCTCAGTCATGGGTTTAACACCTGATTCTTGAGAAGAGCACCAGACTAATTTACTCCTAAGTGTTTCCTATCCCTGATTCCTGGGAATTTTGGCATGGAAAACCCCTGTCTGCTCCATCATTTTTTTACTACCAGAAAATAGACTGCAAGGAAAGCAAACCTTGGGGGGTTGCTGCACTTCCTCTATTTTTATCCCTGTTTCCTGTGGAGATGATTGACCACAATAATCTTCTCAGGTGTGCCCTGGGCTCCAGAGCAAAGCCAGCTCATCACAGAGGCTTAGCAGGGTTAGTCACTAAGCTCCAGCCCTGGAGCCCAGGGAAAAGCTCCCTCTGCACAGGTAGACACACTCCTGGGGGGGTTGTCACCTCTCCCGTGCTCCAGATCCTCTGGAGTTGAGGGTGACACTCCCTGGACACCCAGCACTGGAGTGGCAGGTCTGAGCTGGAGTAGGCTCAGCCTTATTCTGCCCCAGATGTGGCCAGGGCTTGTTAGCAAATCCCAAATTCCCCCCTGAATTTAGGATTTAGGAAGCCTAAGTTCCCCCCCTGGAGGGGAGAGGGAGGGACAGGTAACCTCAGGCAGGACACGAGTCCAAAGGCAGGGACTGTTCTCTGCCTCCTTTCCCAAACACCTTTTCCATGGCAGTTTTTCCAGGATGAAGCAGGAAAACCTGGGGTTTCAGATGAATAATTTCCAGTGTTAAGAGTAATCTCAAGTTTTAACTCATGTGTCTGTTCTTGCTGCAGGTGGGAGAATTCTGGGATGTCAGGGAAGGGCTGCAGAGACACAGGGACCCCTTTGTCACCACTGCTTGGAGGGTTTGGGTCTTTGCTGTGCCAGAGAAGAGTCTGGGCATCAGGTTGGCTCACTGGGGTCTCCCTCTTCCCATGGGAATGCTGAGGCTTCAGGGCAGATAATTCCATGGCTCTTGGTAGGTCAGGCTGTTCCCTCCACCATCAGGGTCTCCTGTAACTCAGGAATCCCAGCCCTGGAGTTTTTATCCCAAAATGCTGCAGTTTAAAAAGAAATCAAAGAAATAAAACCCCAAATTCCCCAAACAAACCTCCTGTAACTCAGGAATCCCAGCCCTGGAGTTTTTATCCCAAAATGCTGCAGTTTAAAAAGAAATCAAAGAAATAAAACCCCAAATTCCCCAAACAAACCTCCTGTAACTCAGGAATCCCAGCCCTGGAGTTTTTATCCCAAAATGCTGCAGTTTAAAAAGAAATCAAAGAAATAAAACCCCAAATTCCCCAAACAAACCTCCTGTAACTCAGGAATCCCAGCTCTGGAGAGTTTCTGTCTGAAAATGCTGCAATTTAAAAAGGACTTAGAAAAAAATTCCCCAAACACCCAAAACAAATCCCAAAAACTCAACCCCCCCAAAAGATTCTGGAAGAGATTAAGAAGATTAGGCCAAAGATGTTTCAGATCTTGGCTGAGCTTTTCCCCTTGCAGGGAGGAGGAGAAGGGGAATGTCTCGAAGGTGGTGGTGGGACGAGCTGTGCTCTCCCAGCCAGAGGAGGAAGGTTGGCCTCCAGCTGAGATTTGGAGGGAAATAAAATCCAGGCATCCAAACCTGGGGGGTTTAACAATGAGTGGGAGGAAGAAGAAGCCGTGTAAACATGGGGTCCCACCTTGGCTGGAGGTCCCAGATCAACCAGTGGCTTTGGGGGGTCACTGGAACAGCTCCTGTTGCCCCGAAGGAGCAGAGAGGGAAAAGCTCATTGCAACAGATCCAGAGGAGCCATGGGATCACACCCCGAGCCCCTGGGGTTGGGAAATCCCTCCCAGCCCACGGAGTGCCCCCTTGTCCCCCAGCCCTGAGCACTGAGTGCCACCTCCAGCCCTGCCCTGGGAACCCAGGGAGGAACAAGACTGGGATGTGTCCATGAGGATGTGGTGGATACAGGGGAGGAAACACGGGCTCCAGGGCTGTGCTTCCTACACCCCTGCTGGTGGGAAGGCCACAGCTGCTTGTGTCTCCTGTTCCAAGGAAGAGTCAAGGCTTTGGTGCCACCGACTCAACTTTGCCATCAGAGCCTCAGGTGCCCCACTCTGTTCCTCTTTGCTGTGGTTGTGACAGAGCAGCTCTTGACAGGGTGGATCATCCTGAGGTTCCCTGGCAGGACGAGGACTTTGGCTCTTTGCAGTTTGGTGGAAAAATGGGGGGGGGGTTTGTGTTTGGAGCTGAGTGGCACAGAGGAGCTGCAGGGAAGAGCTGTGGCTGTTGTGTGCCTGGGAAGTTCTCAGAGCTTAAATCTCAGAGTTTAAGTCTTCATTTAAGGGCTTAAAAAAGCCCTTGAATGGGCTTTCTGTGGTTTTCCAGGATCAGAGAATGGTTTGAGTTGGAAGGGACCCAAGATCATCTCGTTCCACCCCCTGCCCTGTGCAGGGACACCTCCCACCATCCCAGGTTGCTCCAACCTGGCCTTGGACACTCCCAGGGATCCAGGGGCAGGATTTTCTGATGGGGAAAATCCTCCCAATGATCATCTTGTCCTAGGAGAAGTCTAATTTGAGCCAGTCCTTGCTGCTTTTGCAGGTGAGGAGGAGAGAGGTGGAGACTGAGCTTTAGTTTGGCAGTTGCTTCTTCTCTTTGGTCAGAGGGGGTTTGGGGGTGACTTTAAGAGCTCTTGTTTAATCTCCCATGACTTGAACTTGGTAGAGGGATGGTTTCTTTCTCTGCAAATACACCTTGATGCCCATTGCCTGTCCTCCCCCACCTCCTGAAGGCCTCCCCCAGGAGGGATAATTTCTGCAATTCTTGCCCAGCCTGGTTCCCAGCAAAGCAACGTGGATGTAATAAAACTCTGCCTCGGGACCTTTTGAGTGCTCTGGGTGCTGGTGAGGGCAGGGCTGGTCTTTGCTCCAGGATTCCATAGGATATGGCTGAGTTACCAACACCAACCCCTTTCCTGGGCCAGGAAACCTCACCTTGCTCTGTCCCACTGGGGAAAAGACACTCAGAAAAGACAATTATTCCCTACTTACCTCCATCAGTGTGGATGTATTTCCTTCTGGGAATACAGATCAAAGCCTGCCCAGTGCCCTTCCCTTGTGTTGCCCACCAAAGGCAAACATTCCATTTTTTGGAGGTCCTGCAGCTTGATTTTAATTTAATTTTTTTTTTTCCCTGCCTGGCTTTTTTTCCACATTAAAACCCACCCTCTGCTTGATTTGAACCATCAGAATTCTTGTGTCATGTCTCCAAAAGTCGCCCTTGGCTCTGAACAGACCATAGGGACGAGGTGTTCTCTGCTGACCCCTGTGCCAGGGCCCTGTAGGGCTTTCCTGAGCACAGGGATTTCGGCTGGATCCCAGGGGAAGTTTAGGCTGGACATTGGGAAAAAATTCCTCACAGAAGGAGTGATTGGCCACTGGAATGAGCTGCCCTGGGAGGTGGAGGAGCCACTGTCCCTGGGGGGGTTTAAAAAAAGCCTGGATGTGGCACTGAGGGCCAGGGTTTAGTGGATCAGGAGGGGTTGGGTCATAGGATGGAGTTGATGATCTCCCAAGGTCTTTCCAACCCAGTTAATTCTGGGACTCTGTGGGATCCCTCCTCCCTGCCCCGTTCCCGGCACGGCTCCGCTCCCCTTCCTCATATTTCCCAAAGACTCCAGACTTTTTTTGTCTGATGGATTTCCTGGTTTTAATACAATTGAAAGGGTCTGAAATCCACGCTTTTAGATTAACATATGCCAGCTAGATTAGGGCTAATCAGGGCGTGGGGCCAATCCCAGACCTGATTACGGGCTCTGGGTGGTTTAATCCCTCTCTCCCAAGGGCATCAGCTCTGCCCTAATGCACAGCAGCCTCCCCAGCCCTCTCCTCCTTTGCTTTGTGCCCACCCCTGGCAGGAAGGGGCTACGTCAGGCTCTGAGGAGATTTAGTTTAATCCCAGGCAGAAAGGGATCTGCGTGTCGCCGTCTCTCACGGACACTTCCCCGCTCCTCCCTGCCCAGACTTGGCCAAACCTTGGCTGAGTTCATTCCTCCTTTCCAATAGAAGACCCTGCTTGGGTCGATCCTCGAGGGGCCTTTCCAACTTTCTGGGGTTTCTCAGGGGTCACCATCGCCCGGTTTTGGGACGGGGAGGGGTCATGCCTTCGGTGCTGGTGGTCCATGGGGGTTGTGGTGGCTCTGCTCCTTGGCTTGTCTGTGTGTCCTTCAGGAGCTCCAGTGGTGTCCTCCAGCTTTACAGCCCAAAGGGGCTTAGTGGGCTTGGTCTGGAGTGGGGATTTTAGGGGCATCCCAGGGCAGATCTCCAGGCCCTGCTTAAACTGGGATGTGCTGCGTTCTCCCGGAGGGTCTGCTGGGAGATTTGCTTCAGGGATGAGCCTGAGCTCTCATTCCAGTGTTTTATTGCCTCAAATCCTCCCTGAGGAAGCAACCCTGGGAGCTTGGAACCTTCCCTTGACTCCACATCGGTGTTAAACCACCCCAGCAGGGAAGCAATCCCTGGGCTGTGCTGTGAGCTGGTGGATGTGGAGATAACCCTGCTGGCGTGGGGCAGCCCTTGGCTGGGGCCCCCAAACTTCCCAAGGCGTGGCTCAGTTTGAGGTCCCGAGAGGAGGGATGTTGGAGGAGTGTGCCAGGCTGGGCTGGCCGGGGTCAGTGCCCTGGTCAGCACGATTAACTCCTAAGCTTTCCTGTCTGTGCAGGGAGTTATCCAAGGACACCCAGCAGGCTCTGCCACCCCGTGTCATTAAACAAGTGTCCTTGGCAGGACAGAGGCTGCTCCTGCCACGGGGACCTGCCCCACAAGGGATTGTCCTGCTTTTTCAGGAGAGCCTTGCTCAGGAACCTGCTGTCTGAGCAGGGGCTGCCCCCCCCCCAGTGCTGCTGCTGCCTTTTTGTTGACCCCAAAAAGCTGTTTTTTTCCCCCAGAAAGGTGCAGGTTTTTTCAGTAATGTCTGAATTGTCTCACTTGTCCCAATCCCACAAAGGCAGAGGTGGGCACAGGGATAATACTGGAGTAGAGCCATGAAGTTTATCTTCCCATCCTGCAGGATTTGCCATTCCTGTTCCAGCTCTTCGCTGGTTTTTCCACCTCTTTCCATGTTTCACATCACAATATCCCTGGGGTGCCTCCTTGTTTTGTTGTCACCTTGCCTGGGACACACCAGGACTGGTGACTTCTTCTGTGAGCCAAAGCTTTGCCAGCTCCAGCTTCACCCCATGGGCACCTGATCCCTTCCAGCAGCTGAGCCACCCTTGGGAAAAAGGTGTTCCCCACTTTGCCAGCCCCAGCCATGGCTCGGGAAGGGCTGGGAAAGGAGGTTTGCTTTCCTTTGTGTCCATTTGTTGTCAGGTATGAGAGCCTGGAGCTGGTGCCGGGAGATAGTTTGGATTGGCCAGGGCTTGCTGCTCCCACTCTGCCCTTTCCCTGTCTTGGTGTGAGGGGAGAAGGACCTGGCTGGGATGGAGAGGGAGCTGGAGGAAGGGAATTGTTTGGGAATGGTTTTACTGGGGCCCATGGACAGGGTGGGTGCTCTGTCTGATCCACAGCCATGGGAGCCTTCCATGTGCCTCCAGAGGGGAGGTGTTGGAGGGACCTACAAGGGGTCAGAGAAGCCAAGTTTATCCCTTCCTCAACCCCAGGGTTCCCAATTCCGAGCATATCAAGTGGAAAAATGTGGTTTGGAATGTTGTTCCTTGTCTGTGGGTGATCACTGGTGGGCTGGGGGGTGAAACATGGAGCAATCCCTGTCTGCAGGAGCACATGGCCTGACAGGGCTGGCTGTGCATCCTGTACCATCCCCAAATATGGCTGCTTTGGGTTCCTCCTCCAAAAATAATCTTGTTTCTTTCCTCTTTATCCTTATGGTCTCTCTCTGGAGCTGGGCAGCCCCGGGGTGTGGGCTGAGCTCATGATGCTGCCACCAAGCCCTTCCCACCCCATCCCACCCCATTCTATCCCATCCCACCCCATTCTATCCCATCCCATCCCACCCCATCCCANNNCATCCCATTCCTTCCCATCCCACCCCATCCCAGCCCATCCCACATGGCCCAGGGGGGCCACCAAACCACAGACACTGCTGGGAGGGAGGTGCCTTCCCTGCTGGCTGCATTTCCATCCATGGAATCCTGGGATGGTTTGGGTGGGAAGGGACATAAAGGATCATCCAGTTCCAACCCCAGGGAC
>VXBA01001274.1:0-37205 GCA_013399895.1 Serilophus lunatus
GCATTCCCCTCCAGTGAAGCTAGTCAAGCAGCCATAGCATGATAGGCATTTGCTAAGGTCCAACATGCCACAGCGTGCTGGCTGTCCTCAACACTGCTCACCGGAATGTCCTTCAGGCACTCCTGTATCCTGCTTGGAATCTGGATACGTCTGCCTGAAGTCACAGATATTGCAGCTGGCTCCTCACATAGCACTTGCTGAATTTCTTCTGTCAGTGCTACCACCCAGTGAAGAGGGGTCATCTCTGGTGCAGGCTGCTCCTGGTTGGTGGGCTGTGATGAGGCGGTGTCAGGTTGTGAAACAGGCTCAGATGATGGAGCAGATGTCCCAGTAGCACTTGTTGAGGCTGGGGCCGGCCTCCGGATCACCTCCCTACCTACAGAGGCCACAGCAAAAGTTGTCCAAAGCAGTTTCAGTTTTGCAATACTGTGTTACATACCGACATTAGAAACATAAGTATGAACAACACATCCTTCAGGTCAAGTTGTATTATATTTCCCCCAAAAGCACTGCCCTTAGGGAGGAAAGAAGGGAAGTCCTGAAATGAGGTGCTCCCTTTTCTCCCAAACCCAGCAAACATATTATTCANGAAAATAAGAATTTATTATGATGTAAGGAAAAAATTAACTTAAAAATATTAAAATACCGAAAAACACCCCTGAAGAAAAGCCCAATAACCACTTCCCAAAAACCCCAAAAACCATCCACCAACACCCCCACTCACACCAGTTCCACAAGTGAACAAACAACACAAAAACCAACTTATTCCTTGTTTCAATGTCCGAAAAAAAGTCCAGTTAATCTGAAGTAGGTGGCAGGAGGCGCTGATGGCCGTAGTGGGGGGGGAAGAGCAGCAGCACAGGCAGGCACGTGGTGACTCCAAGATGGCAGAAAAGCACAGAGGCTGGCAGCACTGCTTCTCTCGGTGAGGGCGGGGGGGAGAAGAGGAGGAGGCGGGTGAGTCATCTCCTTAAATATTCTTCCAAATCTCCGCCCTGTGTGACTCCTCCAGTCCACTCCAAAAAAGCAATCTTGCTTTCTGCTGAGCCCCATTGGTGTGTTTGGTGCCGTTCCGCCCCCATCTGCATCTCAACTGCACCTCTGGCCCCTCCCACACCCACACCCCCCCCACCTTCAGCCCCCCTTCCCCAAGAGGAAACAAAAGAAAACATGTGAGCCAAAAGGGAGCGGGGGGGGGGGCATGGGAAAAAAAAGAAATCTCTTTATTTAAACCTGAGTCAAAACAGGGAAAGTTTTCTCAGTCTCAGCTAACCCAAGACAGACGCTTACATGAGTCTTTAAAGACTTGCTCTCTAAGTTGTCTTTCCATGAAGATGTCTTTTTGAATGGACAGTACCTCAGGATAGTAAGGAAAATTCTTTGTATTGAATCATCTCATTGACTCCATACAAAAAGTTTTTTCAGAGCTGCCACTGAGTTTCATTTATGGCAGATGATCAGAGCCCTCACATGTTTCATAGGTAGATCTAAGGTGTCACACACTGCATGTGGAAAAAAGTTTCTCTTTCCACTGCCCATTTATATAAACCCCCATGTCTTATTCATCATTATCTAAGACCTTCTAGAGCCCCACATTCTCTATATGAGAGAAATCTAGAAGGATAATTACCTTAGACTATGAAAAGGTGTGGATACACTCTGAGCTCAGCCTTGCTTTAGTAAGATCACTAAGAACAGCTGAACACCAGTTGTGTTGATACCAGGAGGTACTTACAAAAATAGTCCTTCATACATGTTCCAAGCATTAAACTTTCACAAGTGTCTAGGTTTGATGCTGTATCTGATCAGGCTTCTGTTTGCCTGAAGGCTTTAAAATCAAGTTACAGATATTTCAATTCCCTATAAGGTGACTGTTGAAAAAGAAGTTTTAGAAAGAAACAACTACCTGCCTTCTGCCACTTAAAAAACAATAAAAAAAAAAAAAAAGAAAAAACCCAAACTAAACCAAATAAAAATATAGAAATAAAAGCTAGATTTGAAAATAAACTATCTGAGATATCTTTATGCATATTCATCATCTCTCCTCCTTCCTTCCCCTTCAGATTTATTATATACTAATGAGATACATTTTTATAGTCTATATATGATTCGCCTAAGCACAGAAATCATTAAAACATGCATCACTTATGTTTTGTGTTATGTTTTCAAAAAAAGAAGAAAGTGCTTGAGTTTTTATGTACTTAAGGGAATGGATTGTTTGTCTTACTGTTTCTCTTATTTTGCAAAGCTCTAGATTTTTCTCTATTTTCTTCCATAAACACTGCTTTACTAAACCTATTTGGCTCAAGTATCTTTTCCATTATACTGTTTTGCACAAAAATCTTGGGAAAAAAAGGAAGATCTAGTTGTTTACTATAGTACATTAAGGTTTCATGCAATATTTTTGACACTTATTACTATCAATATTGGAAATTCTGTTAAAGGGTGAGGATATGAGCAATTCTAGTCAAGGGATAATTCAAAAAAGAGGTTTTGTCTGTAAAAATAATTTAATGATACTAATACATTATGAAACATAGGAGGCATTTTTGTTCACATTGGCATTTTTAAACTTTTGCCTCCTAGTCTTTTAAATGTTTGGTAGTACTATTTGGTTTTGCAACCAGAATCAAAGGGTATACATAAAAGGTGCTCTGACATAGACATTCCAAATAGATGAATGTTTTAAGTTTCTAGATTTTTTCACCAAATTGTATATCTAACACTGTTATCACTTAAATGTACAGAGTGATGGTTCTGTAGTAGACTTTTTGAAATAGAGATGCTTTTAAGGATAGCACAATTATTGTCAGAATAGAGCTTCATAATTTTAGGAGACTTATCCTGGTTGTAGTACGCAAAATGAGGATTCAGAGCATTATGAGATGATCAGGGAGAGAAAGAAAAAAAAGATAATTTGCCAAACAAAATATTTTTAATACAAACTTAAATATGAACCCTCCACACATTATTATATATATTTCTGGCCACTTATTGGGGAAAAAAAATAAATAGTTTAAATGGGAATAGGTGTAAAAAAGATAAGACAGCTAAGTGAGCAGTCTAGACTACAAGAGGAAATCTAAAAGAAGCTGTCTTGTTTAGCCTAGAAAAATGAAAGGTAAGCGGAGTTAAGACTGTAGTGTATAATTCAGCAGGTGACTACATGCCACAGAAGGAAATGAGCTATTTAAAAAAAAAAAAAAAAGAAAAAAGATAATGTTAGCAAAGAACAAATTAGTATAAACCAGTCATGAATAAAATTAGACTGGAAATTAGAAAAAGATTTCTAAGTACCAGAGAAGCAAGGTTCTGGAACAGCCCTCTAATAGGAGCTATGGAGGTTAAAACACCTATATAATGTTAAAACACAGTTTGAAATAAGTTTTAATAAGGGTTTCTTGTGCAGTTTTCTACAATGTGGAGGACTCTCTCAGTGACCTGTTAGTTTTCTGCCATCTTTATCCTATGTGGCTAAAATTTGCTGAAAGGTCAGGAGGAAGTCTGTGTAGATCTTGGTTCTCCTGTATCAAAGGTCAGCATTGCAAACTTGTGGTTTTCCTTTTTATTCCATTTAAAACTATGGCTATAGTTTTAAAGATTCACCTTACAGAGGCTGAAAATCTATCTATACAGAATATTTCTTTCTAGGAGAGAGGAAAAAAATATGGTTGCTTCTAGCCTTCCCAGCTGCAGAAGAGAATTAAAAATCTTTGTGTATTTAAAAAGCTTAATAAAACATGGGACTATGAAACACCTAATATTTTTGGCTACTCTAACAGTTTGGGCCTATAAATAATTCCTCATTCTCATTCAAATCCAGCTTCTTTCCCTGAAATATGACTCTCCTCAGTACTTTGTAGCATGCTATGAAGATTGTGTTCCCCTCAACATAAAAAGCCCTCTGTACACCACTCAAACTTTGGCCCCAAGAAGGTCCTTCTTATCCCCTCCAGAAGAAAGGACTGAGAGTTAGACTTGTTTTGCTGGTACATGGGTCACCTATGTCACCATGTGCATCCTCATGGATAGTTTATTAACAGTTTAAACCAAAGGAAAAGAAGCTTTAGAGACAGTCTTTGAGGAAATATAGAACCAAAGAATGCTTTGAGTTAGAAGGGACCCTAAAAGTCACCTAGTTCCAAGTCCTCCCCCCCCCCACTATGGGCAGGAACACCTTCCACTAGAACATCCAGGTTGCTCAAAGTTGAATCATTCCTTCCTATTTTACCACTCAACAGGGAAGGTTATGATATCACTTCATCAGCGTCTATCTGGTGGAATGGTCTGTGGGCAAGACACTGTAAAGTCAGCTTTCAACCACTCTCCTGAGCTTTAGGTGTTGAGGTCAAATCCAGTGGAGTCACAGTCACCTGTGGTCCCCTTCTTTGGACAGATGGCTTCATTGTAATGCATCTAGCATCATGTGTTTTTTACAAAGGAGATCTTTTATTACATTCTTCAGCCATATGGATCTTCTCAGGTTAAAATTGTTTCTTATCAATAGTGATGCATAATTCAAACTAAGCCACATCAGTCAATCAACTGCTTTTCTTCCCAGCATCCACCAAATCTCATATTCTTAGCAGGTTAGAAACTCAATGACTTACACTGTGTCAAATCTATGACTATGTGGTCTTACTAATTTGAGAGGTTGACTATAATTTTGGGATAAAGCTCACTGTTAGGGTATAATATCTCAGATATTGTCTACATAACAGAACCCCATTATGTGTCTTGTCTAGTTACAGTGATTACTCTCAGCTATAATTTTCACCCAGTGTTCTCAAAGCACACCTGATAGACCATCTATTGTTTCAGCATGCCAACCACTGTGAAGCTGCACTATGACACTCAGTAAATGCGGTAAGACTTAAAGTTCTTCAGAATATTCACTCTTGGCATGGTGGAAGAAAAAAAAAATCAAATTTCCATAAATTATGCTACTGGAGATTAAGTATTTAACAGACCTTTGGTCACCTGGTCTCAAGCTCAATCTCATCTCTGAAAAACAGGAAAGTGTCAATGTGTTCCTCTCCCAGTGTATTCAGGCAGCAGGACTGGAAAAAAAAAAAAAAAAAAAAAAAAAGAGAAACAGATGTCTTTTGAACATTTTGAACTGCATACATTTGAAGTTCAAATGGGAGTCTTTCCAGTTGTTTTCAAAGCTTTGTCATCTCTGTGATTCCTATGCCATGCTGTCATCCTTTTAAAAAACACGTAAGTAAAATTTACCCACACAGTTTTGTCTGTAAATGTAGCATTTATTCATCTCTGAGTCCCAGGGAGAAGATGATGAGAAACTGACTTGAGTGGAAAAGGAATAGGTAAAAATAGAAATAACATTTTTAACCATACATGTTATCAGGATAATTATACTGTTTTCTTATTTCAGAGTGGGAAAAAGTCTGAGTCATCCTATATTTGCAATTAATACTCACAAACCCATTAAAGGCATAGCAGTAGCTACAATGACCCAAGACATCCTGTGTGGATTTATAGCAGTTTCCCATGAAAATCAGGCTTCTGTGATCTGCTCATCTATCAGGCCCTCCCTCCTACCATAGAACATAGTACTTCCTCATAATTTCCATTCTGCTGGCCCATTTCAGCCAAAACACCATACTTGAGAAAGTGGCTTATGCATCTCTTTTCTGCTTCTCCAGGCTTCATCACCAAAATCACTCTCATTGTCTTTCCAGGTGCTCTCCACATGACCACAGCAGACACAGGAAAAGACATTACTTTTGCCCTGCATCAGAGTCCATGGAAAAGCTTACCGGGAAAGGGAGAAACCTCTTGGTGTCTGCCAGTGCATGGAGGAACTACCTGTGCTGGGTCTCTTGTGCTGCAGGGAGACTACAGCAGCACTTTGGAGGATGTGCCCATCCTCTGTTTCTCCTGTCTGAAGGCTGACATTTCACCCTCATGCAGGTTGGCCAGCTTTTATCACACCATTTATGAAGATGCACTGGAGTCCAGTCACAAACTTAAAAAGAAGTTCATGAACAGAGCCTGGCCCAAAACTTTAAGTGAAGAACCACATTCCAATGGTGTGATATCATGTAGTAAATTCAGCTTCCTTTTCCAAGATAAAAAGCCAACAATACCTGTGATGGTAGTTTAAATTTTGAAAAGGTGATCTTCATAAAAATGGGAAATGAAAAATAAAAGCAGTTAAAAGTGTAAAATTCTTATAATAAATGTTCATGTCCTTAGTAAAAATTTTTTATTATATATATTTTATGGTATTATATTGTATTATTACAGGATCCTTGTTAGAAAATCGGGGTGTGGTTATACCATCCACTAAAGTATACGCCCCTAGTTAGAATGGAAAAACAGCAGAGTAAAGGGACTGCTGGAACTAAACTAGAATCCTTCAAAAATTAGAACTGACAATCAGACGACAAAATAAAAATGGAATCTCACGTTTGGTGACCAAAATAATGCAGGACAAATTAGAATGAAGTATATATAACATTACCAGAAACTAGATTTAATTAATTAATAAATTAATAACATATATAAAACATTAAAATACTTCAAAACATTTTCAAATTCACTTACAGCAGAAAGCTTATTAGAGAATCAACTACCAATAAGAGCACTCATAAAACACTTTACTTCATTGTTCAGTGTTTAAAAAAATAAAATAAAATCAGGTCACAGTGTGAGAACCTTTCTTTTCAGGGAACATAGAAGAGGAGCACCCTTACACTGAAGAAACAGGAAACATTTTTGACAAATCAATAAAATAACTAATAAAAAGTTGTCAGCAGTAGACTGTACTCACTACAAAGATATAGGGAAATTTAAACATGAAACTGTTCTATCTAGGATACAATAAATGTCCTTAAATTGGTCTCAATATCAGAGAAAGCTGACATCTACGGCATCAGGTTTTAAAAAGGATCCCAGGGTGATCCAAAAAACAATAGCCTGACATCTGTAAAAGGAAAATTACAAGAAGTTATTCAAAAGGCTAGAACTGGAAAACATGTGGATAAATGCAGAGCAAAATGAAAGACATAACCCTTGCAAAGACAAGTCACGGATCCTTCATTTTGTGGAATTCTTTGAAGGAGCAAAACCCTGACATTAGAGTTATCCTGAGGGCCCAGGGGTTAAGATTTCCAACGAGCTTTTGTTAAAGTCCTCCACCGAAGACTCTCAGAGAAACTAACTGGTCAGATTTAATGGACTAGACCATTATGAGAGGTAACTCAAGGTCCTCAGCAGCACAGATAGCTTTCAGTGTTGCAGTCTTTGAAGTACCTGTCTGCTCAGGTTGACATTTTGCCCCAGGTAGCAAGCGGAGCCCTCAGCTGCTCCCCATAACTGAACCCAAACTCCTTCCCCTCCCCTCTCCAGAGCACAGATTCTCTTTCTGTGAACTGTGGGCTCAGCAGACCTTTGGAAAACAGAAGAGGTGTCATATAGATAAAAAAATTGTCTTTCCACTTCCTCCCATCTCTGGCATTGGCAGAAGACATTTAGCAGTGTGAATTCCTCCACTACTGTAGCTGCAGCACATCACTGCTGGTGTGTTTTTTGATTTTTCCCAAACAGGCAGTGCACAAGAGCAGGGTGCACATGCTGGATAGGGGATAACTCTCAAGCAGGCATATTTTGACTGTCCTCATAAGTCTGGAGGCAAGACATTACCACCTCTGCTGAACGTTAAAGCCAGACTTGACCTGAACAGCTGTAATGATGGCAAATCCTGGGCTAAATTGAGTGCAGGTAGTCTGCTAGTGCCTGAAGCTCTTGAGGACGTAGATAGTAAGAGCAATTTTACAATGACATAGGCACATGCTAGGTGATGAGCTAATGAGCTCAGTTTTGCAAAGAGCCGGTGTATATACTTAGAACTCTAGAAGGCCTTCTAACAAGCTACGATTTTCTTCCAGAGCCATTTACTGTGGCTAATTTTGCAAGGCAGATAAATCTTTCCCCTTACTGCCACATTTAAGCCTATATTTTGAAAAGTTGTGGAGAGGAAATTCAGAAGAAAACTGTAATGGGTTTAATCTTGGGGGTTTTTCCTGGGGGGAGGGAGAGGAGGTGATTGTCTTTTAAAACCGTTTTCTTGTTGCTCCTGGGAGAGAGAAGCAGAGCAAAACGGCTGAGTCCGGGCCCTGGGTGTTGGAGCCACCCCACACTCACGGTCGGTGGGTGCGGGCCGCAGCCAGAGCCTGATCACGGTGGCTGTGGCTCGCTCCTCACCGGGCTCCAGCGGCTGCGGGACTGGGAACACAAGGGGCAAGGGGTGCAGCCCCCACGGCTCCCATGGCGGAGCAGGGTGGCCTAGTGGGGCCGTGTTCCCTGCCGAGCGTGGAGCCGATCCGTGACCCCCCGCAATGGACTGGGGAGCCCGACGGGCTCCGCGGAGCTCAGCAGCTGTATCCGTGCTGCCGGTGCCGCCCCACGCCGCGACGACTGCTTGAGCTGCGGCTGGGCTGGCGGAGGGGCCGGAGGCGATGCATGGTGGGGGGCTTCCCCAGTGGCTTCGGTGGAGCCGGGACGGTGGCAGCGGGAGCTGCGACACCACTGCGACGGCCCCAGCCCCGGGCAGCAGCAGGGGGCAGCCTCGCCACCCCTGGCCTCCTTCCCGGGGTTCTCGCAGCGCTGGCACCGAGCAGGGTGGCGGCAGTGACCCCCCTCACAGTGGACAGACCCTCCCCCGGCCGACGGCGGCCGCAGCCAGTGCGCAGCGCAAGGCTGGTGCCTGGGCCGGCACCGCGGGGCGGGGCGGGCTCCTGGCGCCAGGCGCGGCCCCACGGGCAGTGCCGCTGGCACACTCGGGCCTCTGGGGGGGGCCCACCGCGGGCATTTTGGCGGGAATGCCATCTTAGGGGGGACGCGTGATCAAATCTCGTAGAGGGGGCAGTGCCCAATGCTGCCGTCCAGTGGGAAGGGACCGTGGCTGGGAAGAGGAGCACGAGAAAACACAAGAACGGGCAGCCCATAAAATCCAGAGGAATGGAATTTCAGCCCCTTTTTTGGCTTCTTCATTGCTGAGAAAGGCTCTGCTCCTGCTCCTCCCAGTCCCTTGGCCACGTGGTGTCTTCAGAGTCCAGCCAGTGCCAGCAGAGGAACCACACAGAGGCAACAGGAGTTGTGGTATCTTTCCCCTTTGGAATCCCCTTGGGGTTCCTCTCACTGTTTTTCTTTTTGAGCAGCTCTGGTGTGGGACAGTGCCATCTTCGGGCTAGCCTTCTTCCTTCCCTTGCTCCACAGCCCACCACCCAGCTCAGAGGAGCAGTTTGTTCCTTCCCTTCCCTTCCCTTCCCTTCCCTTCCCTTCCCTTCCCTTCCCTTCCCTTTCCTCTTTTTCCCCTTTTCTTGAGAATATTGTCAGGTTGTTGTCTCTGTACTCGCTTTATGCTTTACTGGGGTTCCACAGTTTATAGAGCCCCTAGATAACAAAACTGTTTTGCTGTGAGTTGGGGAATGGAGCTGAGGCCCTGCTGTCAGACACAGGGCTAACATGAGAAGAGTCCCTGTGAGCACAGGACACAAACATCAGATAAGGAGGCAGGGAAATCAGGGACNAAAGCAAAGCTTACCCTTCCCTTCCCTTCCCTTCCCTTCCCTTCCCTTCCCTTCCCTTCCCTTTCCTCTTTTTCCCCTTTTCTTGAGAATATTGTCAGGTTGTTGTCTCTGTACTCGCTTTATGCTTTACTGTGGTTCCACAGTTTATAGAGCCCCTAGATAACAAAACTGTTTTGCTGTGAGTTGGGGAATGGAGCTGAGGCCCTGCTGTCAGACACAGGGCTAACATGAGAAGAGTCCCTGTGAGCACAGGACACAAACATCAGATAAGGAGGCAGGGAAATCAGGGACTAGACATCACAATAGCTGACGGGGACAACATCTCAAGGTCTCCTCAAGAGAACGTGTTTTCCTGCAGTGGGGCAATGGTGGCAGCAGCTCTACCCCTCGGGGAAGGAGGTCTCTGGGTCCCGAGCCAGGGCGGAGAATGGGGGGGCCTGGAGTGGTGGGGCCAATCCGAGCTGTGTGACGCCTGTCACTCAGAAGGGGGATACAAGCTCGGGGCAGTCATGTGATCAGGGAGCAGGATCATTGGAATGAATCTGTAACCTTGCTCCCTGCACAGAATAAACACACCTTACTCATAACGAGGCCTATGTTGTGAGTTCGGTTTCCGCAAGTCAGCTGTTGTCCTCTCTATTGAGTCTCTAGTGTCCAAACCAGGACAAAAACAAAGAAAAATGAACGTCTGCTAGCATCACACATTTGTTTCATCTCTAGTGATGGGGAAAAAGTGAAGGGAGAATGGTTTGCATCGCTCTGCTCAAAGCTGCTGGAGCAGGCTACTTCTCCAAGGGTATAAGGCTCTGATGAAGGATCTGTCCTTTCCAAGAAGGACCAGTCCTGGTCACAAGCACCCTGCCAAAGTGTTAAGGGCTCTATAGAGGAGGTGTAGGCAGGGAAAAATCTTTCTCATCCTCTTTCTTTTGCACATCTCCTTTCTTTTGCTCATCCTCATTTTGCATGTCACTTGCAGTATTCTGTTGGCAGATGGTATTTCAGCTGATGAAGACACATCACAGCTTCGGTGTGTAGCTAAAGCTAAGGGACTCAAAGAGCATTAAATTTGTTTGGCTGTTCACAATTTTTCTATGTATACTTACTACTTTGTGAGGCAATATCTGCTCCACTGTACTTGGTCTACCAATTTTTGCCTTTACTGGCGGTCTCTGATAAACAGTTCTCCGAACTGATGTTTACCTGAACAGGTAGAATGATTAAATGACATTAAATCATTTCAAGAGAAACCATCCTCCTGATTTGCATGTGATGCAAATCAGTCTTTTTACAGCTTAATGTGTTAGAATGATAATACTGCAAGAGAAATTTTCCATATATTATTAGGAGAGAGGTAAAGATCATCCAGTCTTTCTCTCTAGGGTGTCATGTTACTTATCAGTGCATTCCCACCTTGGAATCTGCATTCCTTCTTTATCAAGTGTTCATACTTCTACTGCAAATTTGCAGATGCCACATGAGGAAAAAAACACCAATGATTTGATAAAAGACATCTTTCTTGTACAAAGTGTAACTAGCCTAAATACTTCTACAGTGTCATTTCTACTTGAGCAGCCAATCCTCTGGTTAAAATATTCATATTCACAAATCAGTTCACTAATCTTTATAGTGTGTTTCCAAATTTATCTTCAACAATCCCCTACAGCAATGCATTCTAAAATGTAATTATATGTTATGAAAAATACTTTCATTTGCTTTAAATTTTTCAGATGACTTAGTTTGGTTGTCAGCAGGTTCTCTGCATATGATAAACCAGTAATTTTTCCTTGTTATGTTTTTTTATATCTTCTGTTGTCCAGTATGAGGAATCCTAGTTTATTTTTGTCTCACTTCATGTGGAAGCTATTCTAAACCACTGATTCTGCTTGTTACACTTCTCTGGGGTATTTCTGTGTCTCCTGAATCAGCTCCAGCATGTTTTTGTTGCCACCTTCCTGCTCTTGGGAATCTGCGCTCTTAAGAGAAAGAGGCAGATGATATACTTATATAATGACGGTCAAAAACTTTCTTCTGTATCCATAATTGCAGAGAATTCTAACGGCAACCTACAGGTTCAGCAAGTGTGGAGCACATGTCTCCTAGGAGTTGTTCAAGGCAAAAATAAGGATCCTCCTGGGTCATTTTTAGAAGTAGCTGAGGGGCTGCCAGTCCTCCAGCATCGCTACTTAAAAATGGGAATCCAGATAGGTCAGTTTGCCAGCCTGTTAGTCTGATCTTATCCCAAGGAAAAGAAAGGAGTGATTAAAATGTTCCTTTAATAAAGATTTTTTAAAGTATGCTGCTTTGAAGAAATTTGGTTCAAGTCTCAATGCCTTTGTTGCTCCTCTTTTTTAAAAATTATATCCATATTTTTTAAGCTTTACTTGTTGTCATATGACATCTTTGTGAATTCTGTTAGACCATCATAGGTGAATTAAAAGTATTGTTTCAAACTGTGCTGTTTGATGATGCTTCATGATGTCCCATTCCAAGTATCTCTTCAGAATTTGTCCAATTCAAGCACAAGGAGTCAGCTGTGAAATTTGAACACAGATCCAAATATTTAACTGTACTTAGGACATGGCTTTGCTTTGGACTCCTTTCTCATGTTAAAAACTGTCTAGGAAGTGCTGGTCTGGAGAAAACCATTTTTGGTAGGAGGCTGGTGAGGAGCCTCCAGCTATCAGAGTTCCTGGCAAGACATCGCTCAGCAGATTGATTCCCACAAAGGAGATGACAGCCTCCCAAGCTCCAGGCTCAGGTACCAGGGATCTCTCGGTTGCCGTAGCTTTAGGAGCTGCAGTATTCACATGTGGTAACTCACTAACCAGTGGTTAAACCCAGTGGCAGATACTAATAGCAGCAGCCTCTTTCCATTTCTCAAGTCCATTTTAAATTAATAAGAATGTTCCCCTTCTGTTTTTCATCCACAAAGAGACCCCCTTCGCATATTAATTTAATGTTAAATTGATGGATTAAATTATACCAAGCTCAAAATCAATTCTGCACATATTCATTAGAATGGACTAAATCCCTTAGTAAGGATAAAGCACAGAAAATGCATTTAGAGACACTGATAAGTCCAGGTCCATTATATGTCATTTTAAACAAAGAGCAAAAAAAAGCCCCTTTGGAGACGCTCTATCAGCTATTAAACAGAGACATTGCATGCACAGGGAGATTGATGATTAGCATTTCCATTCTCAGAACGACTCTCCCTGGGCTGATGATAACAAGTAAATGCCTCTTCATGTCTTTGTCACAGTTCACAGAGAAGCAGATGCCTGGACTAAGCTCTTCTCCTTTGTCTTTCCTCTTGTGCAATCAGTTAACAAGTGCAAAAGCACAACAGTATCCACTATTTGCTGGAATTCTTTGATCTCTGGTAGGATCAGGTGGCAATTTTACATATTTTTATTTCTGTTTTCTTGTACTAGCCATTTCTTTTCTGAAAGCCTCCCTGATTCTAAACCCATTACTCACTAGCATGGGAGGTCTCTCCTTTGATAATGTGGGACAGACTATCTTTCATGGGGCTGCTGGCCAGGAGAACCTTTGCAGTCTACAAAAACCAAGACCCAAGCTGCAGACTCTCTTCAGCTTTTGGCATTCCATCACTCAGCTTTGAACCTGGATCTAGATTTCATAGACGTATGCTGTTTCTAGAAAGGAATTTCTTAAATCCAATTTCTCTAAAATTGAGAATTTCAGAAACTTGTGCACATCCACATTCGCACGTAATGTCTTTTATCTACTTCAGTATTACCAAGCTTGGGATTTTTCTCAAGATTTTTCCTCATTCTGCTGTTAGTGCCTATCATGGAAAAAATGCTGTTCTTTTAATGAATATTAGGCTTGTTTGAGAAAAAACACTTCACATTCCATATGCCTATATTCTGAACAGAAGAAGTTATCTTTGCTGTTTAGGAAGCAGGCAGGGCAGTCCTGCCTTTCTTCTGCTTTGCGACTAGGAGTGCTCTCAGACAGTCAGTGAAAGGAAGAGGAGCAGCACCTCAAGGTTCGTTGGTATACTGAGCTTTGCATTTTCCAGATACGACCCCTTCAGACTACCCTGGCTTGGGCTGAAATATGGAGAACAGAGCCATATTAGAATAGCTCTCTTAGGTACCAGTAACCTCAAAAGCAGACAGGAATATCTCATGTAGAGAAGAGGGAAAGGGAAAGAAGGTAAAGTAATACCAAGAGATTATCTAAAATGATTCTTTGTGGTTCTTTATGTCTTTCTGTTTTGGAGACAATGACAATTTTTTTTATTTTTCTTTTTTTTAATTTCAAGCTCTGATTCAAAACACTTGATGCCATGAAACTGGCAATACTTTACCTCTAGTTCATCTCATTATGCTAGACCCTGCAGCTTCTCCACAACATGAGGCTGAGGATCATTACCAGACGTGTAAACTCTTCTCTCTATTAATTTTTTTTTTTTTTAGTTTAGTCTGCAATTAGTTCTAGTGCAAAGGGAAATAAAAGAGACTATAATTATGTACAAACTGACTTAGAAATGATATTCAAAGTATGAAAGCATTTCTAAAATCTTGTGTGTTTTCAGAATGTGTGTAAATTCAATGGATTCGATCCCATCTTACAGATTCAGAAGTTCATATTGATCAGTCTTACAGCTCATTCTGCATGAAAATAGACTTTATAGGAAGGCACAGAACATTGTATGCCTTAAATCACAAAGTAGTTACAGATGTCATTTATGCATAACACTTTAAATTTCTGTAAGAAAGGCACAACAACTTTTTGACTACTGGGCCAATTTTTGAAACATTGTGTGATAAGCCCAGAGCTGGGCATTACGTGAGGTAAAATGTACATGAGGTAAAATATCAAAATTGCTAACTCAGTTGCCTAATCCCTGCTGTGGGAAGTGATATTGTGACAGATGGTTGCTGTTCTCATTACTCCTTTATTCAAAATGAGTAATGATTTACCATTAAATCCCACTAAAAAGAATGTATCTATTCATGTAACAAGGTTTATTCAGTGTAACCAAAGAATCTGGTCTTTATTTTGTCAAGAGCTTTATATTTCAAATCCATAAATTGAGCTAATAGTGTTCATTTAGCTACACACCCGAGGCTGCAGACAACGTAAATCCAAAACATTTTTTTCCTTTGGTAAACGTAATTGCCTGCCATTTATGTAGAAAGTACAAACACATTAAGTATGATCTTAGGCAATCAGGATCTCTCTTCCAGGCCTGAGTCTAATGTTAATTTGCTATGAAATAGATGGAAGTCTCTAAACTTGATCTCGGTGAAAGAAAAAGCTGAAATTCTATTTCATAACTAAAAATGACTGGGAAATTTTTGTTCAAAAATGCTATTTGTATCAAAGATTGGAAGAGTAAATTTAGTTACATAAATAATCCCATAGAACATGGGATTCCATGGCATGTTTGGTCTTAATGAATTGAAATGTCAATGAATAAAAAAAGTTCTGATTCTTTTTAAATTGAGAAAAACTCATATTTTATAATGTGTAAAGCGTATTTGGAACTTTACAAATTTTATTTTGAGAATTGACAAAACTAATCCACACATAATTCATACTGTGTCACCATAATATTTAATATTTCTATTAATTATTTTTATTGTTGAAATACAGTGGGAAAGCAATTACTTATGCTAGAGGGTTAAATTTTGATTTGCAAGCAATACCTACTTATGATTTTATGTCTTGATATAAATATTTCAGTGTTTATTCTCAGTGAATAAACATAATCTTTTTCTAAACATATATGCTTTATTGCTACACTGTAAGGGCTGTTAATCACTTGGAAA
Organism: Serilophus lunatus; assembly: GCA_013399895.1. NCBI lineage: Eukaryota > Metazoa > Chordata > Aves > Passeriformes > Eurylaimidae > Serilophus > Serilophus lunatus. The sequence continues at coordinate 15,365 of VXBA01001274.1, forward strand.
TGGGTTTGGTTGAACAATTGCTGTTAAAATACTTTGAGCAGAGCAATTCAAGAAACAAACTGGAAGTAGACACATCAAATCTTAAATGGCACATTTCATTGGAAATTTTGCCTGGTGGCTAGAGGAAGAACAAGAGGAGGGCTATTTTCTGAACCTCAAAGAAATATATTCTTCTGAAATCTTACACAAAGATTTCACGAGACTAATAATTTGGCATTGTGGTCCTATTTTTCTCTTCCTCATACACCATCTCCTGTAATGTATGGCAGCAGACACAAAGCTGCCTACTATTTCCCTCCTACATGAAGCAGACACCACTGTAGAGTATAGGATGTGAACTTCAGGTGCAAAGGAATTGAAAAGGCTGGAAAGCAACACCTCAGAAGTAAATGTTCATGGAATTCTTCTGAGTTATAGTAAAGAGAAAAGAGGGGGAAAGTGAAGAAGCAAGACATTAAAATAGAGAAGGATAAAAGGAGAGGGAAGAGGAGGGAGAATATGCTTTTACTGCCTTTTTCACAGCATACTATTTAGTGTTAGGATTCTATCAGTAAGTACCTTGCTCTTTTTTTTTTTTTNTTAGTATCTACTTTGTAAACAAGTAAATTGGTAAGTCACATAAATTAAAGAAACAACCCGCTTCCTCCACAAACTCAGTGTTTAAAGAGAATGGGCCAGGTCATTTATTCAGGTGCACAGGAAATGTAGCATTTTATGAGCAGATATTTCTTCTGAAATGTACAGGTTGTACAATTTTAATTTCAGAAATCAGATCAACATGTACAAAGGAGTACATCTTCAGATTTTCTATTTGAAAACAATACATTCTGGCTTGATTCATAAGGACCCTTGGATATGGAGTGTAGCAGCATTTAGCTTTCAGACAGTTTTGCCTAGTGAAGCTCACAGCTGTGAACTAGGCAGAAGGTGGTTCTTTATAGAAAACAAAGTGAGACTAAAGTGTATGGGAATGGGATTTGCAGAAACCAGCATGCCAAACAAGAAGCTAGAGATGTTAAGGAAGACAATGGTCATAGGAAGGCTGTAGGTTAAGTCCTATTACTCACAGGATTCTTGACTTTTTCTCCATTTGGTGTTCATAAGCATGGCCTTGCTTCTGAAATAAAGCACTGAGGCTTTCTTCCAAGAATTGAGGATAGTGTTGTCCTTTCTTTGCCAATAAACCAAGAAGTAGCAGAGCTAATACTGCTGTATTTCCTCTTTCTCTGCTCCATTTCCCCTCTCTTCCTCTGTCTCCTTCTGTTTAACTCAGTATCCTTGTGGTTAAATGATCTTCCATGATCAGTGTAAGCTAGGTTAGAGTATCTATATCTATCTATCCTGTATAATACTAAGTAATGCTTTCATATATTTGAGGTGCTTTGATAGAAAGTTCAGCATTGTTAATGTTGAACTATTAAGGCAACACTATTTGCACCCACTATTGAAGTGGGTGTTTCTAGTTTTAGTTCTTAATGTAAATAGAACACCTGCGTCTTTCAATTACTTCTGAATGATTTAACACTGAAAGAAATAAACATTCCTCTTCTAACATTTCTCCTTTTAAGTTGTGCTTTTCCTGCAAGCTTGTCATGTTATGGTAGTTGTTTTGAATGATGATTTATTGATCAACACTTACGTCCAGCAATGCCTTGGGCACATGGTTGCCTTGGAACACTGTTAGGAGTTCTACTGGAGTCAGTAAGTCTGCTTGCCATTAGTGGGGCTCTTTGCAAATTTGGTGTCCTAGGTGTGATAAACAAATACTTATCTTCTTTCTGCTTTAGTCTTATTTTTTCCCCTTAGAATTTCATGACAATAATCTTCATGACAAATTGGTCCCATTTCAATTATATGTAAACCAGTCACTGCATCAGAATTGATATGGATATTCATAAATGAGAACTGAAGAACTCAGCACAACACTTTTTTTTTTTACTGTATTTACAAACAAGCCTCTAAAGAATAAGTTTTGTAGTGGTTTGAACCACTATATCACTAGGGGTGTGCAAGAGTGAAAAAAGACTGAACAGAATTCAAGAGCAAGTGACAGATTTATTGTCTAGAACTCGACCAGAAAAAAACTTACGGGATCCTGAGACAAAATACACGCTAGAACACCTGACAATGTCACGCAAAAACAAAAAAACAAACTGCTCCTCAAAGCCAGCTGGCCGCCCGAGAAGCAGAGGAAGGAAGGGAAACCACCTCTTTGATGGTACACTCCTGGCCCTCAGAGCCTCCTGCAAGACAGGGACACCCATGAGGAAGCTATCACTTGCGGCTTGGCTGGCTTGGCTCCAGTGGCCCCGTGCTGCTGCCTGTGCTGATGGAGGTGAGGGGAAGCAAGCCGCACAGTCCAGGAGCCGGGAGGAGGGAAGGCATGCTGCTGTCAGCTCAAGAGAAAGCTGAAGAGCGCGAGGATTTCCATGTCTTCTGCATTTATGCCCTGGAAATCCCGCGCGATTTTGGTGTCCTCCTCCCAGCCAAGCCGTTCTCTGATTGGCTGGCAGCATTGGGCTTCGCCTCTCCTTTGGGATCTTTACTCCAGGCAAAATGGCGGCTCCCGCTGAAATGCCATGTGCTCGGGGCCCTGAGGCACCATTAGCCTTGCCCGTGGAGCACTCGCCACTTGCAGNGCAGCCGCCGAGCCCCACTGCCACCCACCGCCACCAGCACCACTGAGAAAAAAAGCAGAAAAATGGCGGGAGTAACTCCACGTGCTCGGCTCTGCAGCCAGCAGGGAGGCACCACGCCGTCCTGTGCTGCCTGCCCCCACTCCGCTCTGCCCACTACTGTGAGCTGGGAGCCACCGCTGCCACCAGCACTGCCGGGAAAAGCAGCAAAATGGCAGAAGCGGCTCCACGCACTCAGCTTCGCTCCCGCCATGCCAAATGGCCACTCAACTGTGGGCGCAGCAGGAGTGTCTATTCCATTCCCGTCTCTCCGCCGCCACCCCACCACACAACCCAGGTGACAGGGGGACAGGGAGAACNGTGCTGCCTGCCCCCACTCCGCTCTGCCCACTACTGTGAGCTGGGAGCCACCGCTGCCACCAGCACTGCCGGGAAAAGCAGCAAAATGGCAGAAGCGGCTCCACGCACTCAGCTTCGCTCCCGCCATGCCAAATGGCCACTCAACTGTGGGCGCAGCAGGAGTGTCTATTCCATTCCCGTCTCTCCGCCGCCACCCCACCACACAACCCAGGTGACAGGGGGACAGGGAGAACCCTCGGGGAAGAGTCCCGCCACTCTAGGACCGGCGGTTCTGTTCCCCTGGGACCTCCACTGCTGTCTCCCCACGTGAAACCGGGCAGTGGGGGAATGGGGGAGAGCCCTGCTGTTCCGTGGACACTGCCATCTCGGTCTTTCCTTCACGTTTCTACAAAAAAAATGGTTTTACGAACAGGGAAAACAAGCAAACAATCCAAACACCCTCCCTTCCCAAAAACACCAAAAGCCCCCACCTATAACAGTTTGAATATCAGATTACTCAGCAAGTCATCTAAATCAAGATTTGAGAACAAAAGCATCAAGCTGCTGCTGGTTTCAGAAAAAAAAATAAAAAAAGGTAGTCTAACTAAAGGTCCTCCAGTCTCAGGTAAACATTTTTTACTATGGGGACATGGGAAAATCTGCAAAAGAGTCTACACTCTAACAAAATTAGGAGTAGGATCTATCTGTTGTGATGATCAGTGAATCCTATTGCAATAATAGTTTATTTTGTCATTTGAAATGTCCATTATAAGTTGTTTCTCCCCTACTCCCCCAGCTCAGTCAAGGCTCAAATCTGGGAAAATCTAACAGTAAATATTTCCACCAATATTTAGTATTTACACTGCATATTTCCATATTTTAGAAGTAATCTAATTCTATAAGAAGTGGTAAAGGCAATATTCTTCAAGCCCATTAATCCTGACTCCCTTTCCTGGCAGTTGATACATTGCTTCCAATAGATAGTCTTTGATATCCACACATTAGTTTTTCTGATTTTTTTCCAATATTCTAAGTTTTATGGGTACTAAACTCTGTAACACTGCTTGACACAGCACTGAGTTCAAATTAACTGTTGAACTAGGTATCTCTAGTACCTTCCTCTTTCACTCGTGTTTTCAGCAATGTCAAGTTTCAGGGTACAAATCTCTCTCCTCAAACACACTCTGCAATGGTTTTATTTGTATCCAATGAGTGTCTAGCATAAAGCATATGCACCATCAAAGGAAAAGGTAGAAAATTCCAGGAATTTCACCTTCCACCCTACTCACCCTAACTGCTAGAGCATGACACTCCTTCCTGCCGTGCAACTTTACCTTCTGGGAAGCATGATGGCCAAGCACTGATGGGTGTGTATGACTGTGATCCTATGCCCTATAGACATATGGGAAGAAGATCTGAGCATACTGGTAGCATGCAGGAGAATTATGCTTTGGCCAGGACATAACTTCAATCCCAGCCTGACGTAAGAAGTAGTTATCTTTTTTCCCCCTGAGACCATGTTTGCGCTTGGGAGTTTCAGACTGTGAATCACTGTTTTTTGAAGGCACTTAGATCAACAGTGGATTATTACTTGCAAATAACACCCTAGTGCTCAGTGATACAAGTCAGCTTCCATGTTTCCAGGACCACAGCAGCTCCATACTTTCCTAATCCCTGGGGCTGTCTCCTCATCAAGTTTACAGCAGAGCATATCTTGGATTGCCAGCAGTGCTTCCCTGCTAGGGCCAGGCTCTGAAAACATACCCTTCCTTCACCTTGTGGCTTCCCTACTCAAGGCATTCAGCTGTCCTGTCAAGTTCTTTGCTCAAGTCTCCCTTTATTCTCACTTTCTCTTGAGCAAATTCCAGCAGTCAAGATGAAGAAACTGTAATGGTTTTCTGCCAAACCATGCTGCTTCCTTGCAGCACAGATCAGTGATTAGTGACAAAATAAGTTCTTTCCCCTGCCTAAGACTTTTCAGCTCCATATCTAACTCTGAGATGCCTCTGCACTGCGCCCACAGATATCTACTATGTGACAGAGGCAACACACCTGCTTGATACAAGAAAAAGAGAAAGGAAATGGACTATTAGTGAGTGATGTAGCCCACTAGTTGTGGGGTCACATCTGAGGAAAAAGAGAGATTTCATTTCTTGCTCCAGAGTTTATACATGCTATTTATGCAATGAACATGTAAATTAGAAAGTTAATTCAGTTATCGTGGCACAAATTAGAACCCAGTACTCACTTTTTTTGCAGGAATAACATAATCATTTCTTTGCAGTCATGTCTTTCCTGGCTCAGTTGACTCCTGAAAAATCATGAGAATCACAGACCAGCCCTGGTTGGAAGGAACCTTCAAAGATCATCTAGTCCAACCTTTCATAGGAAAGAGAGCATGAAGGAGGTTATTTAGCACCCTGATCAATTGCATCCTGAAAAACTGCAACCATGGGAACTCTACGAAATCCCTCTGCTGAAGTCAAGTCACTTGGACAGAAATGAGTCAACGATAGAGGGTTGATACAATAAGAAGGAGAGTTAAATTCATGGAAGGAAGAAAAGGGCAAGTGAAGTGTCCCATGGTCTTCTGGATGAAAGGAGTTGCAGCAGTATCTACCCTACCAGCCATGTTCCAAAAGAAAGGAATTACTCAACCTGAAGGACAGTATCTGCTTTACTTGCTTGTTCTCAACTTTTTAATTTTGTTTATTTATAAGAGCAGAGTACAACTTGTCCTTGCCCTAGAGCATTTTTCAGAGGGAGAAGCTCTCATGAGGTGAGATATGGCAGGGAGAAGAGGGGAGGGACTGACACGGGAGCATGTGCAGGAGGGGCTGAGAGGCTGCTGAAAGAAGCAGGGTGTCAGCCATGCATGTCCCAGATATAACAATTTCTAGAGACTTGAAGGGACTGCTTGAAATTTGCTGCAATTCAGAAAGCTACCAAGTAGACTGAAACAAAGGCTGGAAGCAGAGACTTCTGCTTCAAGGGCACAGTGGAAGTTCTTTCTCATCCTTGTATTTCTGCTCTGCTGTAATAAGGATGTGGAGAGGAGCTCCCCATACTGTTGGTGTTTAAATTAAATTTCCTTCCTTGTGTAACAATTATATAATAAGTTGAATCACTGAGGCTTTATAACATTTCCTGGCAATATTCTAATTCTTTGGCTACTAAATAGACCTCTGGGAACCTGAGTACTTAGACTGTAACAGGATTTGGGATGATTAGACACTGCATTTGGAAGAAGCACAGAACACTTCTCTATTTGTGATGATGTCAGAAGCACAATCTATTCATTTTCTTCTGTGTTTCTTTTCCCATTTTTATGCTGGCAATTTAGATGATGAATTTATGAATCTTAAAAATGGGTTAAAAACCAGCTTGTATTGAAATATACAATATTTCTAAGATTTTGTTTAGTTTCAGATCTATGATTTTTTTTTTTACCTTCTGGAGCTCATGTGTATTTATTGACCCACTCTTTCAAGTCTATTTCTGACTGATGCAACTACAAATTTCCAAAAGCAGGATAACTGTCAATTGATTCTGGCAGTTCATTTCCTGATTCAATCCTGACTGTAATCATACTGATTTGATGCACCACTTGTTGGCAGGAACATGATTCAGTATTCAATCATAATGCAATGTTTTGATGAAAAGTTCTCCTCACATATATAAAATATAATTGTAGTACAATGTATTTAACTGCCCATTGCTGTTGCAAGCATATGTTGTCTTAGGATTTCTCCTAGGAAAGCTACTTAGACATACTGAATGATAATAACTGTCACTAAATCAGGACAGCATTAACATCATTGTCATTTAATGTGGATTAATTTAACCAGTGCTAATGCATGTAAAAAATAATTAACCAGAGGTTTAATATGCACAAACTGTATGCTTTAGCCTTTACAACGGATCAGCTAAGTAAAGAGAAATCCTGTAAAGTTCACTTATTTTTCAATAGGCCTTAGTGTCTGAGGTTCATAAGCATCAGTCAAAAATTTTTTGTTCATCTTGGGAATAGAAGCATTCATGAGGTTTTGTAATATTCTTTACTTGCATAGGCAAATTCCTTGTTTTATATTTTCACTATCTATGAACTTTTATTTGCAAGAGACCTTATAAGAAACAAAAGAAAAAAATAGTGCTCTTGGATGTTGGTTACAAAGATACTGAGTACCTGAAAGTGCAAAAATAGGAAGTATTCTTTACACAACCACATTCTGTTTCTCAAGTATAGTTTGTGCCATAACAATATATTCCGTAATGTAGTGTCAAAGTTTATACAGTCCATACTGAACCTTTTGATATTCTCTGGTTTTGAAGGTCTTCATTTGCAGTAATTTTTTTTTTACAGCCTACAAAGAGCAAACAGATTAGATATTTGTACAAAGATAGCTTATGTCTCATCAATGTTGATATTGCATGTAGAAAGCCTTACAAATGAATCTCCTCTTTGCAGAGTATAGGGCTGCATCTTGAGCTGGAACATTCTATCCATTTTGCATCAGTGTAAGATCAAGCCCTACATATTTTATTTAGGAAAAAAAAATTATGAAGTGAATTATGTTAATAAATGTTGAAGAGACTAGAGAAAGATGTATCAAGGGTTGAAAAAGCAGAGCTAATGAGGTTTGACAGGTTAACTTTCCCGGAATTTGCCTAGGGTATCCCCTCAAGAAGTAGATGATTTCAGAATCAACATCCTTGAGTGAGCTTTTGCATAAGCTTTACCTTTCTCCTCCTAAGTGTTACAGGGGGAAAAAAGTTAAGTGTCTGTAAAAGCAAATAAAGAGAAATTTTAAGGGCAGATTAAGAGATCCAACAGCATGTTCCCAGAGGAAATGTGAAAGGAAAGCACAAATGAATCTTTCTGTAGGCAAATGGAAAAGAAATTTTGTCTGGTTTAACTAGCAGTGGGTATAGCTGGTACTCATAAGAATAGCATGGTGCCAGCTTGTCTATAGCTATCAGTACATATATATTGCAGTTAGCATGGATGTGACAGCCAAGGAGTGCCCTGTGGTAGAAAGAAACCTAAGCCAGCTTCAAACTAGTTAGCTTAGTACCAGCAGCCATCTATTGTGGCAAAACAGACATGGATGGAGTCTGGCAAAGCCAACATTACAGGAAGGAAAAATTATGCTGAAATCAGAAATAACCATAGAAATTAAAGTTGAATAGAAGTTTAAACGGAAATAGTATCTGCTCTTCAGGAGAACTGAGCAATTTAAGGTAGCTGTGGGTCCCAAGCTTCTGTGGACCCTAATAACCTATAAATGTTTTCTCTTACTGAGAATTTCTATGTGAGAAATATATGAAGATATTTGGAGAGATACTGTTCTGGTAAAAGTTGTACAGTTTTCATATCTACTTGTTCTGCTTTGTAGCACTGCAGTATCAAGGTAAGCAAGGTAACCAGCCGTTTCCCATCTCTCAGTCATTTGCATCTATTGTAAGAAGTGAGTTAATACACAGAGTACTGTTAAAATAATTCATCAACCTGAAACTGAAGGCTCACATGTATCTTCAGAAATAATAAGATATATTTCAGTTTAATATAAATTTCACTTAGCTTCATTGAAAACTTCATAATTATCTAATTTAAAGCACAGCACCACAGGGGGAAAATCTTTCTAGACAGATATTTAGACTGGTTTTCTCTGACATTAGCAGAGATGGAAACTGATAGAATGGATCTAAATGCCTCCTTCCAAGCCACTGACTCTAATGAACATCCCAAATCCACTTCCATCTAAGCATCTTCCAGTCATAATATCAAATTACATTTCAGTCATTTTTTATAAAAGATGAGAAATTTAATTGAAACATTTTATCACTGCAACATAGTATCTTATCAAAGGAAGTTATTAAAACCACAATGCAGTCTGGTCCGGTACAAGATTTTGAAAAATTAGAAATTCTGGAGCATCTGAAACGTGGATGCCCCTTGAGAGAAAGCCCTGTCTTCAGCACAGTGTCTGCTGCTCGTAAGACCAGCCTGAAAGTGCTGCCTAGGAATTCTGCTGTAGCATCAGGTTTGAAAACATGGGTTTTCTTTGCAAAAGGGAAGTTTAAATGCTTTCCAAGCTGCTTTTGTGTATAAGCTATGATTTAAATCTTTGTTGCAAGTTCAGTTAAAGAGTGGCAGCAGCATTCAGATATATCCAGATTTTTAGAAAGCATTCAGCAGTGATTTTCAAGTTCTACATTTGCTCATCCAGCTTTCTGGCAATGTCTGATCATTTTCTTTAAATCCTGCCATACCACTTATAAAATGCTTTTCCCCTCTTTGCTTCAGGAAACAGTCACAAAAGCAACAATTAAACAATTCTAACATTGATAGAAACTGTTTTGCTGCAAGTCAAGTAGAGACCCAAACAGGTGAATCTATTCCAGTCAGCTTCAGAACAGCATTCAAGCTAAATCACTGAGATAGTCACTTCCAGGGGTATACAGTGTGTGCAAAGTGTTATCTGACTGGCAAAGACCACTGTGCTGTGAACCCTGCAGCCCCTTTGAAATGAGCCCTTAAAAAATCCCCACTTCTGAGATTATGACTTCAGTAAGACTAAAGCACAAATTACATGCTCCTTCAAATATAATGGCTTTTGAGTAGGCTCTATCAGTAGATCCTTTAGGGTCTGAGAAGACACAATGCTAACACCCCATCCATTGCTCTTGTTGAGAAATAACGGAGTCAGGCATTATTTGACAACAAGCAGTCCCTCTGTCCTGAAGAAAAACAGAATGGCAAAGGAAGAAATGGAGAGGGGAAACATTCCTGGCTGTTCAACTTCAATACAGCTGCTCCAAACCTAATTGCATTTAAATGCTTTATGTATTTTGGAGTTTCCTGGCAAGTTGGAAGGCTGGGGTTTAGAACATATGGGGTTTCTATTTTGTTTTGGGTTTCTGCTCTGTGAAAAAATTTACAGTCAAATTGATCAAGCACATTACACAGTGGAAAGCCCAGAGTATACTAGTTAATCTGCCACATAACTAGTGTCTTATTATTAAATGGTGGTTGTATATGCAAAGCACAACTTACAGCCATATGAAAGATGTTTTGGTTCCACATTTGTAAGACTGTCAGTAACTGGGGTGCAACGAGGTAGTGTTTGGACTGTGACACTAGCAATGTAACCCAGGCTCGTGCTTTTGTGTATATATTGCGAAGACAGGGGGAAAAGACTCTGGGATATTTTCCTAATCTAGGTGGATGTAACTGGATACATATCAACACACATGTGTTTCTCACAAATATATATTAGCAACTTTATGTTTAAGGATCATAAAAAATATCTCTAGCAATCACATACAACTTTGTTGCCTGTGTTCTGAAAAGCTGCCTGCATGGGATAAACTATTTTCTAACTCTTTTAGTCCAGTCATTATGTCTCATTAAAAATGAAAAAAAAAAACAAACAAAAAACATGTATTCCTTAGGAACACAACTCTGAAAACTATCCAAATAAAGATTTTTACGAAAGCAATTCTAGGGAATCTAAAAAATCTGAAGTGATGGAAGAGTCTTATAAAAGCTATTATTTTTACACTTCCTTTTCTGACATAGTTTAAGTTCTAGTGAGTGATCTGAATTGCTGTGTTGCAAATATTACAAAAACTGAGTGCATTAGAAAATCCACAGCCTACTTTTCATTTACCTTTTACATAAAAAAATATTTTTATGTCTTTACAGAATTAAAACATTGATTTCTACACATGAACATAATTTTTAAATTTTTTAAAAATAAAATTAGCTATATTTAATCCTTCGTTCACATCAGTTTCAGAAAAAGATTATTGAACCAGGAGCATCCTTTAACCATCTTCTTTGATGTAAGTGTCTTTAAGAAAAAATAAAATTAGTCTTATTAGCTATAATGCATTTGCACTGTTCTCCACTGACATCCGCCTAACAGACAGAACTGGTTTTCAGCAGTCCTAGAGTTTACTATGGATACGTGCCTTGCCAGCTCCTCTTTCTGCATCACTTCGGGAGTAGTGAAATGATCATCCTCATTTCTCAAAGCAAGAGCTCCACCATTTGTTGGCCAGCAGCAGTGCATCCTTCCACATCTTTCCAAGGGAAAGACAGGGAAACAGAAGCCAGAGAGTTTTCCTAACAGTGACATTTCAGAGGTGATGTGTATATACGTTTACTAGAGTTACCTTTGCAATAAACAGAGAGCTGTAGAATTTCTGCTCCCAAGACACCCTCACTACAGGATAAAGTCTCATTTTTCATAGTGTTTAGACATGGGGGAAGAAAAGGCTGAGGAAAGGGAGTAGAGCACTGTGATTTGTGCATCGCTAAGAGGTACATGCTTCAAGAAAGGTCCAGCAGCTTCCTTGATGGGCACCAAGTGACTGGAACCATGTTGGCAGACAGGGAGAGGGATGCTGGCACTGCCATGACTGAGGTATCACCAGCACAGGGCATATGCATACCAGTGTCAATGGGAATTTCCCAGTTTTGTGGCATTTTGTAGTGTCAATATAGAACAGAAATTAAGTGTCATCAGTCATTTCTGGATTTTTTTTCTATAAATCCATTCAGATTGTCCAGATTGCAGAAACTGAAGTATATGAAATTTTAAGCAGAGATCATTGCAAATATGATGTTGCAGAAAACATTGTTTGAAAGGAAAAGTGAACTCAGGATAGTCCAACTCTTGGGTTGGAAGGACATTAAAGATCATCATTCCAACCTTCTTGCCATTGGCAGAAACACATTCCGCTCGACAAGATTGCTCAGAGCTCCATTCAACCTGGCTTTCAACACTTGCACGGATGGGGCATCCACAACTTTTCTGAGCAACCTGTTCTGGTTCCTCACTACCCTCACAGTGAATAGCATTACATATCATACAGTGATTCTGCTTTGAGCAGTTTTCCATAGTCCTGACAATATTATAATTATCAAACTACAGACTTTGGAAATGAAACAGTTGTTTTGGTAGTTAGGGAAGAATTCCAGTTTCCCCAAGAATAAATGACCTGAAGTGCATCTTCTGCCTTTCCACAATGTTCCCAGGCCATGTGCATGTGTATTTCAGGACCCTACTTGTAATACCTCACATTTTCATCAAAGAACAGGAATTGCTGCAGTTCTGACACCAGGCACCTTAACCTCAGCCACTCAGGAATTCAAATATTTGAAGAACTAAAGAAACCGTGATGTTCGCAAAGCCTGGTCCACAAAACAGGAGCCACAGTATTTCTTTCTGTCAGTAGCTTTTCCTGTTTTACCCAAACATTTTCCTATCTATCTTATACACAGTGTGTCTTATAATGGTATAGATTGAACTTCAGGTTATGGCATGAATTTTCACAGACTGTGGGGCAAAGAGAGAGAGACACACACACAGACAGACATACAGGCAGAGGGAGTATATCCCCATTCTGATCCATCCTGTCTTTTCTGGCTTTGCCAGAGCCACCCGTGTGCCTTCCCGAAGTCTTTACATGGTCTTCTGCTGTATGTAATTTCATTGCTATTGTGTATTTGTGTATTAATGTGTACATTACTGTGTGAGTATGGATTTTATAATATACTTCTAGACCATACACATTAGGTATGTGTATTAGGTGTAACATGTTATATGCAACATGGGGTCTTAGATGAGACAATCTATATCTAAAGGTTTTTTTGAGCCATGTTTATTCTTAAAACCTTAGAGTTGCTTAGGTATGGGACTGTCAGAGGCTCAGCAGCACTGGCAGCTGCTGAACCCAGATTCCAATAGCTAGTGGTGTGATTGAGGCCATATTGCCAAAAGAATCCCCACTCCAGCCAAGATCATGTCTTTTTCTGGGTGAAGTTCTCCCACAAGACATCGATAAGCATGTAATGCATTAATTCTTCTTATGACATAATTGAAGCATATCCAAAGCCCCATGCATCAGATTCAAAAAAGATATTTTCAAATTCAGTGTAATATAGAATAAAGCTACAAAATTTGTCCTCCTTTTGAAAATCTTTTACTCCTCCACTGAGAAGTTGAAAAAACTCCAAAGAACTGCAGAAGCTTTTAGAAGAAAATTAATGAGAAAATTCCTACTGAATTATCTGTTCCATAATTAAAGAAATGAGAAATGGTTTCTTTGGGCATTTAGTTATGAAACAAAATTAAAATATCCATAGAATCACAAATGATTGTAATACAAATACATAAATAATTCAGAAACATTAATAATACTCCAGAAAGGAGACAAGTATGATCAGCTTAAGAGTGCATATAGGCTTCCAAATGTCTAAAATGGTAGTAATACATGTAACAGCAATAAAAAATAAATTGTTCTTTTTTATAGACATGACAAAATTTTCTGAGACTTTGGAAAGGTTTTCTGGAACCTTTTAGATGCCAACAACTTTTAGCAAATGGTGAATCTATATGAGGGCACACAAATTGTTTTACCATTCTAGAGCAGGAAATATATAGCAACATCTCCTTTGCACCTTCAAGCATAGTATTCTGTGGTTTTGATCCACAGCAAGGATTCAGACTTGTTTTCACAAGGCCGGCAGGTCACTTAAACTTGCATAATATAATATGAGAACAATGCACTTATTACCATAACTTACTAACAAATAAATCAGAATATTTCTAGAGTCAAATTCTGTTGTGCTTTTTTTTCCTCTAGAGAGAAGGAGAAGGGTGGAACGTCACACTGTGTGACAAATGAAGATGACCTGAGCCCTTTTGCTTTTATGATCTGTCAATATCTTTCTGGCAATAAGATGCCCATAACTGAACACAGTATTGCAAGAACACGTTGTGCATCCTAAAACCACATAAAGGAAGATTATTAGCTTCCTGTTCCAATATAGGATGATAGGGTGCCTGGTGAATGTAACCCAAAACCACACTGATCTTTTTTCATAGGCACAACATATTGGAAGCTCATGTCTAATTTGTTGCTAAATATCCCTTGGGATTTTTAAAATTGGACTGGAAAAGACACAAGGAAAACTATGAGCCTCACTTTGATGAATGGATGGAATTTTTATTTTAAAAGAAACTTTCCATTCTTGTTTCTCTTACCTTTTATTGTTGTTTTAAAACAATAATTTTACAAATATAAATCCACACTGAATGACTGTATATTTTATTTGCATTGGATTACTTCATATGACCCAATCTTGACTGCTTTGGTAATATGAGGTGAGCCTTAAAATCAAGGTTACTCATTCAGTGCATTAAAGAACCAGGTGCTGGCTGAAGGCTCAAAATAAATACAGAAGTAAGATATAAACAGTGAGTAAATCATTTTTCAGAAGTTACAACTTCTATTAAATATATGAATTGGTTTTTAAATCAGAAATTATTTAAAGGGATGAGTAAGATTATTAAAGAGTTTATTTTTTTCTAAATTCAGTCAGCTGAAAGCTTTTTTCCAAATGAGCGTTCATCTCTATTAACTGGTATTGCTGAACCCTGAATGTTCAACACAAAACAATCCCCTTGTTTAGTGTTAGGAGAGCCTGATGCCCTAACTTTGTATCCCTAAAGACAGTGTGTAATGCAACTGGAATGCTAATGGGTGACATGTTGCAGGAAAGAGAAAGCAGGTTATCATATTCAGGACATTGACAACTCAAAGTGTTGGGTGATATTAAACAACAATACTCACTTGACTAGCATGATAACAATAGAAAAGCCGAGTCCTGACCTGTAACTAAGATATGTCATGCTCCGAAAGTGGATTAAGTTGAAAATGAAATGTCCTGAATACAAAAAGAAAACCTCACAAGATTCAGGTTAGGTATTATAAATATGGAATGATAAACCTCTTGATACATCTTATCTCTGCAGTTACAAACACAGCTCTGCAATGGCCGGTTCATCTATACTTTCTTACTGGTGCCTTTGTTAATACCTTCCTCTCAGGAAACAGAAAATAAAAGACACAGGTCTGCAAAGTGCATAATACTGGAAGATCTTGGTTTTAAGCATTTGCTTATAGACATAGTTGGACAGCAAAAGTAGCTGTAAGCCTTTATGAGCAGCAGCCAGTGTGGCAGGTGAATACTGAGACGCAGATAGGGCAGCACAGCACAGCTGGGAGATCACAGTGCCCATCATCTCAGAGATACAACCAGCCTCAGAGGAGCAATTTCCCACTGGAGGGCTGCACAAAGCTTCCTGCCTATGGGAAGAAAACAGCTGCCGTGACCGACCTGCACCTTGTACCTGGTGATTTAGACCTCTTCAACCATCTTCTGAAGATGTCCTCAATGTACAACCATCTTCTAGACACAGCTTAGGTTGTAATTGTCTTTTTATTACTGCTCCTCCATTAAAAAAAAAAAAACCTGCTCAAGAATTAGAGCACAATAGAATATTTATTTTAACAGAACAAAACACTGGTTTATGCTTTTTTATGATGATCTACATTTTTGGAGAGATGATTCCTTCTCCCGCAGAGTCAGCCCAGGGTCACTGTGTGTGCATGTGTGTCCCGTTTTTCTTGGTTTTGTTTTAATCTTCATAATTGATATAAGGAAAGGAACAGGACACAAATAATATGAGCAAAGTTCTATCAAGAGCCTGTGATTTTAAAGTCTGTGTACAGTAGCTTTCAGCCAGTCTCATATTGCCTTAAGCTTTCATGTTTGAAAAGCTAGGAATAAGTATTTGATCACCCACTTCAGAAGGACATTTTGGGGCTTAATCTATTGCATTGCTTAATATTTTGTGAAATATGAAAATATACATACAGAAGTTATAACTGCTGTAGGCTAATGTTCTTCATAGGTATAATAGGGATACGACAGTTCCTTTTTCATGAGACAATAGTCCAGATTTTCAGTTGTTCTACAACAAAGAAATTACTTCATCATGAGACATGCACACTCCTTTTATGCTACTCACACTTGCATCAACCCAAACTTCAACCACACTAGCACCTTCTCATGGAGCTCATGTCTGTCTCATGGAGCTGCTATGCATAACAGCAATAACTAATTTGGATTAGACTCCAATAGTTATCCATGGGAGAATATTAAACCATTTTTTCCCGGTAAAGTAAAAGAAGAATTAATTCTAATTCTGATACTAATTAAATTTCATATGCTTAAAAATTAAAATCAATAATGACAAAAATATGGTGACCACTTGGCAGTGGGATAGGTGATACCAAGGACCATCCAGTTGCACAGTAATCTAGTTTGCTTGGCAGGTTCATAACAGCTCTGTAAAGTTTCTCAAATTGGCATCTAGTTTGTCCCCCACTCCCAAACCTAGATTAGGCATTCCTGCGTCACCCTCATGGAAGCTTGTATAGTCTGAATTTAAATACTTCCTAAGGGTAAGAATTTCTAGGGCTGAGGGAACCTCTTCCATCATCCTTACAGTGCAGAAGCTTTTTCTGATGCCTAAACTGGGTCTACTGGCATACAATTTGAACCATTCATTCTTATGCAGTCCTCCGTGCATCTGCTATCTATTTCCCCTGTAGCCACTTCTAGATCATCTACCAGCTGCCCACCAAGTTTAATGCTGCCTTCTTTACTTCAGGATTCTTCTGTTTGTTTAAATTTCCCTCACGGAGGACATTTTCCAGACCTGTGATAATTTCCAGTTTCTTTCTCCAGTTTTCATGACCCTTAAAATTCCTAACTGTGCTTCCCTTCATAGTCCTTTCCTCTTCATACCCTCTGCCATGTCCGTAGGCATATTCTTTATACCATTCTCTAGGTCACTTGCAAAAATACTGAGCAGTTGTATATACAAAGTGTTTTGACAGTGATATCGATTGCAGAAGATATTTGAGTATACTTTTCCAAACAATTACTAACGTTTTATTGCAGTTTGTCCAGAATGTGATTCCCTATCTCAGCTGTCAGTGTATTATATGAGGCAGTGACCAATGCCACCGACTGCTGCTCATCTACACAAGAGATTAAACATCTCACTGCAGAAGTTTAACAAAGTGCTACAATTTCTTTCTGACAAATCTGCACTGTTTGTAACTCATTTTATTGCTTTAACAATGCTGTTTACAGGTATAGGTACCAATGTTTTTTTCAGTAAATCATTGCCTAGGGCAGGACAGCGCTGTGGTGAACTGAAGACTGGCCCTGCTGCAGGGGGTCCTGGGCCATGGGCAGGCTGGGAGAGCTTCAGGGATCTGAGCAGGGGCAGTCATGGTTGGCTGTGTCTTCATGGCCCTGACAATTTAGTTACTTTGCTTGAGATTATTGAAAATCTTAAAATTTAGCCACATTGGTCTCTTCTCCCAGGCAAGAAACAGGACAAGAAGCATCACATCCTGCCCAGCCACCCAGGTCCAGCCCTGCTTCCCAGCTCACAGTCATGCTGGGCTCTGTTGTTCGGTCATGATTTATTTACCCAGAGTGTTAGGTTGTCCTGGCGTTTCCACAAGAACTTGTAATGGATATGTAGCTGGCAGAGGACATGTGTACATAGCACTGTAGAGTGCAGTGTCAGAGATACCCATCTGACTGGGAAGGAGCCAGCACACCTACATGGAACAGTGGAGCTCACTGCAAAAATACAAACCTGAAATCCCCAGCCACATTCAAGCATAGAAACAAATTAGCTCAGCTCAGCACTGCACATGAGTGGCTTATATCCCCCAGCCAAACAGGATCAGGGCCAGCAGAGAGATCTTTGTGCTGTTCAAGGCTGGCATTCCTGGCAGAGGTGGCTGTGCTGCCTTCTCCTCCTAGTGGCAAACCCAGTTTTTCTCTCGGCCTTTTCTGTGTAGCAAATCCAGAAACATCATCTGCTCTTTCTTCCTCCTTCTCACTGAGCACTGACAACAACCAAGATGACTTTTTTCAGAACAAACTTTTATGATACTATTTATGTCGTGAATTGTTGACATACTTTGTCAAACAATGGATTTACATCCTGCCTTGTTGATGTATGAAGGCCAAACCTGATTTATACGTCATGCCACTTTGCTACTGCATTCATTTAAGAGTCATTGAACTGATTTATGGCTCAAGCTTTTGAATGATGAATCACAATTGTATTCTACGTTTCCTGTAACTTTTAATCCAGCACTTTCTACTTTCTTCAGAATCTTTGTTTTACTAACTTGCCCATACAAATAGAAGAAAAATGGTGCCATGCTTAATAAGCCAGATCTCTAGGGTATATTTCACAGTGCTGAGGGCACCTTTAGCACCACTCACCTCATCAGCCTGGGCAAAACTATTGTAGCCTTTGTATAACCATACCACACAAATTCATGGAACATTCTGCAGCCCTGCAAAAGTCATTGCCTGACTTAAACCAACACCTTTGATGCTAGTGGAGTCTCATTCACTGTTTCCATGGGTTCGTGTTTGTGCCCGATAATCCATCTGGAGAAAACAGCCAGCATCCATTTATACAGGATCAGTACAACTGAACTGAGCCCTGGGTGCCTTTTTCCAGGATGAACTGAATCTCATTAACTTTCATAACTTTCTACTTTGGACTCTGTGTGTCCTTGACTGTATCAGGAGTGCATCCTTGCTATGCTGTGGAAAACCTAAGTGCCACATTAGTTCTTATCATCCTCACGTAAAACCTGAATATTCTCATCCCCAAACACCTTTTATCCATTAGCTTTTATCCCACAAAACCATGTTGTTTAGCCACTGGCATTACTAATACAAGCCATGCCTTAAACACATGCCAGTGGATGATACAGCAGAAGAATGTCCTCACAGAAGGTTAGTCCCCCCCTTTAGGGAAAAGAGCACTTCAGCACCCTATTCTTGGTCTTTTGCTCTGTTTCCACTTGTATCCACTCACAGAATCACACAGAATCACAGAATAACTAGATTGGAAGAGACCTCCAAGATCATCGAGTCCAACCCATACCCTAACACCTCAACTAGACTATGGCACCAAGTGCCATGTCCAGTCTTTTTTTAAACACGTCCAGAGATGGTGACTCTACCACCTCCCTGGGCAGACCATTCCAGTACCTTATTATTCTTTCCGTGTAGAACTTTTTCCTAATATCCAGCCTATACCTTCCTTGACCCTGCTTAAGACTGTGTCCTCTTTGTTCTGTCAGTTGCTGCCCGGTGGAAGAGACCAACCCCCACCTGAGTACAACCTCCTCTCAGGAAGTTATAGAGAGTGATAAGGTCACCTCTGAGTCTCCTTTTTTCCAGGCTAAACAACTTTAGCTCCCTTAGCCGTTCCTCATATGGTTTGTGTTCCAAGCCCCTCGCCAGCCTTGTTGCCCTCCTCTGGACACGCTCAAGCATCTCAATGTCCTTCCTAAACTGAGGGGCCCACTGGACACAAAACTCAAGATGTGTCCTCACCAGTGCTGAGTACAGGGGAAGAATGACCTCCCTGCTCCTGCTGGCCATGTAATTCCTAATGCTGGCCAGGATGCCGTTAGTCACTGCTAATTCCAAACTTTCGTTTCACCATGGAAGCAGGGACTCGAGGCCACGGTCCTCCTTGGGGTTAGACAACAAGGAAGCTGTGAAACCAGGAGAGCATGGGCTGTCAGGGCAGCTTGGGCTGAGTGCTGAGAGACCATCCAGAAAAGCGGGTCTCACAAGGGAAGGCTACCAAGCCCACATGAGCACAGAGAGAGTGTTAACAGACTCCGAGAAAGATGGCAAGCTGCTTAAAGCAGAGGTTTTTCACAAGGGGGTGTCGGACAACTGGTACTGCCTATACAGCATACTTCAAACATTAAAAGTCTGAGTTACCATCTGAGTATTTCGGTTGTTCCTTCATCTTATGATGAATCACATGACTTTAGGAGAGACAGAATAGATAATAAAGAAAAAATAAGAGGGGTGCTCACAGCCAACTCAGGAACAATAATATTCTCTAAATTTTCTGTTTAAAACAGATGTAAAGTTCATCAGGTTACTGGAGGTGACAACCTCTCTTCATATTTGATATTACAGCATCTTTTGGGACCTAAGAGGTGAAACTCGGGCATGCATTCGTATATTACATAATAACTAGGTATGTATTAACAGAGATTTCTTCTGCTGTTGTCATATGAGTCTCTCCAGTGGTCAGGTATTTCCTTTCAGGAATAAATAGCTTGTGTCACTAATATGCGGTTTTGTCAATTATAATTCAGAATAAGCTGGGAGATTTTAATACCTGCAGATTACAAAATCAAGTACAACCCAGCACAATAGGCCAAGTCTCAGAAAAGCCTTTAAAGAAGAATATATATTCATCTCTTTATTTGGATGCTGTGACTGAGACAGATGTAGGTGCACTGACTAAAAAGTAAGAAATGCCAAAACTTCTGTTCCAAAGAACTAAATCACTGCTGAGAGACCATTATTGTCAGCACTTTGTGATTGGCATTTCCAGTCCTGCTTAACCTATATGTTCAGTATCACAAGTTTCGAAATAAGATAGGTTGTAGTCTATATGTCTCCATAATAAACACTAGAAAAATAAGCAAATTGTTTAAAGAGCACTGCAGGAGCACAGAAAAAGGTGCAGAAGTTACTCCAGAGCCATATTGAAGCTTTTCAGCAGAAACTAATCAATGCATTCAAAAATAGACAGAGGATGCAAGGGACTTCAATACAC
The DNA here is from genome assembly GCA_013399895.1 of Serilophus lunatus. Classification (NCBI taxonomy): domain Eukaryota; kingdom Metazoa; phylum Chordata; class Aves; order Passeriformes; family Eurylaimidae; genus Serilophus; species Serilophus lunatus. Next base: position 35,901 of record VXBA01001274.1, read on the forward strand.
ATTAAATCTGCCTGTATAGCATGTTTCTAAAAGTGAGTACATATTTAAGGCAAACATCCGTTTAACATCTTTATGAATGGTTTGCACAAGGGGATTGAGTCCATCCTCAGTAAGTTTACAGACAAAACCAAGCTGGGCAGGACTGCTGATCTGCTTGAGCAGATGGATCTTGATAGACTATCAATGAGCTGAGGCAAACTGCATGAGGTTCAATGAGGTGGGTCCTGCACTTTGATCACAACAACCCCATGTAGTGCTACAGCCTGCAGGAAGAGTGGATTGAGAACTGGTCAGCAGGAAGGGACTTAGGGGTGCCAGTTGAAAACTAGCTTGATATGAGCCACCAGTATATCCAGACAGCCAAGAAGGACAATGGCATTTTTGCCTGTGTCAATAATAATGTGGCCAGCAGGACTAGGGAAGTGATTGTCCCACTGTGCTCAGCACTGGTGAGGCCACACCTTGAGTACTGTGTCCAGTTTGGGCTTCTCACTTCAAAAAGGACATTGAGGTGCTGGAGCATGTCCAGACAAGGATGACAGACCTGGTGAATGGTCTAAAAAACATGTCTTATCAGAAGCAGTTGCGAAAACAGGAATTGTTTAGCCTGGAGAAGAGGAGGTTCAAGGGGGACTTCATTGCTCTCTATAACTACAGGAAAGAAGGTTGTAGTGAGGTAGGAGTCAGTCTCTTCTGCCATATCTCAAGTGAAAGAATGAGAGGAAAAGGCCTTAAGTTTTACCAAGGGAGGTTCAGAGTAGATAACAGAAAAAAAAATCACTGAAAAAGTAGTTAGGCATTGGAATAAGTTGCCCAGGGAGGTGCTGAAATCACTATCTCTGGAAGTGTCTAAGAGGGATCTGGATATGGCACTTGGGGATATGGTTCAGGGGTGATTATGGTGGTGCTGGGTTGGCGTTTGGGCTAGATGGTCTTGAAGATCTCTCTTCCAACCTTAATTTTTCTGTAATTCTGTGATTCTGTAGTTGCCAAGGAGGGGATTTCCAGGATTATGATAACAGATAAAACAGAAGCAGCACAGACCTGAGAAATTCCCCAGACTGTTGCAAACACAATATTTTATAATTTTGGAATTTGTATTGCATCGTGGAGTTTTCTGGTAGGTATTGCCAAAAGGCTGAATGGTTTGAATGAGAAAATGTAGCCACTTGAAAAAGGCTTTTGAAAGGGGGTGTAAGAGAGCAACCCACTTACCTGAGCTAAAATTCAATTTTCCTCAAAGCCATTTCGGGAAGGGGGGGTTGCCCCTGGCCGGGACCGGGGTGGTGGGCTGCGGGGGGAGGG
>VXBA01001274.1:37242-66251 GCA_013399895.1 Serilophus lunatus
CCCCCTCCCTGCGCGGGCACAGTGGCATCCCAGGGCAAGCAGCGGCCTGGGGGCATGGTGTGGGGAAGCCCCAACGAGCTCACGGGCGGCAGCTCCTCGCCCCCCGGAGCGCGGGCAGCGGCACACAGCCCCGGGCCGGCCCTGGCTGGGAATTTGAGCACAACTGCAGCTTCTGGACAGCGACGGGGGGCTGGCCCTGGCAGCGTGTTGGCGCTGGGGCATCTCTAAGGTGCTGCAGCCATGAAAACAAAGATGGCGCCTAATGACTGAGACTCGTGGGTCTTTGTCGGGAAAACACCGGAAACCGAGGCGGGGCCTGGCTGGCTGGATGAATGGGAAGCTGGCTTGGCCAGGGAGAAGGCGACAAGATCCACGCGAGAAGGAGAAGGCTTAAAAGTTAAGGCATGGCCCAGCCCCGGCCCTTTCTTCGGCTGCTGCTGCAAGGAGAAAGATCACAGCTCCGGTCCCCAGCACCCGCAGGGCCCCCCTGGCGGGATTCCACCCATTTCTCTCAACACGAGAGCCGTTTCCAGCTTGCTAGCAAGTATCCTTCGGAGAGGGGGAGGGAGGGAATTGTTTTTACCTCTGTTTGTGTTTTTCAGAGAGTTTGGAGGGCCNTTTTTCAGAGAGCTTGGAGGGCCTGAAATACTTCCAGGAGAGAGGGAAAAGAAGGAGACACCTTTTCCTACCCTTCCTCCCTGTTTTTTTTCAGCTAGTCATCTGGCTGAAAGGAACAGTTCCCTTTTCTTTTTTTTGTTTTTCCCTTTTTGTGTGTTTTTTTTAGCCCTTATGTGTTGGGTGTCCCTCGATGTAATTCTGGGGTCTCCTGTGGGTTATCCCTACCTCCCTAATTTAATTCCCCTGTAATAAACTGTTTACCTGCTGAAAATTCTATTCAGTTTTCCGTCACTTTTATTGAACCTGCCCCCTGAATGCTAAAAGGTGGATTAAACCACCACAGAAAAGAATTTAAAAGAAATCTTCCTCTCATTCCTTTTTCAGCTACCATTTCAAATTCCTTTTATTTAGGTGTACATGACAGTACATGTAGATGAGGAATGGTACTGACATAAGAACAAGGCTTGTGAGAGGCTTGTGACTTACTGAAGCACATTTAAGGCCTTGTAAGAGAAATTATTTTGCCAGAAGAGACATATTCTTTAATAATTACACAAATAATTTTTATTATCCACTCTCCATTTATATAAGCACTATTTTAGAAATCACAGTTTGTGAAGTTCCAACTAGAAGTGTGAATTGTTACATATCCGTGGCTAGTAAGGTTTCTCTTCTGTGCAGATATCCCATTTTCCCTTGGATGCTAGTGAGTTTGGCCTGGTTGCTAAGATTAGGAGAATATGCTGAAATGCTTTTTATGTAGCCTAACCTTTTGATTTTCTTTTTTTATAATGAAAACCTAGCTAAGGCTTGCTATCATGTGTGGCAGCTAGCTTTGACTGTATGAAGTCTTTAAGGAACTGGAAAGAACTGTTTTGGTGTCTTAAGGAGGAATTATTCCCTGGGAGCCATGCATGCATATGGACCTAAGATTTCTGAAAGAAACTATTATCATATATGCTATTCAGTTACCAACAGTACTGAGATAGTGTTTGTGGATTATTAAGATGCAAACAGTTTCGAAGATCCCTTTTTTGTTTTTTGGGGAACTGCCTTTAAAGACTGTATTTGGGTGTCACTCTGGCACAGAGACAAAAAATAGAATTTTTACAAAAAATTTCCCAGTCCCTAAAAATTCATTAGAAGAAAAACAGTGAACAGATACTTAAAAGCCAATATATTGTAGCCAGGAATATTTTCAAAATCAACATTTTACAATTACTCATTATATCCATTCAGGGCTACTTGTAGCTACAGGCAGAAGGTCAGCTCTTTTCTCATCTCTGTGACAAGCAGCAGAGGGGAAATGGGTCATCTCCATGTTTTGACACAATATTTATCTGCTGTGTAGACATGCCCCTGGAAATAAACTGCTGGAGGTGTTCATCTAAAGATAATTTAACTCTCAATATCCAGAGATGATGGCTGCTTACATCATTGAATGTCACTGCATGGAGTAAGATTTGGTCCCTAGAAAACAGAAATGGGCACATTCTCTGAAAAGACCCACAGATCATTTCCTTGGCAAACCCAGTGTCCTTGTTTGGTGTGAGCTTTGGGCAGCATTCAGAAAGAAAAATGTATTGACTAATAAAAATTTAAATATATTTTGAAAGCAGCTTTAGTCAACTAGAGCTATCACTTTTGTGCAGTAGATGAGGCAGTGATCCTGTGGAAAGAACAAAGTGTAATTGCAAATTCTATTATAAATCATAGCATTTAGCATCCAATTTCAGCCTACATTCTAATAAAAATAAATAAAACTGCAAACCATAAGCACAGTACTTCTTAACTTACTTTAGAGGGATATTTTTCTGAATTTTTTTTTTTCACTAGAAAGTTTTTCAACTGTAGCAGAATTTTTATATTCAAATGAGAGCCTTTTGGTCAAAGAAATGCCCTTCTGTTACTTAAAACATTTCCTTTACCTCTATTAAGACACAAACTGTTAAACATCACAATATATGACCCACAATTTTGATATTATCAGGCAGTGGTTACCGAGCACCAAATATTTCCAAGGGAGAATATATGTCAGTGTATGTATCATGGAGTGATCTTTAATTACAGTTACAGTTGTATCACTCAAAAAGGATAAGGAAATTTGGCTTTCTGTCCACAAGTAACTCGTTTTCAGCATTGCAGAGATGACGCTTTTTTTGGAATATAGAAAAAGCTTAATGCACAATATATTATTGAAAAAAATCTGCACGCTTACATTTAGCCATCACCAAAATACATGATAACAGCACAAATTTGACAAGCTGCGTCTTGATGGTCCAAGAAAAGCTGAAAACTATCTAGTGTTTCCAAGCACCAGTTTGCTTGGCTGTCAAACAGCTATCACTCTTTTCTGCTGGACTGCTGCAAACATATTCCCATTAGAAGCACTATTCCAATAAGCAAAAAAATGTTTATTGATACAATAACCTGTTTTAAGAATTGATACTTAATTCTTACAGCTGCATATGAAACCCATGTGTGATACATTCTTGGTGATACTTCATCCTCTTGGATGAATCCAGCAAGATGCAAACTGTTGGCAGTCATGCTCACACCAAACTCCAGGCTTGCTTTTGTGTCAGTTTGCCTGCCAAAGCTGGAATATTTCAGTTAAAACATTCTTCATCATTGCTGGCTGACAAGATCACAGCAGTTGCTCCCTGCCTACTGGCTGTAGTGTGAGGTAATAAGAAATGGAAACACTAATATTTGCCACAGAAGTTGCATCATTAGCCACAGTGAAGTCTGCACTTCCTGAGAAGGCACCTTAGCATCGGAAAGTCAAAAAACCACGCTGAAGACAGTGCTGCCAGTCTGGGATTTTTTATTTTCAGTGTAAGAGATGGGCAAGCACTTGGTGTTCCCTTTTTCCATATGTAAATCCTTTCCTCTACAGATACAAAGTGGTTTTCTTTCATCTGTTCTACTCAAATAGGCGGTCTTGCTTCACAGCTTCACTCGGCACAGTCTGCAGTTGATTGCCATGCTCAGTGCTGATGGCGAGACTGAATCAGCCAGAACCTTGAGGTGGAACTGCTGCACACAACTCTGAAATGAGCACACCAGAAGATACTCTTGGCCTCCAGCTTTTAAAGGAGCATTTATTAGAACCTGGCATACAATATTAGCGCAGAGTAACTTGTCAGGTAAAGAAATATTATTAAGTGAGTGGTATAAATTCACAAAGATTTTAACAAGTCTCTCATTACCTGAAGCCTTGTAGGGAAGGTCCCTCGCTTAGAGCTGCTGCCTGCCTCACTCTGCCCCTCTCTCTACCTACTCTTGTTCTCTGCCCTCGGGATAGCAGCCATCTCCCATCCCTGTTTAACAGAGCATAAACAGGAAGCACCGGCTGCCCCAAACTTCCCCATATTCCAACAACATAAACCAAACAACAAATGCTATGAGAAGCAATGTGTTCCTCATCTCTCAGTGACAGCTTAGTCTTAGCTAGCATTTTATAAAGAAGACCTGTCTTCTCAGAAAAGTAAATGTTCTCAAGACTGGATTCATGGAGAACTAAAAGCAACATTTCCAATCTCAAACCTCCTCCTACAGCAGCCCTTTGAGTTCACCAGGGTCTTGCTTCAGCAAAAATTGGTCTGCCTCAGTGAAAATCGAAGGTGCCAGGAGGAGAACAAGAAACATTGCTGGCAGACCTGGCCAGCCTGCACAGGCTGTGCCAAGCTCCTGAAGAAGCACATCTTCACAATACTACTGCTCAGTGCCATATGCAATCAGATCAAATGTTGCTTGGGTTTGCACTAAGCTTTGCAGCAGACCACTAAAGGACATGTTCGGCACACTGAATTCTTTCATATATCAGATAGTTTATCTGCAGGTATCTCCTGTTCAGCTTCCAATTTCTTGCTCAGTGCAAGACTTAGATAACCTTTCCACTCATCATTATTGCTGTTAAAAGGTTAAGTCTTTAGCATCGTATCAGCCCCATTTCCTGCTTGCCATCTGATTTAACGTGCCACTGACATGGGGGCTTTAAATTCACAATGTGTCTGCAGCTTGTAACCCAGTTTTTAAGCTGAAATATTGGTCTTCCAGCAGCCAACAATTCATTGGGAGGAAATTCCGCCGTTATTTAGTACGTGTGAACATTTGCAATGACAAGTTCTACTTAAACAAGTAACAAATAATCCAAAGTCTCTTACATACAAATCAGAAGGGTTGTGGCAGTAACTCTCTGCACCAAAGAATAGGGTGCTAGTAGTTAATTATCCTAGAGACAAATAAAACAGATTTACTGTATGTAAGCATGTGTAGCTTCTCCTGAATGACTCTTGTGACATATACTGTACAGGTCAGAAGTCCAAGAGCGCTGAAAAGAAATCTAAACAGTAACTGTAAACTAAGCGTTTCATGACTTGTGCACAACAAGCCAGAACTATACCTTTAATCATTTTGGCATATGAATTTATTGATTTACCCCAACAACCTACATTTCCCTGGGGAGCACAAGCACCACTTCATACCTCTGCAAGACCTGAGTTGCATTTGGTAAGACAAAAATAAATCACCAAAGTCCATGACTTGAGCAGTGCAGAAGTTCTCAACATGTATCTATGCTCTGTCTGCATAAGTTTGTGGTCTTAAAACTGTAAGAATCAAAGTAGCACTTGAGCATTTGGTCTGTGTTTGGGAGGCTGAGGTGAATAGGTGTGTGTGTGTGTTTATGTGTGATGACACCTGGCTGACTATCTAGATCTGGCTGGGAAGGGAGTGACTTTTGAACAAGCTTTTTGATTAGTAAAAACCCAAGTGATGATGTAGCTAGTTGCCATGTGGAAGTGTCCTTTCAAAGATTCAGGGTTTTCAGGGTACAGGAGGCTATATCAAGGCCTTCTTCATTCCTGAGTGGGGATGAGTGGGGAGAATAGGTCTTCTGTAAGAAGGAAAAAAAGTGTTGACAAAGAGATATTGCCTCACTCCATGTGTCCTTCCAATCCCTCCAGAGAAGATGGCAGGAAAAGCAGGTATATAAGGCAACCCCAGAAGACAGTTTTCATCTCCATTCTTGTCTTCTCCTTCAAGGGTCAGGAGGATCAAGACACGGGTCAGGGTCCTCCAAAGCTCAGTGCAGAGCACTGAACCCAAATCTGTAAGCAGATGACTGTGAGAGTTCTAATTTCTTCAGCTGACCTCATGAGCCCAGGTATTATTTCAGGCAGAAACTGAAAATGAACCAGGTACTGAAACCATGGTAAGTTACTGACATGCTGTCATGGTTGCATCATTATACAACGTGGAGTAAAGCATGTCAGAAATATGTCAGAGCATGTTTGTGAGGTTGTATGGAGTCTGTCAAAGTGAAGTGCAAGTGATTAAAGCAAGATGGTGCTGGAGGACCATTCTTCAAAAATTTTAACATCTGTGTCCCTGTTTTCTGAAGGGTGCAGAAATAGTTCAGTGAACTATTCTTTCAAGCATGTCTGGGTTTGTCAGCAGATGTACCTACATGGCTGGCTACAGATGAGGATGCTACTATTCTAGCACGTATATTCTGCATGAGCCATCAAGCAACCAGAGCCCTGGAGCAAACCAAGGAGCAGAAGATGTCAGTATAAGGAGCACTTTGTTGTTTGGGAAACAACAGTGTGTTGCCTTCCAAAACACTCAGTTAGGAATGCAGATTCATTGAGCAGTGGGTCAGGATCATAAAAATGAGATCTAATGAGTAAAACATGATATTGGTAAAACCAGCGCAGTCTAAATTAACAAATTTGGTTCTATTACCCAGCCACAAGGCTGCAGAGTCTGTTTTATTTGAAAATATGAGAGCTTAGGCAGTAAGACTCTACCTGAAACACTTTGTTTTTCTTTTAAAGGCACAAAGGATCAGGTTTATCTTTCAAATACAAGTCCTTTCTGAAGTGGGGAAGAGTAGATCACAGATCACTCATGAATATGTTATTTCTGGGTCTGGCAAAATAGCCTTGCCCAAGTAACACAAATTTCATTCAACAGAATGAAAAAGAGAGAAAAACATAAAGAGGTGATGTATTTGGGGATGTAAAAGGAGAGGGGGAAAGTGTGTATTTGAAAGGGCCTTGGAAAGTGACTTAAAAGAAAAAATATTTTCCTAGAAAAAAATAGATGCCACATAGAATTTATTTGGGAAAATGATGTGTCTTTTGTGAAAAAGCTATATTTATAAAAATAATACACTAAAGAATATCATATTTCTATCACTGTGTCAGATAATGATCTGTCTTTGCTTATTACTTTATGTTTTGTTAAGTAGGGGAGAATGAACCAGCAACTAATAATGTGTTCACTGTCTAAAACCACCAAGCAACACAGAAATCCCAAGTTAAAACTTTATAATAACTATTTTTCCCAAATATCTGACTAAAGGTACTTGCTGAATAAAGGTGCTTTGAGTGCATGTAGGAGTGTATTTTCAAACAATTGTTTCTGGAAAGTTGGTTGGAGATTTCAGAAACCTGGCTGCCATGATTTTAATGCAGAATATAACAGATTCATAAGGAAACCCTGGAGCAAAACAGTTAATAATATCATGTAAACATTTTCCATACAGAGGTCACATATAACTGACACACAGCACTGCCGATTTGATAAAACACTTTTGTACACTAAAACAACATAAGCCAGGCTGTCACTCATTTGAGCCTTAGCCTCAAGGCTTATTTAAGATATAGAAATGAAAACGAAGTGTTCTTTGCTGATAGTCTCTCCTGTTTCTCTTCCACTGGTGCTGGAAGGACCAGTAGGAGTTCAGTACATGTTGGAGGAAATTGTGGTACCTATTGGTGAATGACACTGCTATTTGTACTCTGTGCCCTACATGACCCAATCAATTCTCTGTTGCAATAAACACCACTGCCTGACTAAAAAACTTAACCTCAGAAATACTGAACCCAAAACAAATGTCATTTGACCTAAATTGGATTTTTTTGTTTGTTTGTTCATTAAAATTGTTCATAAGATTCCATTTCCTGAGGCGAACCAAGGGCAATAGAAGCAGAGATACTGCTAAACATAATCCTTGATGATCTTATATTGAAATGTCAGTTCTCAGCTACAGCCATATATCTTAATTGTGCTGCTCCACTCAATCATTCAAATTAATAATTCCAACTAGGAATTCATAACTATCAAACTTTAGTAAAAAAGCCTACCTTCTTTATCTTTATTGTATTATTACGTATCAGGCATTCTATTCCAGCTAAGAATTTAGAAATCATGGCTTTGCACCCAAAGTTAGAGTTTTGATCAATTTGACAGCAGACTGCTGTCTTTTCATGTGTCTTTTGCAAAAAAGACCCATTCCCAGATGAAAATATGTGGTACTACTGCAGTTGGCTGTCTGGGTGAAGAGTTTCCTCGCTGAATGTTTTACGATCAGCTTCTCAGGATGCTTCTTCTCATTCAACATTATAACAAAGATAAGAACACTACTAAACATTACTAAACTTGAACTAGACAGAAACTAAAAAAAGAGTAATTTCTCAGTTTTTGCTGTCATAGGCATATCAAAAGGTTTGAGAACCCTCACCTTAATATCAGCTTGTCACCTTGTTGTCTAACCTTCTTCAGTGAAGGAAGCCACAGAGCTGGCTGACTGATTTGTGAACAAAGTAAATATTTTGTCAATGCACTCCAGGAGTCTGAGGGACTACAAGCCCAAAAGAGAAAATCATATATGTTCTAGAAGCCTAGAAGGGTGCCAAAATTCATTGATAATAAGTGTTTTCCGAACAAACTGTCTCAAGAATCAGCTGTCAGAATAATGTTTTCAATGCTTCCATGTCAATTCTGAAGGAAAATACAAGCAGATTATGACTGGGTAGGGAGCTCAAAGATCAATCAGCAGCAAAAAGGAGTGGTCATTTTACACAGTAGGGACCATTGCTGGGTCAGGCGGTGGAACATGGGCAGGGAGAAAAGGGTTATATATAAACTGTATAAACTGTGAATATGTTTTCTGGCTCTGGATCTGTATATATCCCTTAGCAGTGATTGCATGTCTGGCTGGTTTGAGCTCTTCCAAGTAGAAGGCTAGGAGAAGCTTTTTGACTTCTTTCTTCAGTCATCACTGTCATGGTTAGCCTGGAGTAATAGTATAGGCAACAAGGGAAAGTGTGGTAGCTTTGAGAGTAGCCCTGGGTTTGCACAGAAGGGACAGGCTGAAGGAAAAAGGTTGCTGCTCAGGATGTGAAACATTGCTGTCTCCTTTTTTTATTATCACTCCCATCTCAAACTCAAGCCGCAATACTTCTGAAATTAATAACACTTTACCTTGTTGATGAACTCAAATCTCAAAGAAGGATGGTTGAACAGGGCAGAGACTGTTTCAACACACCCACAAAGGGAGGCATAGAGACAGGTACCAAACTCTTTACTCTGGTGACCAGTGACAGGATCTGAAAGAACGGCCTGAAGCTGCATCAGGAGAGAAGTTAGGTGTAAGAAAAAAAAGTTTTTCGCCCAGAGGGTGGTTAAGCACTGGGAAGGTGGTCATAGCACCAAGTTTGTCTGAGTTCAAGAAGTATTTTGACAATACTCTCAGGCACATGGTGCGATTCTTGGGGTGTCCTACGTAGAACCAGGAGCTGGACTCAATGATCCTTGTGGGTGCCTTCCAACTCAGCATAGTCTGTGCTCCTATGATTATAGTAAGAAATCAGGGCAGGGTTATCAGTTATAAAACACTGGCAAAACAGTAACAGACAAGTGCACTTTGAAAGAATAATAAGCTTTTCAAATCCTTAACTGGTAATAAATGTGGCTATACCAGAGTGAATTAAAATGTTAGAAATACGTGTAATTATACTCTACAAAGTTGTACTAATTAATGTATATTCTTTCTAAAGTAAAAGAAAATAAAACTAAAAACCATACACACCAGAAAAATCAAAACAAACTCCAAGGAAACAAAAAAACCAAGCAAACAACACCCACCACCAACAAACAAACACAAAAAAATTGTGCAATATTTTAAGGCCGATATATAGAGGGGTTTTTAAACGCAATTTTGAGGAAGAAAATGAAGTACATTGAAGTTGACTTTTACTCATGCAAAGAATGAAATTCTACAACACTTTTCAAAAAAAGAAACCAGCAATAGAAGTTCAAATTTAAAAGAAACAGCTAATATTCCAAGGCAGTAATTAAAGTTGATACAGTATAATATTTTGTTTAATCAGAAAAGATCTCCACAAAAGTCATTTGGAATTGGGGAATGGGGCTCTGAGGAGCAATTGAAGTCAAGTATGGTTCACTAACAGTAATAAACAGCACGCAAGTTGTAGTAGCTGCTGCAATGAAATAGGATTAAATAGGATGAAGGAACTCATTACACTACTTTGAGAAAGATTCCACTTTATTTTAAGGCTGATGTAAAGCTGCAGTAACTTCAATTGCTTTCACATAGTCATTATGGCCATTAAAAACCAATATCCTTTATCAGAATTTACACCAAAACTACTAATATCAAAATAAACAGTAACTGCCAGCATATGAGAAGTTTTTGTCCATATGACTTTTCATGCATTTTTTTCCAACATATAAATGAAAGCTAAAATCTACAGAAAGAAAGTTTTTTCCAGTCACTTATTTATATTTGTTGTTAAATGTCTTCAAGTGCTAGACAACTATTTATTTCTGAGAAAACATAAGGTCGACATTCAAGGAAATAAGTTTGCTAACAGACCACATAGAACAGGATAAACATTTAATTACGCAATTTTGAAATTCCAAGAGAATTAGCTAAGCTATTGTCTTGGTTTAAAGACAATTGAACAACTCAAATTTGAAAAACAAGAGACCACAAAATATAGAAAAAGGAACAGCAGTTCTCTCATTAAATATCTATAGAACACAAAACAATAACTTAAAAACAACTTAAAACTTGTAGTGAAACAAAAAGAAACATCTTCTCCCTCTTGGGTCAATTTTAACACTTCGGGAGCTCCGCAGCCACAACAATGAACAATGGCAGCTGGAGCCAGTGACAGGGCGCAGTCTGGGCAATGTCATGGGCAGATGAGTTCTCACCAACTCCCCAGGTGGCAAGAGGAAAGAAAACCTTTTTGGATAGTGTCTCCCTCGGAGGGGGGTCTGAGCTGGACTCAGGCAGGCAGTGGCAGGACCGCTGCAGGGATTAGGGGGATGAAGCTATGCTGCTTCCCAAGTCTGGCGTCGAGAGAGAGAGAGCTCAAATCTGGAAACCTGTCATCAGCCGTGCCAGAAACCACCACCGCGCTTGTGCAGGGCAGGGACAGCCATCTCCCCTATGCTGGCTTTCCATGCTTTGCTTCCTCATGCCACCTTCCCTGCTCCCAAAATGGCACAGCACACGCAGGGCCAGCCACGGCCGCGCCACCTCCATCGCCCACTGCCCACCCCGGCCACACCTCGCACACCAGCACTGCAGGCTCCAGGCACCACGGGCACCCAACACCTCCAGCTGAGGCACCATGGGCTGCCGGCCCCGCTTTATTCCAGCTGCGGAGCACTGTCTGCAGCGTGCCCGGGGCCGGTTCCCTGCACCGGCACCCCCCGGCCCACCCCTGCTGAGGAATTCTGTCCTCAGCTTAGCTTTCCTCAGTTTGCCAGCATCATGGTGGTAATGGGGAAATTTTCCCAAAAGGAAATCTAATCCATAACAGCTGTAATTTGTCATTTCATTCAGGTTCTGCATACTTCATGTTAAACTGTCTGATTATATAAATCATATTGATTCTTATGTTATAGATATTTTTGCTTTTGAGCAAAAAAGGACAGATTTTTCTCTCCAGAAATTGGAGGGTGGAAATCTTTCTGTGGAACAAATGCTGCTTCGCAAAACTCACCACTTTACAAAACACTACAGGAGACTCACTGTGAACCAGTTTCATTTGCCAAAGACTAAAATATTTCCAAAGTTATCCTACGATTTTTTAGAGGAGATTGAAATGGAAATGATAGAACTGTTCACTAAGGAATGTATAGCCTATAATCAATTTTACTCCCCCTAGTTTGAATAATACTGTCCTATATCTAAAATGCATAAGCACATTTACATCTCTGGTTCGTTTTGGCACAAAACTACATTAAAGCTTCTCTCTGAAAATAGGCTGAAGTCTGCACTCATTGTTTACTGTCTTATCATCCTTCTTCAAATATTAAATCAGTACCACAACCACTTCCAAACTATTAAGTTAGAGACTTTACTATTCTTGATGGATTGTTAGATCAGACTGCTCAAAAGTGACAGACAAAATCAAAAAAAACAAATAGCCATGATAAGTAAATATGTTGTGATATATTTCTGCAAATATTCTGGTGGAAGATGTGCTCAGTTATCAATTTTCATTAGGCTTTTTGAAGTCAGGGCTGACATATTCAAAGCAGAAGAAAACTTTAATGAAGGCTATATTTTAGATTATCTATACTAGTTTTATAGATTTTATTAACATTTTGGAATAACTACTGATCCAACATTTGTTTGAAGTTTCACATTCAGCAAATGAAAGACTTGACTTCACTATAATGCAGAACAGATTTTTTTAACGAAAGGAAATGTCCCAGTAACTGTGTGCACCCCCTTTGAGGCTCCTGCCTTCACCCTATCCAAAAAAAAAAAAAGATGCATGAAGGTCATTTGTGGAAAGAAGAATGGTATTCCTATGTTTCCTGCACTCTTACTCCATCTTCCTGTCCTTGAAGATTCTGTTTCATACATACTGAGTTCATACATGCACAGAAGATTAATAGAGTTACATTAACAAAGCAACAAAAGATTGATAAAAGTCAATAGAATTGACCCTTTACAAGAGCATGGAGTGATAGGTCGGGGGGAATGGCTTTAAAGAAAAGATTGAAGATTAGATATTCGGAAAAAATTCTTTATTGTGAGGGTGGTGAGGAACCTGGACATGTTCAGTGTCAGGCTGGAGAGGGCCCTGAGCAATCTGGTCTAGTTGTCCCTGTGAAAGTGTCCCTGCTCATGGAAGGAGGGTTGGAACTAGATGATCTTTAAGGTCCCTTTCAATCCAAACCATTCTATGATTCTATCCTGTACTGAAACATAAAGGAACTACAGCTTTGTAATGAAGCAATTATAAAGAAAATGTTAACGGGCACAAAACAGGCTTCTTGTAATATTGTTTTGGGAAATAATCAGACTATTTCAGGTGAAAATCAAACATGCAAAAACACAGAATCGGCTTGAAGCAGGGTCCTTAAAAGGGAGATTTTGCAAGGCTGTAAACAAATTAAGTCTTAATTATAAGCAGTAGTACCAGCCAATTTTTTTCAAACAACCTTTGGGTCTGACTGGTCTTCTGTATGGAAGGTCAGGCAAAAAACAACCTTCACATCCCAATACTAAGCAAAATTATTGACAGCATCTAGTTGTCACTAAAGTGATTGCTTTCAAATATGTACAAAATTAGTGTATCTTCATAGCTGTATTCATACATATTTCTAATAGCCTTGATTAAATTTTCAAACAAAAAAAAAGATTTTAGATTCAGAAAAAATTATTTTATTCTTCGTGAAGACATTAACCTTTTCAAAATGCAATATAACATTAAAACAATTACCTACTATATTGCTTAGACAAAAAGCAATTTGAAATATACTGGAATTACGGGGATTGAGTATATATTTTTAAATATCGAAAATGCATCAGGGTTTGAGAGCTTGCAAGTTTCTGAAACCTTCTCCTTCAAAAATGTAGTATAGAGGTAAAGTACACTGTAGCCTTAAACTATAAAGTACAGAGATAGTTCTGTACCAAAGCTAAATATATCCACATGCATATAATAACGTGCACTCATGCACATGGATCGTATGCAAGTAACAGAGTTTGGCTTCATGTTTGCAAATTGCATTTCATCTTCCCCTCCCTTCCCTAAAATTCAACTGTTGTAATGAAAGCCTTATTAGATTTTCTACTTATTATTAACCTGGAGGCCCTCTAGCCTCCTCCTTACTCTCTTTCTTATTCGTTTTTAAACTTCTGACCCAATGCAATCTGCCTGCAGGGGCAAATACAGTTATCTCCTTCTAAATTAAAATTGTAACTCATTTGGTACAGTTTACACAAGGCCTCAGCTTTGACACATGCAATTACTATGAACATAGGAGGAACATGATTGCTGAGAGCCACTAGAAATAGAGTTTAATCAGAAAACATGGAGTTGTTCCAATAGATTTATAATTTCACCACTTGCTATTCTTTTATGTTCCTGAGTGTTCAGATAATTAGATACACTGATTTTTTTGCTTCCCAAGAGGCCAGCGAAAGCAAAATTCCTACTTTTACATTAACAAGATGAAATTATAATATACAAAATCGATAACTTGTCTGTTGAAATGACAAATTCATACGACATTAATTTTAGTACTTACAGAATGTTACAAATAATTTGTTCTGTAATATCGCAGTGTATCACATAGACTTAGGTGAATTAATTACCCATTCAGATGGATTGCCCAGTCTATCAGCTTTTACTCACATAAGAACCCCTAGGTAGCTGACTTTGCCAATCTTTAAAGAAAGATTTTTTTTTAATAGGTCTTTAAAATGCAAGGTTCACATTTTGTGCCTCTACTAGGGAATGATCTGCTCATGCAGTGGATCAAACTTCAGATCTGTAAAAAAAATGGAGCTGTTACAAAGCAGATTTATAGCTCTGTCTGATCTTTGTGCCTCCAGTTAATCTCTGGAAAAAGGAATTTTATGTGTATTTGATTGAGTTTAGTGAAATATAGAGTTCAATCAACAAAGAGACATCACTTATTCTAATTAGAAAGGAAAATGAAGACTTCAACAACATGTTGCCTTCTGTGATGGCATCAGATTCTTCTGAGGATAGGTGTGTTCATGACTCAACTGCTTTTACAAGTAAAAGCATCTGAACAGAAAATATAAATGAATAAACAAGTGCAAATTTGCAGCCTTTCTTTCTGGGGTCTGAACATACTCATTTTAATTATACTTTAATATGAAGTTCTCCAAGCTGATGGATGGGCCTCTGGGAGGACTGTAGGTCAAGTAAGGAGTGAGGTTACAGAAAAGGGCTACAGAAAATACTTCAGGTAAAGAAAACGCATGGCTGATGACGTGCTCTATAGTACAAATGTGATCCTGAAGCTCTGGCCATTTTTTCAAGAGGCCACCTACTTTCTATTTCTCCTTTTATGTTAGCCATTAATTTCACTGCCACAGGCACAATTCATACTTAAAAGGTTGGAGGCTCAGACAGGAGCAGCTGCTGTTTCAAATAGCACTACTCCATTCCCAAGACAGCCAGCTCAGCTGCAACATCAGTGAACTGGACACACCAAATTCACCAAAATTAGACTTTCCCATCCTTAACATACTCTCTTTTGCCGTGCATAACAGCAAAGCAAATTCATAAGGCTGGAAGGAAACAAATTTCAGGTAAGACAATGTAATGGAGCCAAAGAGTCTGGAAGAGCAACAGAGAAAAGCAAAACAAAAGGAAAATAAAAATTAAAAAAAGATTTACATAAATATTGGTGATGAGCTTGCCAATTTGACTCAGGCAAACTGCTTGGTCTAGAAGATTTTCCTGGTTAGTAAAAACCTAATTTATGTAATAGTAGTAGTCACACAATTTATAAAGAGGTGGCAAAATAGAGTCACGTCGTATCATCATGTTTGCTTGTGTCTCGGATGTCTGAGTCCAGCTCCAAAGTCAGATTTATTCCATTTGGCCCCAGGAACATGTCCTGAGCCCTGGGACAGGCTGCCCTTCTGGCAGGCTACGCAGCTCCAGCCCTCTCCCTGGGACCCCACATGCAGCAGGCTCTGTTGGTAGGAAGAAAAAGTCATCTCAAGTCTTAAAACGTTTAGGAACTGAGACGTGATCCTGGGCAACCTGTGCTTTTTTTGTTTCAAGCCCATCTGGTTTCACCTCATCCCATTCTGAGAAAATTCAACCCAGGGATCCCTGCACCACACTTCCAGAACTGGAAATGCAGGTAGTGCAGCTTAATGCGCCTCTGTAATATTAACAGATGCAGCTCTTGAATTGTATTGGTAATGGTACAAGGAGGCAGGAGCCTTCAGCCTGGAGCAGACACAGGGAAGAAGAAGAGAGAAAATGACCACAGTAGCCATGAGTAGTCTGCCTTATGTTGCAGTGAAAATACTCCCTGAATCAGATGGAATTTCATCATGCACCAAGGAGAGTTGGAGCTTGGGAGCAGTTCTCCAGTAACATATGGGGACAGCAAGAGCTCATAGTGAGTGATTTTGCAATATCCTGAATGGAAAAGAGACTGACTGTTCCCTGTCTTTTCCAGTACAAGCAGCAAAAGCCATAAAATTAATTTAGTAGCAGCCACATTCAAAAACAAGCCAAAGAAAGTGGCTCACCACACGGCAGATGAGAGAACTATGAAACTCCTCACCCAAGAGGCTGTGGCTTCAAGAATTCTGATGGAGATCAAAAAGCATCTGCAGGAACACTTAAAAGATGCTGTAAAAGAGACTACAGCAGAATCAAGAAATACCCTCAGTCGGGAACATTTTAAAAGGGAAGTATTTTATAGAGTTGCCTTTATTGTTCCCAAGCCATATATGCTGGAGACAGGATAATAGCCAGTGATCTGTGCTACTCCAGCCACTCCTCTACTCTTAAGACTGACAAATACTACCAGGCAGGTTCTTTGAAGTTCTCTGCTCACCACATGATGAGAAAAGAGTAAAAAAAAAATGGGGATCTTTATTGTATTCTTTACCATACATACATACAGCTCTTTTTTAGCCTGAAGCAGTTAATTTACTTATATTTATTACTCAGTGCAAAATTATTCTCAGAAAATGTTAAAAAGTATATATTTTAAAAGATAGCTTTGAGAGTTTAATGTCAAAACATACTACACATAAAGCCTCGGAATTTAATGGATAAACATTAATTTCTATAATTTGCAGTATCTTCTATGGTCTTACTATAGAAAAGTTGTGTTGACTCTTCTTGGAGTACAGACTCTACCCCTATACCAGATATTTCTGCACCCCTTGATCTTAGTTCAGACACTTACAGGCCTGTAAACTGACTCTGATGGAATTGGTGAGGCCACTGAATACTGTAATATGAACATGAAAAGACTAAATGTTAAGTACAGCAATGAGGAATCTACAGTACTTAAAAAGAAAGGACTGTATAAAGGGATATTGTATTTTTATGATGGCCATGAAAATTGACAGGAGTAATGATGGAATAAAAACACTTTTGTAATTAATTTGATTTGTGATTCTAGATTTAAATTTCTCTCCTATATTTTTAACATAGAGATAAAAAACTTCTAACATAAAGATAGGTTTCCGCTAGATGGTGCTCCTAGCATTAGGGAAGCCATAAATACATTAACCTGCTGCAATGCAAGGGGAGGAACAAGTTGTTTCATGAGCTGGTGAACCAACAAATGCGAAGTGGCTTCTTGCATCTCTCAATTCACCTTCCTAGAACTCTAGGCTGCCATAATTTTGCTTTTTTTTTCCTCACATCTCCTAAATACTCACAAGCATAATGTTTTCAATTTCATTCTCATGCTCCAGTCTTCCCACTACAGAGAGCAGTCTTTCTACCTGTCTTCAGTCACAAATTTTAACAAAGCCTATGAAGATACCTCTAAAACATTTTCTGAAAAGCAGGTTTGTGCAGAAACACCATCTCTCAGAGAGATACTTTAGGAAAATATATGTGTATGCATATAATGTGCAACTTCTTTATCTGATCATCTTCATTCTTACTGCTATTCTTTTTACCTCCTTCACCATTTCCTTAAGGATTACCACCTTCTTCAATTTTGACAAGTAAACATGGAAATAAAAATTTCCTAAATAATGCTCCCCACAGACACTCACTTTTGTTATTCTATTGGCAGATATTGTAGTATAGATCAAGACTCTGCTCCTCCCACGCCAAAAGGCATTAATTTCTTTGACTTCTTGGGTAACACCTTCTGATATCTTCCCCTGTACTCTCTTCCATCTGGTATCACACCAGCTTTTTCATCAGCCCCTCCCATACCAGCAACATACATGGAAAGATGTTGAAATACTGATGAGTTGCAAAAATTATCAAAGATAGGAAAAAGCATCCCCCCAGTAAGAGATAAAAAGAGTTCAAGTCTGTTTACTTAAAAGTGCTTAAGCATCATCACACACCAAGACAGAAAAAGAAAGTTCAGAATTATTCCGGAACAAAAAGTAGACGTAATTCAGTCCAACATACGATCAGCACGCAGCAGTTGGGTTCATGTGCACTGTAAGATGAAGAAACTAAAACTGAATAGACTAAAAAGCCTTCCCAAAAAGACTTTTTTTTTTTTTTTTTTGCAAGAATTGCCTGTCTTTGGCTCAAAACAGCTACCACTAGTTGCTGGAACCAACCAGCAGCCGGCAGCATCATCATAGTTTCTGTCTCAGAAGTGTACTGCCACAGTACATTGAAGTGTGATTTCTCTTTGGGATGTAAGATTTTCCTTTTACATGTGGAGGATGACCATTTACAATTGCTATAACTGGAGCACTGTTGATAAACCAGTTTTTGTGACAGTAGTAGCCACTGCCATCACAAAGGAGTTGCAATGCCTTTGAGAATGCCTCTGAGAACGCCTCATAGTCATGTGGGCTGCTGGTGAGATTCATGTAGCCCATACGCCGAGTTTATTCGTGAAGAGATTATTTCTCTGTTGTTTGTTAGAGTTACTGAGAAGTCTAGTTAGAGTAAGACTAGTTGATCACTCTTAATAGAGAAAGATAGTTTGTTTTCTTCTCTAGGATTCAAATCCCTTTACTGATTACTTTGCTAGAAAGGAAGAACGGGCAGACTAGGAATGGCCCTAGGCTGACTGACAGTGAAGTCTGCACTGACAGAGAAATGCGAAATCTGAGGCAGAGGCTGACAGATCCATTTAGCCTATTCTGATGAGCAAGATGTAGAGAAAAAAGGGGCAGACAGAGCTGCTGGAAGTTTGAATGACTGATGTCCCTTCTATAAAAATCTGTGACTGATGGTGGCAGCCCACTTTGCCTTGACTCCATGCTACAGATCGCAAGTAAAACAGTGTTATTAAAGGGAAGCATCATGGACATTGAGTGCTTAGAACATTATCCAAAACAAAAACAGCTACACCTCCTCTCCCAGATTTATGGCCCTCACTACTGAGTATTTCCTCCCATGTCAGTTTTTTCCCTGCCCCATGCCCCAGCGCAACCTCATAGAGCACCTAGAAGAGTAAGGGACAGGTGGCAGCAGTGGTCAGAGTGCTCCTGATGTCCTTTCAAGCCCATGTCCCTCACAGTAATAGTTAGGCTGTGTTCTCCTGTCCTACAGAACAGAAAAGGTATTGAAGCCACTGTTGCCACAGTGTAATCCTGATTGCAGACATGGCAACAAAACACCTTTCATTGCAACAAACAGGGATAAGTGTTACACTTAGCCTCTCTTCACAAGAGGTTTGAGATGGCATTCATCTCTATTCCACAGCAGAAGCCTTGGAATTACTCCATTACTTGCAAAGCCATCAGCCTCCCTGATGTGTCCTTTTCCACTAGACAGGTGGATTGATTCGCCCTGGTCTGAGCATCCTCTGATGAAAACATGCTGCAAGCCTATCATGCTTTCCTGAACATGAAAGTGCTGTCAAAGGCCAAGCAGTCTCCTCCCATGTCAACTTAAGTGGTCAGTGTAAATGGGTTTGCAGCCTCTTCAATGACCACTGCCAGATACACTTTCTGGAATCTCCTCATTTCAAGAGTCTCCGCATGCAGATGTAGACTTCAGCTCCTTCATTCATTGCTACAGAATGAACCTCCCCAGACTTAAATGAAAATGGGTGAAAAACATTGTGATTTAGTTGTCTGTCTGGGCTACCTGTATGTGAGAACCTATATGTCTGGAAATCACCTAGAAACAAGGAGATACACCAAGAAATATCAATTATTTTGAAACTTATTGAACTACCTGGTGCTACAAAAATCAAACTGTACCCATCCTACCAACAGATTTGTGTACATAAAAAAAAATTACAGCCTCCACAGAAAAAAGCTTGAAACCAAAAGCTGCACACTCCATGACCAAAAATGCAGCAGAATATAAAGACTGGCTTAAAAAATCTACCAATTATACAGATGCCTATGGTACAATTTGTCAATACATCTTCACTGCAAGTAAAGACGATCAACAGCGAAGTTGGTCCTCTTGGGGTTCTTTTTTATGAGGAAATAGCACTAAGCAGCAGTCTGAAGTGAAGAAGAGCAACATGTCAGTGTAACAGAGGTTTGAGGTTTCCCAGAAGAACACATCTTTTGCAAGAAGATATGAAACTACAGTTTTTGTATGTGATCTCCGGAAACAAATCACCTGCATGCAACCAGTTACTTACAGCAAATGTCATGAGACCAAGAACTGAAAGTATAGAATGTACTTCTATAAATGTGATGCAGTTGCAAAGCTTCTGCTGAACTGGGAGGCAGAAGCTATATTTCTTGCAAGTCAGACAATAAGCCAATGACTAAGAATTTGACATTCATCACAAGGGAGAGGGGAAAGCTAAGAGAGTGTTCCTGACACACTGTGGATTCTGACACGGTTAATTTTTGAAAAGCGTAATAAAAGATTCTCTTCATCATATCAGACATCAGAAGGCAGTGAGTTGATGCCACAAAAGAGACATGAGTATGATCATAAACTTTTCTCAAGCTATCTGAAAAATCCTAAAGAGTAGTTAAAAAGGTGGAGGAAAAGTGCTTGCACTAAAGCAGCAGTGTATCTGAAGAAAAAGCTGTCTTCTGAGAAACCTCCTTTTATGTCATTGTCATTCCCTGACTTCACAAACACTTCGTGTTGCAACAGCCTCACCAATGCTACAGAGAGTGAACTTGAGATTTTTAGGGCAGTTGAGCATTGAAATATATTTCAGCTTGGCTCCCTGTCACACTTGGTTTTTTTCTCTCTGATGCTGACTGTGACCATTGTCCAAGTCCCTGGCTGCTGGTAGATCTTCTGTGCAGTTCATTAGTTTAAGTTACTAGCCAAGGTGGTAAAGTCCACCACTTCTTGTTCAATGGCCATTCAAGCAGAACACCGCATGACCACCACCTCAGCTGATCTCTAACTTCTGCACGAAATCCTAGACAGGGACTTCCGCATGAATTTCTACTTCTATTAAGAAAGACAGCAAATATATGCTACAAACATCTAATAAGTAAGCATATGAAAGGTAGCCTTTGAATGTTTAATAATTTTTTTTCACTAGCCTTTCCCCAAATCTCCTCTTCTCCAATTTAATTTGAATCTGGATGCTTTTAGCTTCTACTTCTAGTCATTGAGTCTTGTTACGATATTGTTTTCTGCAGGAGTAATCGTCTACCACTGTCAATTTCCTTAAGTGCATGTAATTATGAATCCTACAGGGTACATCAGACTTCAAATTTCTCACCAGCTGTTTTTCTTCCAGACCACAGAATATTCTTCTGTTTTCTGGCTGAAACCTCACTTACAGACTAGTGTCATTTGTGAGGACATGATACTCTGGTAACAATTTCACTCATGACACAATCAAAGGACTGATGGGACAGACCCAGCCTCAATCCAAACAGGAGAGCCATGTTACTCCACGCATGTGACGTGAGTGGGAGCTCGAGTATTGCGTTGGGTGGATTAGCCAATTCTTGGCCTCCTTGCCCTCTTAATAAATTCATCATCTATGAATAGTTTCCTTTCTATCTGGCTCACTGTTAATTACAGCACATGAATTAAAGGATGCAGATAGGGCTGCTCTGCTGAGGGGCTACAATCACCACACAGGTGTGCAACTACCTCTGCATCCCAGGGACAACATGTGAATAGCTCTGTACTGCCAGCAAGGTGCAGGGACAATAATCTCCCCTCCTCCCTTTGCAAATCCTCTGCTGGCTGACCTGTGATTACTGGTGGTTGTGGGTGGAGCTGTGTGAAGTCACACACATGAGCTTAAGCTTAATTTAAGACATTTTGTTTAACAGGGACTGCTCTGTGGACCATCAGTATGACTGTTCTTCTCTGTCACTGAGTAAATTTTCTAAGATCTATCCATCCTTATCAAACCACTGGGAACACAATCTGATCTAGCCAGCAGTAACACACTACTAATGAAGCAAAAATTGCTAGCAGGGAGTTCCTGCAAACTAAAAATTGGATACCTAGTACCATCTTTCCCCACCTTGCAAAACGGGCATTCAAAAAAATAAAATCAGTTACCTTTTGGCAAGAGCCAATGAAAAAGTATTAAAATCTGGGTATAAGATTAGTGTAAAACAGGACTGTGCGATTTATAACTGAATCATTTCAAGTGGTTATTACTACTTGACAGGGTTTAAAACTTTCACATTAAATTAATACATTCTGTTTAGCCACCTTTATTGTTTGTCATCATGGCTCACATTTGTAAAATACTGCCTTTGAAATGTTACTAACGCAAAAAGTTATACTCAATGAATTTTCTATTTATTGCCAAGATTATCTTGAATTCAAGAAAAACTATAGAAAAGTTAGGTACAATCAATCATATTAACTAACCACTCTATTTTCCAGCATCTAGAAATCGTTCTTAGCATGAACAACTAAGTGATTCTGAGCTCACAGAAGAGCCTATCTAAATTTAACTGCTGTGTCATGTTAATGAGAGATAAAATACCCTGCGTCCACAAACAGATGGTGTTAGCCCACATTAATAAACTCACTGGAGAACTTAATATGCTTAGATTTAGATGGGTTATTCCACTGAATGACGCAGCCGATGACACATCCTGAAGCAATGTATCTGTATTTGGCAGTTCTTGATCATCTTACTTGGTTCTACTGGCTGTGTACTGCTGTCCCTGTGTCTCGTCCTGCCTCTGGGTTATCTTGACTGGCAGATACACAGGTGCAGCCCTCTGTGGTTCTTCTTTGTGGAAGCCATACACTTATTTTTATCTCCCTCTTTCCCCAGCAGAGTGGGTTGGAGTACACAGGTAAGAAAGATATGCATGCCTGTTTCTGCCTTGCCCTGTCTCATTTCAGGGCTGCAGCTGCCAGGGGCTTGGCATGGGCAGGGGCATGTGCTGGGCATAAGGCCACTGGCACAACTGTGAATCCCATATGGTCTCCTTTGCACTACAGATTGCGATTTTGCCTCCCTAAAATCTGCCTCCCAAGGCAACAGATTGAATTTGGACATTCTTGCCCAAGGATCTTTTGGCAGCTCATCCATCCTATTTGCACTTCTAAAAGCATAAAATATTTGTATATTATGTTTTACATATTTGAGCAGTGTTATTAGCTTATAGTAAATAAATATTTAAAACATATTAAGTAGTATACTACTTCAGAGAAATTAAATTAAGCAATTCATGTGATTGGAAAACGGTATTAGATGGAATTGGATCATGGTATTCATTTAATGAAGGCTGCTTCTGGGGAAATCATTTATATGAATTTGATCCACCTTATCGGCAATATCTATGACTATTTTGTTATGTGAATAATGAACAAAGGTTCCTAAAGTAAAACTTTGGACAATGTTTTATTCATCTTCTCCATAATGCTAATATAGTGCTCTTTAAACAAAGGTTGCTTAATACAAAACCTCTGTAAATAAATACAGTAACTTAGAAATGAGAAATCATAGGAAGTGGGTGGAAGAGAATGTGCAAACTTAAAGTCCTAATGTGGTGAAATTCAAAAGGTATTTTCATAAAATATTGCAATATTTGCACAAAGATATAAGTGGAGTATTCAGAAAGCCTTAGATGTTCTTATCTACTTTATATAATGTGGTATAGAAGAAGGAAAATATTGACTTTGTGTTCTAACTTGCAGACATTATCAAGACATTCATGGACCTTTAGCTGCTGTATACCTGGGCATGACATTTAAATGGGGGCAGAGAAAAGCTGCTTCTTTTGAGCATAAGCACATCTGCAGAATTTGATGAGCATGCATATTCTACTTGCAAACCACAGACGCTCCTGAAAAGGCACAGAAAAGAATTCAAGGATTTCATTCTCCACCTTCCCAAGATTATCGTATATCAGGAAGAGACTCTTTCTTTTCCTGCAGATTGTTCTTTCCTTATGGAACTAGAAACATAAAGTGGTTTTAGCTAAGACATTCAGAGAGAGAAGAGAGAGAAGGTGTATGAAGATGAGAAAGAAATGAACACAGACCTAGAGAACTACCATCACAGTGAAGCACTGAAAACATTTGCTACTTTAATTTGTACCTAGTTCCCTTTATCTGCATTCTATTTTCAACTTCTTACACCTTGTATGTGTGGCTATTTACAACTGCGTAGTTTTTCCAGTAAGAACTGAGAGTTCCATCCCTAAGAACCAGTACTTTTAAAGGTCTGTGAGATATTATCAGAACCAGTATGGACTCTTTCTTCTGTGTTTCAGTTTAAGAACAATAAGGGAGAAATAAACTGCTTGGGACAAACTGGGATACTATTGATCAAGTGATCAAGTATGAGGCAGACCTCAAATCCCTGAGCAATTTGTTCTAGTCTTGGATCAGCCTTTGAACGTGTTGAGCAAGGCTCCTACTGCCCAGAATTTCTTTTCTTCCACTGGAAAAGAAGGAAATCAGCCCACATTGCACCTTAAATTCATTCGCTCTCATAATGCTGCATATTTCCAGTAGTGTGCAAGGACAGGGTTAGTGCACCGAGTGTGGACTGCTCAGCACCTGGCAAAGACTCTGACACCTAAGAGCCCTGCCTGGTCCTTCTCCACTATGGAAAGGCCATCATCAGGTGGGAATTGATGAGTTTGTTTGCAGCTGCTGAAGCCAAGGTCATGCTTGAATAACACTGTGAATCCTGAGGTGAAAAGTATATGTTAAGTGAATAATTATTCCTTGAAAACACTGAATTACGTTTTATCATGTTTCCTAACAATTCTTGAATGACAGAGGTCTCTCCGTTTTTGTCTTTTTCTTTGGCCACAAGGGCCTCATTTCTGACACATTCAAGATACTATAGAACTACCAAAACAAGAAACTGCTGTTCTTCCCGTAGACCTGACACTAACTGCAGCCATTCCTTTCACGATTGAAGAAAGTCAGGTAGATCTTGCATTTCCTCACAAATCAGAAGAAAAGCGTGAGCACACTGGCATTGCAAAATCTGTACTATTGCTAGTAATTCAACACGAACTTATATGCTTTTTCCCTTCACAAAATACTTTTTTTTTCGACCTTTCCTGGATTAAGCACTGAATAAATTTACATTGGGAGTCATGAGGAAAAAAGAAATAAGGGAAAAAAAGAAAAAAAACACTACAGAGCATGTGAAATTGACTGTAGAAAGATTGTTCTAAGCGTGGAAGTGTACCTGAATCGTGCTTGAATAGGTATCAGCTGATTCTACCAAATGGCCACCAAGGTCAAGCACCATCATAAAAATCAAAGCAATGACTTTTCCTTGGCAAGCTTTTTTTTAATTTTGAAATAAAGTTCACTGCTGTGGTCAACATATTTGCTTTTTATGGACACTTATTTGATTTAGTTTTGAGAAAACCACTTCAGTTTAGCTGTTAAATATTGAACACTCATTTTCCCAATTCAAGGATCACAGAAGTATATTTCACAATTAATATTTGTATGCTTTTTATGCATAAATATTCTTATTTATACAACTCCCTATAAATCATATAAATTAATGATAGAAAGGACTAATTAGAGCTTTTTCTGCACCAGGGTAGAATAGCACTTAGATGTTTGCGCAGTCTCATTTTAATGGTTTCATGTTCCACAGTTTCCCCAAGGAGATTATTTGAAAGCTCACTGCAATTTATTCTCATGATAGTCAGCTTCAACATTTCCTTTTCCAATTGTATCATAATACACTTACATCCAACGTAATGTATTACACATTTTCTCCTCTTGTGAAGCAAGGTAAACTTCATAAATCCTGCAATAAATTCATCACCTCTTTTTATAGCCTTATAAGTCCTCATTAGCTGAGTTACGTAGCATATGCCAGCCTCGACAGCAACATCATAGTTATGTCTCTAGTGATTTGCACAAAAAAATAGCAAACCCCAATAAAATTGATATTCTTTATTCATGCTCCAAATTAATTTGCAAACATTATACATGTTATTAAATAATTCTATGATTCCATGTATGATAAGTATAAAATATTGCCCCTTTTTTATGCACAATTGGTGTCTTAACCCCATCTTCCCAGCCTCATATAATAAAATTCTAGGAGCGAGTTTTATCATGTGTCTCTGGAAGGATCCAAATAAATTTTCCAGTTCACTGCACAATAAGCAGTATCTTCATATAAGTGTGGCTTACTCTGCCCTGCCATGTGGCCTGGTCCCTTCACCCCTCTGTTTATCACATGCTATGTGATATCACATGGTTTGCTTTCAGACTCCCAGCCTGCCTTTCCCATTCAAGTCCTGCCACAGGATTGCCCCTGTTCCAGGGTACATGCTCAGTTCCTTCACTGGGCAAATTTTACCTCACAGGAAACACAGCTTACGTTCATCTTTTTACAATTTCAAATTAAAGGGGCTTTAGAGATAGGGAAATACATTCCTGCAAATTTAAGACAACTAGGCTATACGTTTTTTAAGTTATCTGCCTTAAGGTATACTGATCACAGCAGAATTTTGAACAAAGCAAATAAGAACCAAAAACCGAGGAAGCACCTCTTAACCTCTCAATAGTAAGTACATATATGCTCTAAAACAACCTATAAGATGGTCATCAAATCAAAATTCATGGAATACTATTTCTACTGGACAAATGACTTGTATAAAATTACAGTCGTCTGAAAACTCTGCCAGGTGTTACAGATGTGGTAATTAGAAAAATATAGACTAAACCCATGAAAGCAATAATAAAAATCTAGAAATTTATTATTGCTTTCATGGGCTTAGTCTATTTTTTTATTTAGAATATTGCTTATGCACTCAGTAATACAGAACAAGGTCTCTAACGTTTTTTTAAGAGCCAAAGGACCAGGTAGGTGGTACTTAGTACTTCACTAGATTTTACAACCGAGGAAGACATTTCAAATACCAGAAGCTCTGGTGCGACTAACAATAGCATTAGCTCATTGTTGGAAGCTGGCTTTAGAAAACAAAACACAACTAGTAGAAATAAAGAAGCCTACTTCTATCTGACAGCTGAACGTGTTCCAACATCCTCATTGTGTCCTGCACCTACTGTGTGCTGGAGCGCCCCGACTGTCCGTGTGCTGGGCAGGCAGTGCCACCACCTCCTGCCTGCTGACCTGACAGGAATGCTTTTACCGCCTGACAAGCCAGGCAGATCCCTGCAGGGAGCTGCAAGGAACTCCTCCCTGGCTACGTGGCATGTGGGCCCCGTTAGTGAGTCTCTGCTTCCTTCTTCAAGAAATCTATTGTTTATTATTGAAATCAGCCCCAGTATGGACGAACTAGCCACAGGCTTGAAATTACTGGAGATGGAAAAAAGGATAGGGAAGGCAAATCGTTTGGAATGAAGCTAAAATGCTTCAGACGGCTTAAGGTTAAAAGGGATCACTAGATCACATCCTCTGACCACCGGCCAGTAAGTCTTACCACTAGTCCCAAACTGAACTAAGGAGCTTGTTTGTGATTAAAACCACTATATATGCATTAGGTTATCTCAGCTCCTGACCACTGATTCTTATTCTATGTTCTTTTCTACCATTCAAAAAGCTTTAGCATGCCAAATATTGTAGATCTTTTTTAAAAAATGATAATGTTTTTTAAATGTACTGCTATAAGCTATTTCCTCCAGTACTGTAATATTCTGGCAGGTCTTTTCTGCACCACTTGATCTTTAATGTCAAGAGCCACACACCTTGTTCTACTTGCAGTCTCACTATTACACAAGGTAATCCTGCTAGTACATCCAACAGTCACACTGGACAAATTGAACCAGGACCTTACCTATAATAGTTTGCTTAGCATGATTTTTAAACAACTTTTTTTTAGACAACTGTTTGTAAAACATAAGCTCACATTCCAGAGGCATGGTTTGCGTTCCTGGAAAATTTGGCTATAAATTTGGCTCACAGATTTGGCTGTAAAAGCCTGTTCGAAAGTGTTAATTGCACCAAGCAGTCCAGATGACATTGCAGCTGCTCTCACAGCAGTTCACCAAGTTACCATTTAGCACATCCATGGATTTTATTAACAGAGAGTTTATTTTGGATGTCTGGTAAAAATCTTCAAAGATGCTGAGCCTGCAGAGCCTTGCAAACCCCAAACCCATAAAGACTAACCTCTGAAAATTTTTCTAATCTTTCAAAAGTCAAAAACTATTTCTCTGTTTAACACATTAATCATTCAACAGCATTAGTCATTAGAAGTATATATAGTATTAACCTCAGGACTCAGACCATTTTCCAGTTCTAAGCTTATGACTAAAAGTAGTCATGATGGTTTTGAAGTTACTTTTATCAATTTTCCCCTAAACGTCACGGGATAAGTGTATCAGAATTGTTTTATAAGTCCAGTGAGGTGGTTGATATTAAGGATATCTTACATATTTCTTTATCAAACCATTTACATATCTTTTCCCCTGTTTTGCCTGTGGCTGATGATAAACAGTCAAGAACAGCACAGGTCACCTGGCTTGATCTTTTGAAAACGGGCAGAACACATGTGGCTGTAGGTTTATTTCTCAAGAACATACTTTACATTTAAAGATTTATTAAACCCCACACTTAGCTACTTCCTCAGCCAACTCTGCCAAGCTCCCAGGGTGCGAATTAGCCAGACTTCATTAAAAACTGTCTAGGTTTGCTTGGAACTGAGGTTTCCCCACGGACCTCTCCAGCACCACCCGGGCGATCCCAGCCCAACTCCCGGCTTCTTCCAGGTGCGGCGGCGATGCTCCTTCAGCATCACCGACCGTGCGCGCCGCTACCTTACGGCGTCTGACACCTCCCTCCATCCCAGACCCACCCCTCCTGATCCCTTTTATATTCCTCCTCATTTTTTTCTTTTTTTCTTTCTTTTTTTTCTTTTTTTTTTTTTTAAATTCCCCTTCACTGTCCCACGCCCAGCAGTGCCCGCCCTCCGGGGTTTGGAGGGAGGTGACCGCAGCTCCTCCGCGGCCGCCCCCCGCGACTATTCCATCCCCTCGCGACTATTCCATCCCCTCGTGACTATTCCATCCCCTCGCGCTCCCTCCCGCCCGCGATGCGGGGGCGGGCGGCGACCCCCACCCCGGCGGGCGGAGCCGCGCTCCCGGCATGCCCGAGGGGGGCGCTCCGAGGGCGGGTGGGGAGGTGGGCGGAGGGAAAGAGGGTGGCCGGGCCGCTCCGCTCTTCCCATTCTCACCCGCTTCCCCCTCCCGCCCGCTTCCCATTTCATTCCCACCCGGCGCGGA
>VXBA01001274.1:66908-146466 GCA_013399895.1 Serilophus lunatus
GTTTTTTTCATTGTTTTTTTTTTTTTTTTTTTTGTTTTTTGGGGCTTTTTTTAGCAGGGGGCGAAGGAGCAGCCCTGCG
This sequence comes from Serilophus lunatus, assembly GCA_013399895.1. Taxonomy (NCBI): domain Eukaryota; kingdom Metazoa; phylum Chordata; class Aves; order Passeriformes; family Eurylaimidae; genus Serilophus; species Serilophus lunatus. The sequence goes on from VXBA01001274.1 coordinate 66,988, forward strand.
GAGCCCCTCTTTTTGAGCGTCAGGATAAGGCATTAACCCCGGGCCGAGGCATCCCGTGCCGCCGAAGTTTGGCCTCTGGGTAAATAGTCCCTGCGGTGTAAGTTAGGCACTGTGCAGGTAGCGGTGAGATGACAGGAGACAGTATTGAAATGCGAATTTGCGGTTGCATAGCTTTTTATTTGGTTGGTGCGTTTGGGTTTGTTTTTTTTTTGCCCCCTGCCTCACTTGCCTCGCACAGTGAGCAGTGTGTGGTTGGATATTCAAAGGGCATGGCCCTTGTCTTAGGCTTTCGGTAAGATCTGGGTCACTTGCTGGAGGAAGGAATACCGTCAGAGGCTCACCTAATGAGGGACTGGCCACTTCTGTTGCCTCCACCACGGTGATACTTCAGATCTCTAAAGCTGTTTTTTTGGCAGGCTAGCAGCCCACGGTACCTATCAGTGCTGGAAATGAAGATCCACTAATATTGAGCCTTTTGTATCAAGGCGCTCTAGACTCGACTTTGATTTAATTAAATTTTGTGTGCAGTTTGTTGCTGGAATGCCCTGTTGCTGACTAGATACATAACACAGCATATGCATGGCCTGACTTAGAAAACATTGGAATGTGCCTCATGTTACGTATCTAGAAGCCAAGGAATTCATAGTAGACTCCAGCAAAAAAGGTTTTTACTTTTTTAATCAAGTTGTCCAGTACGTATTCAGTGGTTACTGATAAACTGTTGTTTGAGCTGGAAAAATGAAAAAGAGTTTGTGTCTTTTGCCTCACTTAGTTTATACCTAGGACTTCCCCAATAAATAAATTGAGCAGTTATAATTATTTCCTTTTGATGTAACCATACATTTTTCCTGGAGTCATATTTTCTGTGTAATTAGTGAGGTAACAATCTTTTAGGAAGCAGCGAGAAGCGAAGATGGTATGTGTTCCTATGGACTAGGATTGTCTCAGATTATAACAGTATTTCATTTGGCAATGTTAATGTATCTTTTTCATGTTGCTTTCTACTCATTTATAAGAAATTTTAAAAATACTGCTGGGATACCAGAGTATCAGATTTACAGTTTTTGTAGTGTTGAGTCTTATAGGAACTAGTGGCATTGCTGATCTTCACCAGCAAAGTGACTGGTTGCAGAACATACCTGCCTTCTGTGTGGGCTGCCCTGTACATCTGTCTGAGATGTGAGCTTTGCCAGCGGATTTCAAGGATTTGTTGCTTTCAATGATGTGTTTGAAGGTCTGGTTTTTTTATAGCGTGCAGACCAAAGGAACAGCCTCCTTCCTAAAGAGTGTCTCGGGTTTGCTTTTTAAGAGACCAGTCTTTTTTTGATACGCAGCAGCACCGAGTTCTTTTACCCAGCCTTTCTTGCAGCCTTATTTTTGCAGTTTTATGTGAGGAAAAAGCACGCAAGCTGACAAACGGAACTGTGATAGGTTTTCCTCTTTGCCTTAATCATGCTTTTCCAGCCTCTTCACCAATTAAAAGTTGTGCTTGAGACAGAAGCTGTTGAAGAAGAGCTGTGGAACTGCTCCACTAGTGAAAAGCGCTCCCAGAAGAGATGCTCCCCAGGTGGATGACGGCGGTGTGCCTTCCCTTCCCTTCCCAGCAGTCCCGGCAAGCTACCGAGGGCTCGGTGTGAGCTGTTCCAGCTGCACTCACTTCCTGTTCAGCTGCAGGCACACGCTGTGTCACAGGCTTTTCTGTCTTGTCCCTTGAATCTAACAGGGGGACTTCTGGGATTGCAAAGCCTATCGAGGAAAGTTTAGGAATGTAGGTACAAGGAGCAGGAAGCACAGGGAGACAAGACTGCTTTGTCTAACGGTGTGTTGTGTGTTGCTGATGGTCTGCCAGATAGCCCCGCTATCTCTGCTACCACCTCATCCTGCATTTGCAAGAGGTTAGGTTAGCTTCTTGTTTCATTAATGCAACTCAAAAGTAAATGCATTTTAGCACCTTTCAACCTGAGACTGTGGGAATGAAAGGAAGGCAGGAAGTAAGAGGGCAAAACAGCCACGAAGAGGAAGAACAGCAAAAAGAAATCAGCTTGACTGTCAAGGGACTGTCCATGTCATCTTTTATTGCCTTTATAAAATCTGGGAGATTACAGGACCATAAAAGCAGTAGGGCTGTTTCAGAACTGAGTCTCATTTGTCCTTTTGGAATTATGGCTATTTTACCCTCATCTGAGGGTGCCAGTAGGGGTCATTCTTGAAGCTGCCTGTTTGGTACTGTGATAAAAAGATCTTTTCTGGGAGAAAGACAGACGTCATTTCATTAGCATGAACAAAATTTATGGTTAACATCTTGTCAGGCAAGTCAAAGCTTTTGATTCTAGTTACTACTGCAGAACAGGCAGAAGCATTACCAGAGCTGAGCTGTCACTGTGTCCATAGCTTTGTTTCCTTGTTACTTAAAAACACAATATGATGACATTTCCTTTGCTTCCAGTGTTCCTGGCCCTTTTATTTCACCCATGCTAGTGTTCATTTGGTGCCTTGGTGAGCTGATTTAGCTCATTAAAGCAGCATATCATTGTGTTTTTCTGTGGTCTGTTTTTTTTTTTGTTTTTTTTTTTTTTGCTGGGATGGCTTTTGTTTTTCCCACTAATGAGCTATATTGGCTCCTTGCAAGCTCACATAAGTGCTAGAGCTGACTCAAGGGGAGGATCAAGGAAGGAGTGAATAGGACCACTCATTTTAGCAGAAATGATCTCATAGATTGGCTTAGCTGCACATAAAAATTTCTACTGCTATACTTGCTTCCCTGAGTGTATCAGTTGGAGAATTTGGAGAGTGGGAAAGCAGGTAGTGAGAGAATTTTTGAGGGATGAATTCCTAGCTCCTTCAGTGCCTTTGGTGAGTTGAGCTACAGGGATGATGATAGTGAGGAAGTAAAAGTGTGGGGCAGGATGTAATCTCTATCTGATGTGTGTAGAAGAAAAATCAAAACCTCTACCATGTCAAATAGAATTTTCTTTTTCAGTATATGATGATTACTTTATAACAAGACATGGTAATTGTGTCATGAATAAACTGATTTTTAGTGACATTTCTCACTATTTTGCTAATTTCAAAGTTGCGTTTTTTCAGCTTCTCTATGCATGAGAAGTATGATAGTGGATTTCAAAACAGGAGACCTACGGAAGTGGAAACAAGGGTACTCTGATTCTCTTGATCAGTGTGTTTTGATGAACTTAAGTCCCTTTTTAGTTCATGTTTTGTACCTTCATTGGGAGTTCATACTCAAATCTGAATGCGAGTCTAAACAAGAAGAACATATGATACCTATTCAGTTTAAGTGACTTGCCTTACATCAGATTGAAGTACTTGTGATGGAAGAGTGGAGATCAGTTTCCCAGGGCAGCCTTCTGTTACAAGCTGTAAGACCATCCTCTCCCTTCCTGGTGTCCATGGGCCTTTCACAGCATACACTGCAACTTAGAAAAAACTGAGTTGGATCCTGTAGGCCAGCAAATGGTAAATAAGCTGTAGTCAAGTCTCTCTTGAGTGTTTTGGTCGTAAGCTGAACCTCTGAAAGTATGACTCCAAGATGGACCTTTAGGGTTTTTTAAATGCATGTCAAAACACAGGTGTTTACAAATTCTGTCTAGTGAGAAGTGATATGTAATTTTAATAGAAGGCATGTCTGGGTGAATGTCATAAATGTGTAGAGAAATGTGATCACTGAAATAAGATGTCTGTACAAGGTCAGACTGGGAGTATCTCCTGCATTGTGATCTCTGACAGTGGCCAGTGGGGACAGGACCTTCTCCCTTTTTCTGTCTGACACCTGTACTATTACTGTGCATAGGTTTTATAGGATGAACACTTTCTTACCCAGGAAGATGTCTGAATGTAGATGTAGACCGAAGTACTTTCCAAATGTTGGTGTCCTCCTTGATTCCTAGTGCCCATCAGGGGCTAAACATGTTTGTCTCTCCTACCAAATTTCCTGTGTGGACAAATACTGAACCAGCACCTGCTAAAAAGAGGCCGATGTCACAGCCAGTGACAGTGACCGTGCTCTTGGAGAACTTGCTGGCCGTTACGACCACTGCTGCACTGGAAGACCAAGAGGCCTTTTCTGCACATTTATGCCATCTTTCATGGCATTATGGATGCTGCTTTCGTTCTGTGATGGGGTGTTAAAATGATCTTGATACAATCAGTTGCTACAGAGATGCAAAGGATGGGACACCTCACTACCCGTCACCTGCCATTCAGCTTTGCCCTGGTATAGGAGAAGACTTTGAGGAGTGGGAGGGAGGGGATGTGAATCACAGAGGATTGTGTCCTCAACTGCCCTTTGTTTCCCTGATTTCTTGGTGGCTGGTCCTTCTCATTTTATGAACTTTGGAGGCAGCTGCTCTCTCATCTCAAGAATGCTCCCCTATTTGCTGCCAGACATGGTGGTCTGGTCTGTGGATGCAGAGTCATGTGAGTTGGTGTAACTTTGGTGCTCATCTGACCACTGCAGTGTGTGAAGTTTTACTATTACATGTGAGAAAATAGCCTATCTAAGGGGAAAAAAAAATTCTTTTTTCTGTCAGTTCTGCAAACTAAAGTAGTCTACACAGGGACTGGAATCCTGTTTTGGAGAGTGAGACCATGGTTGTTACAGGATGATGGTGCCAGTCTGAACTATCACTGCAAAATCCAACATTGCTCTGAGCTGATACCTTAGGGCTTGAACCTGGCACCTTGGGCTTTTCTGCTGTGTGTTCCCTGTCCCTACCCTAAACTTTGTTTAGCTACAGGGTGAGTTGGTTATTGAGCTGTTTTGGGAAGTGAGAGGAAGCAGGAACTGATCAATGGCAAGCTGAGCTGCATGGTGACTGGATCTGCATCAGGGAAGAGAAGAATATGAATAAAGCTTTCCACAGCAGCCTGGAGATTCATCAGATTAAGCAGAACATGAGACAGCAGCTTATGCCTCTTTACTCATCCTTGCCCAGCTATTGTGATGCTGAAAAGTCGTTTTTTTAACCTTATCTGGTACACCTATGAATATGTAGTGTATTTACTTTCAAATTCTTTTTATATGGCCCAGTGTCTTCATCTTCTATTAGCTTCCATTGTACAGCTTGAGGAATATTGGCACTACTCCAGTTATCTTCAGTTTTCAGTTCCTCCTCTCTCTCCCTTAGCTAGTCATTTGAAGCTGTACCCTCCTCCATTTTAGAAGGCTTTTTTTTTTTTTCTTTCTTCCTGTCTTTTGAGTGAGAAAGACCTGACTTGGCCTCTGGAACTGTCTCCTGGAGTAAGTGGATCACTGCACAGATAGTGTTTTCTGGAGGACAATTGAAAAAAACTTCAAACAGCTCAGGAAAGGCTCTACTCTTGGGAGAATTCTTAGAAAGACTGAAGGAGGAGTTCCAACATGACATGTTTTTCCCCAGAGTTGAAGGAAGAGGGTTGTTTGGCTGGGAATGGGCTCTCTGAGAACCAGAGTGCTGGGAGGAGGTACAGACGTAACTGGCTTCACCATGGCTTCCCAGAGAAGGATAACTTCTTAGAAACCTCTGCTTTCCAGGCAGTTGTGCCTCTTACACAGAATTACACAGAATTAATAAGGTTGGAAGAGACCATGGAGATCATCAAGTCCAACCTTTACCTAGGTTAACAACCTACCCAACATCAGTCTAACATCTATACCATCTAAACCATACCACTAAGTTCATCATCTAACCTATCCTTAAACACATCCAGGGACGGTGACTCCATCACCTCCCTGGGAAGCCCATTCCAGTGGGGGATCACTCTCACTGTGAAAAAGTTCCTCCTGATATCCAACCTAAACCTCCCCTGACGCAGCCTAAGACTGTGTCCTCTCATCCTGTCACTGGGAGCCTGAGAGAAGAGACCGACCCCCGCCTGACTACAACCTCCTTTCAGGTAGTTATAGACAGTGATAAGGTCACCCCTGAGCCTCCTCTTCTCCAGGCTGAACAACCTCAGCTCCCTCAGCCGTTCCTCATAGGGCTTGTGCTCCAGCCCCTTCACCATCCTCGTTGCCCTTCTCTGGACACGCTCCAGCAACTCAATATCCTTCTTAAACTGAGGGGCCCAGAACTGGACACAGTACTCGAGCTGTGGCCTAACCAGTGCCAAGTACAAGGGAAGGATAACTTCCCTGGTCCTACTGGCAACACTATTCTTGATGCAGGCCAGGATGCCATTGGCCTTCTTGGCCACCTGGGCACACTGCTGACTCATATTCAGCTTCCTATCAACCAGCACCCCCAAGTCCCTCTCTGCCTGGGCATCCTCCAGCCACACCGACCCCAGCCTATAACTCTGCATGGGGTTATTGCGGCCAAAGTGCAAAACCCGGCACTTGGATTTATTAAACCTCATGCTATTGGACTCAGCCCATCTATCCAGCCTGTCAAGGTCTCTCTGCAGAGCCCTCCTTCCTTCTGACAGATCGACACTCATTCCAAGCTTGGTGTCATCCACAAACTTACTAATAATGGATTCCATCCCCACGTCCAGATCATCAATAATGTTGAATAAAACCGGCCCCAACACTGAACCCTGAGGGACCCCACTGGTGACCGGCCTCCAACTGGACATGACTCCATTCACCACCACCCTCTGAGCTCGGCCATCCAGCCAATTCTTAACCCAGGACAGAGTAAACCTGTAAGCCACAGTCCATCAGCTTAACCAGGAGTTTGTTATGGGAAACAGTATCAAAGGCTTTACTAAAATCAAGATACACTACATCCACAGGTTTCCCCTCGTGGATCAGATGAGTCACCTGGTCATAAAAGGAGACTAGGTTAGTTAAACAGGATCTTCCCCTCATAGCACGGATGTGGAACTTACACTCCCATGTGTGTCTGGATGTTTATCCAGAGGTTTCTCTGCAGTGTTCCCTACAGCTTCTGGTTCCAAGAGCAAACTACAGAGGAAGAGCTTTCCAGGTTGCATCCCACATTGCCATGTGAATGCATCCTGCTGAAGGGTACATTAATGTCTAGGAGCTGCTGTGATGGACTTTGCTGTAGTGCAGCGAGATTTACACCACACCCATGCTAAATATTTGCTTAAATGAGGCTGCAGAAAGGGAAAAGAGCGTGTGGTTATGTTCACTGACAGAGGATCAGAAGAAGAGAAAACTAAGACTTCACTAGCTCAAAAGAGCCTCTTGTGTTTCAGCTGTAATTAAGATTGGTGAATACAGAATTGTTGTGCATACACCACAATTATTTCTTTGGAATTGATTTGTATTCCGGGGTTTTTTAATATTAGGTATTTTTGCATTAAGACTTGGTATGAGTTTCTAGGAATCACTCACTTTTTCAGTCCCAGATTGTGTTAGAATAATGCCCTTTTTTTACTATTATTTTGCAGATTGCCTTCATGACCTTGACTCTATTTCCTGTACGACTCTTTTTTGCTGCTTTTATGATGTTGCTGGCCTGGCCTTTTGCATTCATTGCTTCAATGGGATCTGACGAGCAAGAGCTTGAAAAGCCCCTCTCCTGGTGGCGAAAGTGAGTCACTGGTGTGGTGAAGTATGAAGAAAATCGTTATATTGTTCCACAGTTTGAAATAGAGAAGATGGGAAATACCTCATATATGTCTGAGAGACCTGCTTTTCTCTTCAAAAGTAAAATATAAAAATTATTAAGCACTTTCCCCAGATGGGAAACTAGAAATACCTCAACTCTTTGATTTACCAGGTGATCCAGGAATTACAGGGAGAAAAACTGGTGTCTCTAGCTTCTTATCTTTATTGAGAATATAGTGTGAAGCTTTGTCGTGGCATCTTTCAATTCATCTATTTCTGTAATGTCAACTTCTGTTTGTGAAGATTGACTCTATGGAATGTACCCAGATATCACATTCTAAATTGTTGTGTTACACTACTTCACCCCATTGTTTTCTACCCTGTGATGAATTGATAAAACTCGTGTTGATTTCCTGAGGGCTTGCCCCATACTTTGGAGCTTATTAAAAGTCTGTGCTTGCTTTGATGTTGGAATGCTAATTAAGGTAGAATGTAAGATGGTGTTCACCCGACCATGAAAACTTCTGTTTGAGGAGCAAGAAACCTTTTCTGTAGAAAACTTTAAAATCACAATCTGACACTAGGATAAGGGAAGCTGATTGTGTTTTTACATCACAGGAGGGAAGGAGGCTGAGAACCACAGAGGCATGTCACTTTACATTTCATTTGGAGTGATATCAGTATAATAACTAAAGGAATAATGGACTGCCTTCAGTCTTGCATACAGTTATTTTGAGTCCTTTCAGATTGTCCCTCCTGTATTTAATCCAGTTTTCAGTGTCACTCTGCTCTCCAGCCTCCAATATCTGTAAGTGTAACAAATTTGTTGTGTTTGTATTCTGTTGGGTCGAAGTTTCTCCTTTTGTGACTGTCAGACAGTTTAAAAAATCCCAGAAAAATAAACCAACAACACTCCTGCCCCCAATCACTTTAAGAGGAGGTGAGGGAAAGGGAAGAAAGTAAAATGTTTCCAGTGCTGTCATATGTATTCTGTAGGCATTCCTGTATTTGAGAATCTCTGCCCTGTGTTTCTCTATTGTTTTGTCTGGGTAAACTTGAAACCAAGAATCAGAGTTACTGTGTTCTAGCAATATCCTAGGACTCAATTTTTTAGAACTTTTTAGGTGTTACTAGAAAGTATTAGGCATTGTATAAAAGAAACTCAACAGTCATAGCTTGATTAAATGTTAAATAAGTGCTAAGCTTACTCTGATTAAATGAAATTCATGTTCAGGTGTAAAATGAAATTGAACAGCATCTTACCTTGAAAGTGGTCTTAAATCTGCTGTAAACGTGTGAAGTGTTCAAGCTCTGTTTAAGCATCGTATCCTATCTGTACTTTCCTCGTGCGTAGGAAGTCTTTATGCAGTGTTTTTCTTCTCGTTGTAGTAAGATATTCCTATGGCAGCATAACTTTTTTTTTTCAACTCTTTACAGGATAGTGGATATTTTGCTGAAAGCAATTATGAGAATGATGTGGCTTGCTGGTGGATTCCACTGGATAAATGTCAAAGGCCGACGGGCATTGCCAGCGGAAGCAGCGATATTAACTGTGGCTCCCCACTCTTCCTACTTTGATGCCATTCCAGTTACTATGACCTTCGCCTCCATCGTGATGAAAGCAGAAAGCAAAGATATTCCTGTTTGGGGAAGTAAGTTGGTAGAAACTTAATTTTTCACGAGCAATTAAAAATCATCGCTTAGGAAGTTCACTGGCTGTGTACGAGAAGGACTGAAACAAAAAGAAAATTTTGCTATACTGTATGGTGAGGTGTTCTTTTGTTTAACTGGTCTAATCTGAATGTCAATATTAGAAATTGAGGGGGATGTTATCTTTTTTCCCTTTTCTCCAAAATTGAATCATTGTATAAAGTCAAGTGAGTCCTGCAGAACTAACAGTTAAAGTTGCAGTGAAATTGCAACATTTTAAGACTTGCAGGATGGGGCTATGGAACAAAGAGTGATGCTAGAGAGAAAGTCTACCAAGACTTTTTACTTGGTGCAAGTTGGGGTGCCATCCCAGAAAATATATGTTTTGGGAGTGTTGTCTGCTCTGAATGGTACCCTGCGTTGAGGAAGTGCTGCTAATCCTTCATGCATCAGTAAATTTGTTTCTGGCAGGGTGTGAGAGATGAGGAAGGGCAGATTGTTGTGCACTCAGATGTAATCGTGAGAAAAGCAGATGCCTGAGTCAGTGGTGTTTGAATAGTATCTTTGGAGTTCTCAATGTAAATTCTCATAGATGTTTGAGAGAAACATGTGATTCTTGATGCAGTTGTGCCAAAAAAAAAGTAAGTTTTTGGGCTTGTAGACTTCTAAACCAAGGCTGTGTGGAAGTGTTTTGGAGAAGCGCACCGTGTTTATAGTAGTCAGGAAAGTTCAAAGAGTCACCCTTTGTTTCATTGTGTAGATTTTAAGGGTAATATCAAAATGACAAAAGATTTTACTTTGGCCTCGTGTAGGACTCTTTAGTGTAAAAGTCTAAATAAAAGCTTTGACTTCCTTTGCAGTTAAGTGGAATCAGTCTGTTATTGACATCCTCCTAAGATTTCATTAGATGATGCTCTTCAGGTTATATACAAATCTGGAAACTGAGACGTGGCCAGGAATGGCCATGGAAGCATGGGTTGCACATGGAAGCTTAATGTAGAGAATCCTCTGGTATTAAGGTCTACCTCTCTCAGGCCAGAACTGGAGTATCTCACTTTCATTCAATGTCTGACTAATAGAGTTTAGAAGTTTGTGGCAGTGAAAAATCTGTGTAAAAATAAATAGATGCTTTGAACAAAAAGGGTTGCAGGCATGTGCTTTTGAAAACAATGCATGCAGATAGGCATAGTCTGAAAACAAAAAGAAATTGAGCTCCCTTGTCCAGTACTGAAAGAAGATACTGTTGTGAGACAGTATGTTGGCACTCCTGTACACCATAGGTGTTTCCAGGCCAACTTGGGCTTTAGAAGCAAGCTAGCCACAGAATTGGGCTGATTTTTATTCTTTCTCAGTTGACTGAATTGGCTGTTTAATAAATTCTGGCTCAGCAAATAAAGTCTGTGTGGAACTCCCTATGACACGAAGGTGGAGCATATGGAGGACCCAAATGAGATGAGGTAACTCCAGGCCATGTTGTGTTACTGAAATGTGATAAAGAGGCAGAAGGACATTTGACAGAATGCTACAAGGGTTGCTTGCTTAACTATCCCACATAGTAGATTCAGTGAGAACTAGCCTGAGGAAAAACTGTGGGGATATGGAGATTGAAGTTCCACTGAATGTAACACAAATAATGCACATGAGTAGTTCAAACTATTTTCTATATACATAATATAATTTTCAGGTAACTTTTAAAGGATTCTGTTGAAAGTGTAGACTTAGTACAATACATGTTAAAATTATTCACTTGATTTTGTTCATGAGTGTGTCAAACCAGTTACAGAAAAACAAAAAACATAGTGATTTGATGGAATATTACTGGAATGTACAGTGCAGCCAAATAAATGGCTGTTTTGTCCTATGTAGCTGCATTTCCTTTGTTATGCAGCCACGAAAGTTATGTAGTCCCTTACACATTTGTCACAAAAATGTCACAGAAATGAAGCATAGCAAAGGTTGTAACTGGGATTCAGAGATCAAAAAACTTTTTTGTTTTTAGAGGGGTACTTTTACGTGAGCAACAGTAATTACAGCAGCTTGTGTTATTTAAGTAAGTGGACCTTAGCAGAGAGGTAAGTAGTCACTCTATTGGTTAGTTTGGTTTAAAAAGTAGTGATTATTTTTCAGTGGAGTGAAGTTGTGATTTATGTATTTATTTTACTGCTTGAAAGAAGTTTTCTGTGAAGCAGATAGTCAGCACTGTCTTCTCCTTTGATCAAACATTTTAATCCCAATGTTATATATACTTCTCTATATGCACACACATAAAAATATATTTCATGTTATTGGTATTTCTTTTATGGTATCTGTGGAAAAATGCTTCTGTTTTTACTGGATTGCCTGATGAACTGTCAGCACTCCAGACATTGAACTAGAATTTATCCCAGAGAGGTCAGAATTGTTTATGTTCTTCAGTTATGTAACTCTTGCAAACTTGTTTTACTGTCTCCAGTAAAGTTTTGGAGCCAGTTACTGATAATCCTAACCTTGCTGTCTCTTAATTGAGTCTTATTAATGGCCATTCAGAATCTCTGGGAAGTTTTGAGTCAAGTACATTTGTTTATCTCTCTGAGCAGACTCAGGCATGTAAAAAATGATACGGCAGGGGAAATTTGAAGATAGCTTTCAAGGACGAGGACTTTGGATGAAGAGTAGATTGTCATCCAAAATATCCAAGTATGATATAAATAAATTGTCTTTTTGATGTAATGGCATTGTTTATTGGGACATTGTACATCATATACCTGAGAGAGAAGGTGCTTTAGCGGGTGCAAAAAGATGTGATTGCTAACTGGTTACCAAGATTGGTTCTGCAAATATTTTAATAGGTTTCTGGCCTATTTAATAGGTTAGCTGCCTATATTATTGTACCCTTAGTTTATCAGTCATGGCATATCAAGCTTCTGATCCATTCAGAAGCCTGTTCTTTATGGGATCAGAGGTATTTGACAAGTGTGTTTGTATATGAATATTTTATTGCTTTCTAACTTGAAGGCACCTCTTCTGGAAGCAGACTTATTTCAGAAGCAGACTTAAGTTTTGCCTCTCTTAGAGACATCTTCCTCCTTTTTAGGAAAACAAGGAAAAGAAACCCCAAATTTAAAAATGTTCTTTTCTTCTGACAGAAGAGTTATGAACTCTTGAGTTAGTGGTCAGTAGTGAAGAAAATTATCCACTTTGCACATACGCAAGGTTAACAAACTCTGAGGAGGAACCGCTTGCCCAAATATAATTGAGATTTCAACAACAAAAAAAAATCTGTATATGAGAAGTAGAGAATGCCAAACAGATGAAATATATTATGGTTCTTAAGGAAGACATATGTTTCCATGCAATGACTTTACAAAATTCTGGTAGATTGGAGATGTTAAGTTCACTGGACCACTTAAGTGTAAAATGTGCAGCTGCAGAAATGACGTCTAGGAGTCTGTTATACTTTACATGGGCTGAAGGAGTCAGATCTATTAATTTATCAGCACAAGTCCCTACACTTTACTTTTTTGTCTACTGAATCCCACTTCAAGTCCCAACAAGGTTTTTGCGTAAATTCTGAAAGGTTTCACTTCACTGCCTTATTTTTGTCTGTTGAAGTAACCTGGGAAAAAAATAGTTTATCGTTGCTGAAGAGGTCAGTGGTACTGCAGAAATGTTTTAATAAGAGGGAAAAGGGTTTTGTCAGAAATATGAGTTGATGGGGATTTTGTGGTCTGAACTTATGGAAACAAAATTTAAGGTGATATGCTAATTTAAACTTTAAGCAACTTCTCAACATCTCTAACATCACCCTCTGAAAGGGAGAGGGATGTGAAATAAATGGGAGGATATGTTACCCTAAGTTCATAAAGGGGAAGGAGGTAATTTCTATTTGGCAGAATACAGAAGAGTTACAGAGGAAGGGGAATAATACTGTTCTGTAAAACTATCAATTCTGTCATAAGTGGTTTTTTCCACATGTAATAAACTCATGAATTTTTGTTCATGCTCATCTTTTGAAAGTGCATTATAGGCTTTCTCAAGCATCATGACTAAAAGATGAGAAATAAGTAATGCAGGGGGAGATAGTTATGCTATAGTACTGGCTATGTTTCCATCTCGGAACTTAAAAGATGCCACATTATTTATTAGCTCTGCTGTGGAACCTATTTCTTTAGACTTTCAAGTCAAGTGCCCATCCTGCTCACCCCTTCCAAAGCACACAAGGAAGAGAACTGTGGTAGGCCCATAGGTCTTCAGTGAGAGTCTCACATTTAAATACTTCTGAGATTCATCAAAACAGTCCTTAAACACCTTTGGAAAAACCTGCTCTAAGGTAAAGGCATTGCTGATTTCTTGTCTTTATACACTGTAAATTAGCAGCTTAAACACTCAGGTCACCAAGATGAAAGCCAACATCCTGTGCTATGTTGGCATGTAGCCTTCCTTGATTACACAAATAAGCTCTTCAGTTCTGAGGAGTATCTTGAAGTTACTGCCAAGCTTATCCATTTCATTCTCCTTTGAAACCTTCTGTTTCAAAATTTAGGGTTTCCTTCAGACTGCAGGCACCCAGATGGTCCTGCAAGATTTCAGTTGTCACAGGAGCTTTCTTGGAGAGTCTTAAAATAGTTCCACTGTCATCTTTGTATTGTAGGTATGCCTTTATTATTGGTGTTGGAGTCCTGGAAAATTCAGTAAAAATTACCTCTCATTTAAACTAGTGCTGGAATGCCTAAACCACCATCACTTTTTTTAAGCAAACTAGTTAATATTGTTTATGGAAGTTACAAACTACAGTACACAGGAAATCTGCAGACCAACTACTGCCTGCCTTAAATACTTCTGAGCCTGGCAGCAGAAAGCTAAAACATACAGCCATGCCCTCCTACAGGTATTGAAGGTGTGAGAGCAAACAGCAATCTCTGTGATATTAAAAAGGTCTTTGTCCCTCAAGAAGTCCTTAAAGGAAATAGATCACATTTTGAAAGACCAGCCCAAATACCACAAAATTTACTTCTGTCAAAGCTAAAGAGTACACTGATTATTCACCTCCCACTACTGACCTTTTCTTGTCCTACTGACTGCATATTTCCTGCCTTTCTCTTTGGAAATAGGGAGGAGAATTTCCCTGTTTACACTGCCTCTATACCAGGAATGCTTGGTATCCTTTCTGTCTGTCAGGTAGGCCATCTGGTAGGCATTTAGTTAGACTTGAGAAGTTCTTGACATGCATTGAGCTTCAGTGGTTGGTTCAGATTTTAGTCAAATATGTTTCTCTGGATAGTTGTTGCTCTAAAAAGGTACTATCACTAACTTTATAAATCTCATGTAAAGTACTATGATTATAATAATGCTTTTTCTGTAAGAACAATATAATTCCAAGTGAAAAAAGATCCCATCTTGGTTGACTTGAGTTTTGTGTGTTGATACAACTTTGTGTATTTGTTGCATGTGGGCTTGAGCTTTTCCATTTTCAAGGTCTCCATGTCCATGTACTCTGGAAGTAATTTTAAGCCTTAAGGCTTTTGAGTCCTTTGCAGATTTCTTTTCTTTCCAGAAAAGAGTGTTTTTTGTATTAGATTTACTTCATTAGAAAAGTTGTGAGTTCAGAACTTTGTGAGCATGTTCATTTGAGTAAGGCAACGCTTAAAAACTAAGCCCAAGATAGTACTTTTCAAACTTTAGCCTTCATGTTTTTGAACCCCTAAATACAATATACACAAGACAGCCAATAATAATATAATCAATATTTTTTCCATAATAGAAAAAGTCTAGGGGCAAATAATGTGAATGGATATCCCACTGCAAGGCTACTCGTGCAGCTTATTGCCATGTTAAATGCAAACAGCCAGTGTTGGGCTTCTCAGTGAGTCAGGGGAATGTATGAGATGGGATTTTGTGATGTTTGGGAGACAGGCCAAGCAAAAGCCTCAAGTTCAGCATTCTCTACTTTTGCAGCAGATCTGTGGCTTTGTTTGATGCTGATTCTACAGTGGTGAAAATGTAACTGCCTACTCAAAAATGTATGTATGGATAGGTTTCAGAAGAACTGTGTTTAGTGCCAGGTTGCTATTCCATTGCTTTTTGTTTTCGTTTTGTGATGCCTTGTAGAGCCAGTGGTGATGTTACCAGCATGGCTTTATCTACTAGATGGCTGTAGCTGTCAAATATAATTTAAATGGTTTGCTACAATACTTTCTGCTATTGTATGTTATATGGCTCTTCCTGTCTTGGTTTAAAATAAGGTTTCCTTACGTCCACTTGCCTCAAAATAGAAAGGTGAAATAATTTGGTTTTCCTGCTGTTATCCTAAGAAGTTCATTGACACCAATTGTGTCTGTTCAGCTCATCAGGAAAAGATATCTTTTTTCTTTTTTTTGCTTAAGCATTGGGCCAGTGCTTAAATTGATTGTATGGGAGTTAGGGTTCTGAAATCAGTTGGATCTGCCACCCTGCCATTAATCAAAGCAATACTGAGTTTCTGCAGGCTTTCTTAAAAGTGACTGGTTTGTGCTAGAGTAACTTTCAGTTGGTTAGTGTATCTGTGGTGTTCTGCCTGCCTTGCCAGGCAGAGGTTTTTAATGAATTTCTGGCAGTACTGTTTAACTTGCAGGCATCTGCCAGAGAAGGTGAACTACAGCATGTCAGCTGTCCTCAGGACTCCTCATAATGATACAAAATTGAGGATGAGAATGACTAGATGGAGTAGGACTGACACTGCTAGAGAAAAAGCTGGAATAACGATAGTGGTGAGGTCAATTTTGTGAATCAAGGGATTGTCTGTCATTGCCTGCTAGAATTGATAATTCCAAGGTGGTTTTAATGGCATGAGAGAAGCTGGGCAAGCACGTTTTTCAGAATGCTTGAGCTGTGGTCTTCAGTAGCTGGTTGCAGTCAGTCTTGGACAGTTAAATTGCTGAGCAGAGAAGGATATGATTATGTTCCATTTGTTAAGTGTATTGCACGGTTCTGCTTGTTTCCTTTAGCTGCTCAGTATGCCAGCTGTCTGGAGCATTTTCGTGCATGCTGCTTTTTTGCTCCTGGTTTGACTCTGCTCTAGTCCTGCCTGTTCCTTGCATCACATACTACCTTTCAATACTGCCTCCTTATGTTTTGACTTGACTTCTGACTGCAGTCTCATCTTGTCCACCTACTTGCTGTGTTTCTCAGCTTTTCTTTACAGACCTTTGGCCCCACTCCTGACTTTCTTGCACAGATTGACTTGGTACAGCCTTTGAATTTTCAGAGTTCTGTCTATTGATTGAACATGAAAATATGTGAGGAGAGAAAAGATCAGTGTAGCCTTGTGCTCTTTTTTTAGAAAAGTGGTTAAGAAAAGAGTATATGAGGAAAGGCAAGTACAGAGTTAGCCTTCCCTTGATGTGTACTTTCAGCTTATTACTGATGAGAGTTTCAAATTCACTTGACTTGTTGGACTTAACCACCAAGGGCCTGGCAATTGGTGTCTTACAGGATCTCCACTTGCTGTTTAATATTAAAGCAAGAATTCTGTCAGCTTTTTGGGCTCATCTCTAAGGAAGTAAGATGTAATATGACCACCCAACTACCCTGTCTATTAGGCTAAGGTTTGATGTGATGGATTGAAATAGTGATGTCTTCACACGTATTTGAAAGAAAGCTGATTGCTTAAAAGATACTAAGTTCTGCAGGCTGCATGAAAATCCTGTTTGAACCATGAGAAGATAAAGGAAGTTACCTTGCAGCCTATTTTGTGTCACAATTCAACAAGCAGAACAAATCCATAAGGAACTAAGCTTTCAGTTGTCTGTTCTTTTTCTGCATAGCATAATAGGTTTTCTTTGCACGTGGATGTGTTGCTGTTTGTGCTGCTGGTAATTTGTTAGATAACTTGCCCTATATTACTTTGGCGCTTGGTAACATTGCAGTAACTTGCTTTTGGGAAGGTTGTACCAGGCAAGCTCCCAGGTCAGCACTATACAGTTTTCAGATACAAATTATATTAGTATAGTCTGATTGTCATGCTGCCCTAAGTAAAAACTATCTGCTTACTTACTTTTGTGTGTTATAAAGAAGACCTTGCTTGCAGCATATCCTCAGATAAGAGCCTTGGAGCTCTGGAATTGTGTTATTCATTCCTTGTCCAGAAGTAATCTGAATTCCATCATTTGGGCCTAATGTAAAAGAAACTTCAGGGTAAAGGCTTGGGCCTTTCCCTTTCTTTTACTTTATAAAGTTTTTGGTGTGGATTAGCAATTTACAGCAGTAGGGCAAACTTAGCTGTAGCATCACTAAGAAACAAAACAAACAATTATGATAATAAATATGGTTTGCTTTGTTTTGTTCTGTGTTTGGGATTTTTTCCTCTATTTTTTATGTATTAATGTTTTATGGTTTGTTTGGGGGATTTTTTTATTTGGTTGTTTGGGTTATTTTATCTTCCCTCAGCAGTGACCCCAGATGGCCAGTGATTATCTTTGCTTCCCTTTGCTCTTAGACCTGTTCTACCGATATTGTCTAGGAGCAGACACGTAGGAAAAAGTGCAAGAATAAGGTAAATTTTCTCTCATATACCCTCTCCTAAGATTTGGCAACTTGTGGGATAAAAGAGGTATTTCAGAGGCTGGATGAATGTTTGGGACCTTGCTATAAGGTTTGACAGATTAGCTTCTCAGGACCATATAAAGATTTTGGTGGCTTGCTGGCTAAAATTCCAGTAGGATAACACTAGAACCAGCAGCTTTTGAGTACAGGAGTGTAATTGCTTACAGCGTTTGGGTTTTTTTCACGCCCAGTGTTTTGAGTTTTTTTTAAGCACTGACTGATCCATTAATGCACCAAGTCTGTCCTTGGTAAAAGAAGATTATACAATTAGTGCCAGTGAACTCATCTCGTGGTGGTTGGAAATATGGAAACTGTATTTTGGGCAAATAGAATAGCTTCTGTTTTAGTAACTATTGAACCTTTGAATAAGAGTACAAGATAGAAAAACTACTAAAATGTATTTAAAGACAACCTGCTCAAATAAAACTATGAAGGAGTATATTTGAAGGTGCTTGTAGTGCTTTGGACCCTGCAAAACAGCTGGATATACTTATTATTTTGAAACTTGTCTTTGGTGTCCTGACACGCATGGACTGGATCTTGTGGGTTGATTTCTGATTTTTGCTCATGTTCATTTTGTGTACTAGAAGTTTCCCATTTAGCCAGGAAGGGGATGTATGTCTAAGATTTGACTCATCTAGAATGAGGAACAGGCAAACAAGTGACAGCTGAGAAAAGAAGTATACTTTTTCTTTTGACGATACTGAGTCCTCACAAAAAATAACAGCAGTGTATGTACCTTTAGTGAAGCTGAGCTGTCATAGAAGACAAAAGCTCTAAAGGCAGGGACAGTCTGACCCACAGAATGTCTTTTGGAAACATTTATATAGGGAGATTTCTGCTACTTTACTGAGTTAGGAATGGCTATAGTCTTTGTGATTTTTGTGACACACAGAAATAGCCTATAAATAGCCACAGCTGCATTGTTGCAGAAAACTGTGCATAGTATGTACCATCTGTATTGGTCTGTTTAAAAATTGAACAACTATGAAGTGGCAAAGTTGTGAAAATGGTTTTCCTAAAGGAATTTTTGAAAATATTTCAAAAATACTCAGTTGAATTTTTGCAGTGTAATATAGTAAAGTAGTTACATTCTTCTACCAAAGTTTCTGTCCAGAGGATTACTAGGCAGGGGTGAAGGGCAGGATCTTTTTCAAAGAGGAAATAAAAGCTTGCTTGTTTGTATTTTCCCTCCTCTTCAGCTCTAATCAAATACATCCGGCCAGTGTTTGTATCTCGGTCAGACCAGGATTCTCGCAGGAAAACCGTTGAAGAGATAAAGAGACGTGCTCAGTCTGATGGTAAATGGCCACAGGTACTGTATTCTGCTGCAGAGTGACAAATGGTATTTCATGTTTCCAGGCTTTGGGTATGCAGTCTTACTTTTTTGGTTGTGGGTGGCTTTAGATAGTTTGGGATAGGAAGAGGGACATTTTCCTTACCCCCACTTTCTAGAAGACACAATGAAAGATTCTTACCTGTTTCTTATTGCATTGTGTTTCAAGGGGAACTGGGTAAGTATATGAGAAGACAGCTCTATTAAGTGTTACTAACTGAGTGGACCACAGCATGTTTAGAAAGTCCTCTAAGAGGACAAAAGTAGGTGCTCAGCAGAATATTGTGTGTTCTTGCCCTTTGCTGGTTTTTGACATACTGTCATTTTTGGAGGTGCAATATGGGGCAAGACAGCTCCAATGTTCCAGTAGCCAGAGCACACCTCTATTGGACCACGTGAGAAAAGCATGGATGAAATAAGTGGCTCAGGGAGGTTTTTTCTGTACCTAAAATCTGGCTATCCATAATGTGCCTTGGGAGAGAGTAATGAGAAGGAAGGGATGACTACTGAATATCTTGCATTTCTAGAAGCTTGATTATTTTGCAAATTGGAAGCATTCCTTTGATTTTTATTTTTTTAAATTTTTTTGAGATTAGGATACTATTTTTTTGTATTGTTGCTGCTTACAGTGGTTATAACTGCATACTGGACTGCAGAAACATAAACAATGAGATAGGAAAGTGATGTACAGGTTTTGCATCATGACATTTCAAAACAAGCTAGTACTAGAGTTTGCAATAAAACTAGTAAAGTTAATTCTAGTCTGTTGCTTTGTCCCTTTTTGATGTGGTTTTTGGGGGGGATTGAGGTTTTTTGGTTGTTTTTTTAATAGTCTACTCTCTTCTGATGAATTTGGTTCAACCTGAGCATTTCTTGCTTTGTTAAAATTCTGTTTAGGTATTTTCAGTCTGTCATTCTGACACCTGTGCATATGCCAAGTAATAGCAAAAAGAAAATAACTGCCTGTCTTTTCTTAGGCAGTGAGCACGTAGCCTGGGAGCAGGAATTTTGTCTTGGTGCAGACGAGAATAAGATACTTTTGCCAGCACCAAAACCTCTGACGAAAATACTCATACTCAACAAGTGTTTCTGGTCACTGTCAGTGTTAGAATAAATAAAATTATTATTGAGATCAAAAAAGAGGCAAATTCGCAGGTAAATAAAAATACTTTTGCTGTCAAGGTAGAGCCTTATTTGACTTCTGTATTGAGCACTGCTTTTTTTTTAACTCCAGCTGAATTGATATACCTGAAAACATTTTTGCTGTTATCAGTTAAGGTCAGCTCTGAAAAACTTTGTTTATAAATAAATTCACATTGAAGTAGTTTTTAAAAGTCAACTTTTTTTTTTTTTACTTCAAGATAATGATATTCCCTGAGGGCACTTGCACGAACCGCTCCTGTCTAATTACATTCAAACCTGGTAGGTATTACACTCATTTCTCTGATCTCTATGCAATGTTCTTACACCTTCATTTTCTGAAATGCCACCTGCATTGAAATTTGCTTGCTGTTGCAGAAGTTGAGTTAAAAATCTTGCAGTAGGGTAAAATTGTAATAGAAATTTTCTGTTCCTAAATTAGGTTTGTGATTCCACAACTGAATAAAACATTTTAGACAATTCAGGTTTCCTCTTGGCTTCTGAAATGCATATGAATTGGGGGACTAAAGTTCCTTACTGGGTTTTTGTTTGTGACTGTCTTTTTCCTTTTTTTTTTTTTTTCCTTGCCCCCTCCATTTCCAATTTTGGGTCTGTCATGTAGCATTTAGATAGACTATAAAGCTTATGGTAGCAGCATGCATCTATTTCAGGCTGCTGCAGCATTTGTTGCTGTATTTTATCTGTGTGATTCCTCTCAAACTCTTCCTTGAAGTTGCATTCTGGTGAAGATGGCTCAAAAATGTTTCCCATATAGTATTGTTATGAAGGCTACCATTTTTTACATTTTTTTTGTAACATCCCCATTCTAAGCTCTTTTCAGTTAGTATCACCCTTTGAGCTGATCAGATTAGAAGAGGCTGTGACTGAACATTGCTGCAGCTGTAAATGGCAGTTCCAATAGGGAGAAATGCCAATACTGCAGAAAACCACCAACCTTTAATGTCAACTTGCCTTTTATGATGTAGACATGAAGATGGTCATTGAAGAAGCTTCAGTGAGCAGGGCAGCTGTGAATGTGTTTTTTGACTTTTCCTATGTTTCCACCTAGCTCACTGTGTTCTGGTCTTACTGTGTATCTTGTATTTTGCATTGCTTGCAACTTACCTGTGACTGTTAGAATGTCATGCAGTGAATCAGCATTGTGATTCCTTGCACTTTTCCTATTGAAACCTGGTTTTGTATCCATTCAGCCTTCCAGAAATTCTTTACCTCAAAATTCCTTAGTTGTTAAGTATCACATTACTTTAGGTTTCTGTTCAAGTAAGTGCTTTGAGGATGCCTTTTCCCATTATTGTACTCATGTGGGCTGTGCTCCTTGCTCTTACCTACGTATTTTTTGGTTTTATGTTTGTGCAAACATAGATTAGTTTTCTTTAAGTGGTGGTGTTGTCGTCTACCACTCAGATTTTGTCAGCTTCAGATTATTTCAAAAGTTACTTAGACTGTTATTTGAGACTGAACAGAAAGCACTACTGGTCACAAATCTCTGCAGAATTCTATTCAGACAAACTTCTTTTCAAGATGTTTTTATCCATTAACAATTACTACTTTTATGTCATGACAATTATTCTGTAATGCAGGTGTAGTGCAAAGATTACAGTGTACTTCAGTCCTTCAGTTCTTAATTTTAGTTAGAGTGTTAGGGAGAACTTACTAAATAAATAACATAGTTTGGATGAAGCTGTTGTAATTTTTTCATGAGAAAAAGATGTTTAGAAATCTTGAGCAAAAACAGTTATCATGTTTACTCAATCTTTTTACTGGAAACCAAGAAAATTCTTAGCAAATGACATAGATCTTGTGCTACTTACTTACCAGAACTGTAATTTTCATATTAAATGAAACAATGCTTCTGTATAATAGCTGCAGTTCAATACTTTATATGGTTTCCCATAGCAAGAGAATAGAAGTTACATTGATTCTGGTATTCCAGAGATGATAGATTACCTGTAAACTGTTATTGCTTCTTGTGCATAGGAAGGCTTGGGTTCTTTACCAAAACTGTTTTTGACCATGCGGAATATATTGACTTAAATATCTTGCATGTACTCATATTTTTTTAATCATTTATCAAAATGAATTTGGTGAGTTTTGACTTGTGTGCATGACAATACATGTAAGTGATAGAGGATAATTTAGAGATCATAAGCAAGCATTTTTTATTGTTTATCTGCTGAAAAGACGTTATTCTCCAGTGCTTGCTTTTGAGGTTAGTTTCAGATCTTATTTTTTCACTATCAACTAATTCCTATCAGCCCCTTAATTGTGTAAT
This sequence comes from Serilophus lunatus, assembly GCA_013399895.1. Taxonomy (NCBI): domain Eukaryota; kingdom Metazoa; phylum Chordata; class Aves; order Passeriformes; family Eurylaimidae; genus Serilophus; species Serilophus lunatus. Next base: position 89,482 of record VXBA01001274.1, read on the forward strand.
TTCTCCTTGCTGCAGTAAAGTTTTTCTGTAGCAAAATGCACTATGAAATAATTGTGTCATACGTACCTTCTAGGAGCATTTATTCCTGGAGTTCCTGTACAGCCAGTGGTTTTACGTTATCCAAACAAACTGGTAAGTTCAGCTTGCAGTGTGCTTAAAAATACAAAGCGTTTTCCTTTAAATACTTTTGCACTTCTCTAATCTTTTAGTTTTAGAAATCTGAAAATCATTAATAAGTGTTTATTGGCTAAGTATGTATACCTTAAGTCTCAGGCAATATAGATAGTCTGAGATAGTTTAAATGTTCCTACTTTTATTAGGTTGCTCCTAAACAGTGCTCTGAAAGTGTTTCAAGTTGTTATAAGAAGTACTGTACAAATAAGGAAAATACCAATTTCTGCCCAGGATATGTGTTGCCATGTGCTCCCTGCTACTGCTGAAGAGTTTGTTTTCTTAATCTCATTTACAGCTGGAAGATGCTTCTTCACCTTCCCACCTTTGGGGGTGTTAGTCCCAAAATACAACTAGCTAAATTATATAGTCTGATGAGCTGGGGACCTCTGCACCTTTATGGAGTACCCTATCTGTGTTTTATGTTCACTGAGCACTTGGCTAAGGCATGCTACACACTAGTTAATTTGAAGTAGTCCTTCAATATAAATCAGATTCAAGTAACATTCAAATGGTAGTGTTTATTTACAATATTTGACCTTTCTTTTTGAGCCCTCTGGGGAGGGTGTGAGGAGTATCAGAAGCAGAATAAGGACTGCCTGGACTCTTCACTAATGCATGTCACATCAGATTTCTTTGACTAGCCCATTAATAACCCCTTGTTCTAAGGAAGGATGGTGTTTACTCTTGATACCTGGGTTGCTTACAAATACTTCCACCCATTGTTCTTTCTGTCAGTTTACAGGTTGATATGGGACATATTCTTGATTAGAAAAGAACCCAAGCCAAGTAGATATGCGTGGATCACCACATATCAGCAGTCTGCCACACTGGCATAGTATTAAATGGATTGTAGCAGATTGCCTGGGACTTTTCATTACATAATTGCTTTGTTTTCAGTAGGGAAGATTCTTTTCTAAAAATAGTTTATAATTTTGGTTGCACTGCCACTTCAAATGGCAAATAGGCATATGCCTTATGTCATATTTAATATACTTTGTAACTTTTTGTTAATGTTAAGCTTATAATAGTATAATGCTATATCAAATGTTAATTTGTAAACATCTTCAAAAATCCTATTGCATACTGAGATGGCCTTATTGCCTGTAGTACATAATATGCAGTGTCTATAAATTAATATTATATATTCCTAAAATTCCATTAACAGAAATGATAAGCTTTTAACATTGTAGTAAATTAATATCAAATATCATAAAAACCTGTAACTATTTATGTGGATATCCATTGTGAGCTGACATGAATTTGTGTATGGGCTTTACTTTTTTCTTCTATTTTTGATTGCACTTAGTTTTCCGTGCCTTACTGAGTCATTTAACTCCCTAAGGTCTACTTCCAAGACACCTTCCTAAGATCTAAGCATTCATGTCAGGGAGGCTAATTTCTATAACTGTTTGATTTTTACACTAGCTTAGGGGCTGCAGAGGAGTTGCATCAGGCTTAGAATGAGGACAGGAAGGAGGAATATGATGTGATACATGAAGGTGAGATTTATTTTGGTTAGGGTGCAGAGCTGTATTATTTTGTTTCAATTATTAAGTTATTCTTATCTCAACCTACAAGGTTTACTTTTTCTTCCCTCTTCTTCTGCCCACCCCAGGGGAGATGGAGTGAGCAAATGAGCAGCTCTATGGTACTTAGTTGCCAGCTGAGATTAAACCACAAAACATGTAAGAACAACAGAAAAGGGAGAGAATATTGTTTTTCATACACTGAACACCATTTTTAGCAGGCTTTAATTGTCCTCAGCTTCCTATTTGTTGTTTTGTTTGACTGCTGCATGTTAAAATTATAAGTTTAGAAAGGAACTTCTTAAGATCTTTGCTTAGCCAGTGAATTTCCAATATGCAGTGTCACCCCACTGCTTTTTGCTTGAAGTACTTGTTCTGATCTACATTGAGAGCCCTGAGTTCCACACTACAGATGAGAACAGTCTTGGATTTGAGTGCTCCTGCTGTATCGAGAGGCTTTTTGAGATCAAAGCCTGGGGTGAATTTAGTAGGTGTTTGCACTCTTACATGTTTATTTCATTGTAGTCTATTCCAGAGCTAGGGAAAGCACTACTATTCTGCAGTAGGCTGAAACGTGGCAAAAGGGAAGAAATTAATTCAGTTCTTTCCTAGCAAATAAATGTAGAACTGGTTGCTGTGAAGAACTCTATTTTTTCATAGTCAGGGTTGTCCCCTGAATATCTGTCATCTTGGGGCTTGTGACTGTGTTAGATGACATCTCTGGTCTTGTATGAATGTTTCTTTAGAAGTAGTATGTTAGTATGTTGCTGCTCTTGATGCATGAGCAGAAAGAAATTTTAAGGCTTAAAAGATTTAGACCTGATTGGCTACTGGTTGTCTATGTCTAGTTCATTAATATTTTGGGTATTGGATGCTTGAGAGTTGATATCTATAATTAAAATAAATGCTCTGTCTTTATCCACAGATTCTACAATAATTTGTTTTTACAGTTATATTCTTTGTTTCTTCCTATGAATTCTGTCAAGAGTGCTGGTAATTATGAAAGACTGTAGATCTGTGTAAATATCATAGAGCCATTTTAAAAGTATTTAAAAGTATTTTTATGTACAAGTGTCTTCCACAAGTAAGTGCTATTTGATGAGAGGTTTGGCAGCATCTCTTGTGCAGTTTTGGTATATCAGGGTTGACTGAACATGTAAGAACACAGCCAATCTGCTTTGGAAGCTTGGCATGATTCTCAGTATCTTCTTGTGTCAAATACAAACAAGGTGGAAGATGGCTCTTCTCCTTCTTTCATCCTGTGCTGAGGGGAAATAACAGAGGAGATAGCATTCAAGGCCAGGTTGGATGGAGCTTCGACCAACAAGATCTAGCTGGAGATGTCCCTCCTCACTGCAGGGGGATTGGAATAGATGTCCTTCTGAGGCTCCTTCCAACACAAGCTATTCTGTCATTTTATGTGCTTCCACACAATTCAAAATATTAATTACCTAGATACAATAGTTTCAGAGTCTATTCACAATTAAGTCAAAGTGAATGCTGTCCATAAGCATAAGATGGTAGCTGTGATGAATATAGAAGGTAATTTAACTGAGTAAGGAAGATGGCACTTCCTGTTGTCTGCCTGCTCTTTTCATCATAAAATTATTGGATATGCTGGTAGGAGTCTGGTATAACATAGATCTGCCTCTTAAAGACCAGAATCCTCTTTTCCCTTAGATAATGGCATTTATAGCCATCATCCCTGCTGCATCCTGGTATTCCTGATGAGAAAAAGCATGCATGGCTGCTATTCACATTGGGAATTTCCTGCGGGATTGTTGACAGATACATGGCTTATTTAAGTTTGACTTGCCAGCTAGTGAGCACAAGGCTGGATTGTGAAAATACCTGTTCACTGTTCAATGATCCAGGTGCTTTTGTGGAGCTCACGTTTTTCTTTAACTTCTTCTGCACTGTTGCACTTTAGAGAGCCAAGTTGGATGTGTGTAGTGCTGTAGTGTTGTTCTATAAGGCAGAACTAGTCTCCAGATAAATTGTCAGCTATCTACACTGGTTTCTCAGGGTTTGTAAATGAAAGTTCCTTGAATGAAACTGAACTCCATAATGTGTTTACTTGCAGTGTTATCAGAGACATCAAAATAGCCAGAAACAGTGTAACAATGAAACTATAGATGTTCAAGATCACTGCATGGAAAAAAAATCTTATTTTTCACAGAATATTGATTGCTGCAGATAGAACAATGGCTTGAAGAGTAAGGTCAATGTATCATGAAGGTCCACTAAGAATTTAAAACTTGAGTTTTAACAATTATTTTCAAACAAAATATGATAAATTATTCTATCACATAAATCAAATTTTTCACCTTATGGAAGGGTTTGCTTTCTTTCATATATATTTGTGACAGGCTTTTGCTCTAAATGTTAATTAAAACTTGAATTTGACTTGATCTTTCATGGTCATGGCATGTGTGATTACCTGAACTTTCTAAAATGGGTTTGGATGGTAGCACAGAACTAACTGGAACATTTTCAGTGAGCTAAATAAATATCTTTCTAATCTGTTCATTTAGAAACCTGAATTTAATGACTCCTCATGTCTTTCCATTCATGATTTGAACTTTTTTTTCCCCAGTTAGAACAGAAATAATTTTCAGGTTTTTAGGTCCTGACTTCTACACTTAAATCTCATCTCAAAGTATTGCATATTTTTTTCCTGTGCTATTTCTTAGTCTTACAGTTAAAAAAGTTATTTCTTGTACTGTCAAATTCCTTCCTGTTACCTGTTATATCTGTTACATATTACTTTCCAGGTCTCTGTTCCCTTTCTTCTTGCTGCATCTTGTTCAGTTCTTTCACTGATTTTGTCCTCTCTTAGTGTTTCCCAAAGTGTTCATTTTTGGCCATGTGAAAATATTGCTGGTCTTGCCTGAGTTATAGGTTTAGGTGTCTTAGAATGTACCTTTTAATTCTTGGATCAGGCAGTCTGTAAAGGCAACTGGGAAAATACTGTTTGAGGTAGGTCATGAGGTCTTGCTCATCCTACTGCTTCATGTCAGTTGAGCAGACTTCCTTTCAGTCAGCTCCCAGACACTTCAGGAGTGTTGAAGTGTTCATATCTATTTCTGGGACGTCCAGGTACTCTGTAGGGACACTCTGTCAAGCAGGGTGGGTTAAGAACGTATATATGGACTATGCGTGTCAAGTAACATCGTCTTACAGTAACTAACTTTCTTTTCCAAGGCTAACAGCCTTTGAAGAACACTTGGATCTTTACATGCTTTTTTTGTTCATGTTTTACTTGGTGTGCAAGAGCTGTGTTACTGGGTATTTCCTAGCTATATAAAAGATGGGCTGATCCCTAACAGGGCTAAGAACTTGTGCAAAGAGGGCATTGATATTTCCATGAAAACTTTTTAGTCATACATTGTCAGTTATGCTGTCTGCAATGAAAAAAGTTGAATGCACAATAATTCATTGCAACTGTCACTTCTTTTCTTAGGACACAATCACATGGACATGGCAAGGCCCAGGAGCGTAAGTGGTTTCTTTTATTGCTTGTATCATGATTGCTTTCCCCCATTAGTTTTTGCTCACATGATTTACAGGCATATATAGACAACCAATTGCTGGTTATGCATTGCTCTTTGGGATTAATTTATGTTTTGTTATTATTCCCTAATTATGATGACATTGATTTAGAGGAATCCAGGTATAAACAATGTACTTCTGCTGCTATGGTTTTGTTGGTTTGCAGAACGGATTTTAGGTTTTCCTTCCAATTTTTATTTTTTTTTCAGCCAAGTGCCTGAAGCAAAACAGTTTGCTTCTGCTCTGCATATTTTATTGCCTGCAAATCAATTTGGTGTATTGCTGTATAAAATCTGTAGGGCTATTCTTTGAAATTGGTCTAGTCTCATGGAAACAGTCAACTCACTCTGAGTTTGGAGATACTGTTTCCATTACCTTGCCTGGATGTAACTTCAATTTTTTTAAAGCGAAATGTTATTCCAGAAGAACATAAAAAATCAAATGAAGCAGTTCCTGCTTGCTTAAAAAAAAATTAAGCGTTATTTTCATGGTGGGACTTGAGCAGAAATTGTAAAATGTGTAGGCGAAGATCAAAACAAGAAATTTTGAATTCTAAGTAAAAGGGAGTTGGCTTCTATGTTTAATTCCCTGCATTGTTTTAAATGTCCCACCTGAGATCCTATATTTCAGTAGTAACAAGGAAACCATTGGGATTAGCCAAGATTCAAGTAATTTAGAATTTTGTTGGTTAGTTTTGCATTTGGGAACCAGGTCAAATTAAGGACATGACTAGACTTGGATACTTGAGGAAAATCATTGATAACTTTTAAAGGTTCAGCTTGCAATTAATTTGTCATCTTAGGAGTTGATGAATCCATGATAGTGTATAGCATATGTAGGCATGAAGGGATTTCTGTTCTTCTGAGCTCCTGCCTCTTGCCTTGCATTTGCACTGCAACTCACCTAAAAACATGACTCAACCGTAGAGGAGAAAGGTGGGTAGCTTACTTCCAGTTTAGTGGCCTAACTGAGGAGTCAAGAACACAAAAGAAAGGAGAAGAGGAAAGAAACTTGTAGGTGTATTGCCTTAGATTACTATAATGTCTGCAAAACCTTTTTTCTGAAGTGCTGACCTCTGCTAATAAATTAAATTAAAGCTTAATCTGAGGTAGCATGTGATGTTATACAATTCGACTGAGTCAGTTTAAATTAAAGCTTTACTTAATTAGGATTAATTCTCCTGAGTGACCCAAAATGAATTTCTGATGTCTTAGTAGAAAATACTGCTACAACCGATACATTTTTTTTTCTCAGCAAATATCTCTCTTCTGTCTTAGTGTTAGCCAAAACTTTATGTGGAAGTGTTACTGTATCTGAGGGTATTCTGTTTGTTCAAAGGTGCTGTACCTATAAAATGGGTTGAAAACTTGTCACGTGCAAACTTAACACACTTTCTTTCACTTTATTGAAAGTAATTTTTTTACTAGTTTGACAGTCTTTAGAGTATTCTAGGAACTAGTAAGTTTGTAAGAGGAGTTTGACCAGCCCTCCCCTCAGGATTGACTGCTGTAACTGTGTAGATACTGTATAAAAATGAGGCTACTAACGTGGCTCCCTAATTTAGGTTTACTAAATCCTTTCCTGGATTTGAATCTCAGTGCTTTCTAAGGTCAAGTTGATTCTAGTTATCTTGTATCTTAGGCTATTAAAAGACACCTAGAATTTCATTAACTGACTTTGGCACTATAATGAACTTTGATTCCAAACCGAGGTAATGATAAAATCTCAGTGGTTATAATTAATCTTTCCAACTCTATGCTGAATACAGCATTCTCCTGAAACAGGATTACTCTTTCTTTATACATTATGCATACATTATCTCTTTGTCCTCCTACATTTAGTAGTTTTAAGATGCAAATTCAGTGTAAACAGCTTTTGTTCTACCTTAGAGAATGTAATGAGTAGAAGTACTTTGAGACCTTTTTTGTTAATTTTATCTGAATATGATCATACCTACAAGTAGGAATGCTACTCGAAGGCTTTGGAGCATGATGCACTACTGTTTCACTACATAGAACTTTTTTTCTTTCATCCTTTCTTATCTTTTTTCTCCTTTTAGGTTTGAAATTCTGTGGCTTACTTTATGTCAGTTTCACAATTCTGTGGAAATTGAGGTCAGTAACAAAAAGCCCCAGTGTATTCTGAGCAGTTTCAGAATATGTAATATTTTACTTAATTCTGCAGTCCCAGTTTGCATTCAAAGGTTGTATGTATGTCTGTACGAACATGTTAAAATACCACTTATGTTTTTTAGACAAATGGCTTCTGTGTTTATAATCTAAAAATGAATAGGAAAATACAGTTTGCCACTTGGCTTAAGACTTTACTTTCTTATTGATTTAAATTGTGTAGATACGTTTCTGACTGTGTTTTTTGTGAACAAATTTCTTACCTTTTAATGGCCTGAATGCTGTTCCAAGTAGTATTCCAAGGATGGTCTTGTAGAGAAAAATTGTGGGTGGTTCCTTATAGGCCAGATAGCTTACTTAATGTCTGGCTAATTTTTCACTAAGTTGCACTGTTCAGAATGTGAAGTCGGAAAACACAAAGAACATCCCTTAACTTTGTTTTGAGGAAAACACTATGTGATCCTATGGCTGAAGACTATTGTGGTGAAAATGCAAAAACAATTAAAGCCATTCCTTTTAAATTGTTGCCCTTATGTTTTACACAGAGTAATTACATTTTTGTGGACAATTACTATGTTTGAAAAGTGTTATATAGGATACTTGACAGATGTTATGCAATTCTTTTGCTTTTTGAGTGGTGAAGCAGCTATTGAGCTCTGACAGATGGAACTGATGGCAGGGTAAATCAGCAGGAAGAACTATTGCATATTTACATGCACCATGTGTTACAATAGCAGCATATAATGCATGCTAATCACAGTACTCATCATTGCTCTGTGTCTGCTTATTAATTCAATCAATTATTCTCAAAACTTATTGAATGTGCAAAATACCAGTCACCAAACAGTTGTATCTGTTGTACAAATTTGTGGTTTGTGTTATCACTTTAATTGGATATTGTCGGCTATTAACAGCATATATTAAAAAAACTGCAAACCTGATTTCCAAACTGGTGACCTGCTTTTTGGAAAAGGGCCAGGGAGTGACTAACTCATGCAGGGGTGAGACGAGCCAGCTGGTTGGCAGGATTTTTACTCTTATCTTGGGATCATGGTTTTCTGCCCTAGGCAAGTAAAATGTGTTCTTTTCACACAGAAGTGAAGACTGCTGAGCTTTGTTGGGTTTTTTTGAGGCAGCAGCTGCTTGCAGATGCTGAGTTTCTGTAGCTCTTGCAGGTCTTGCATAACAACAAGTTACGATCTTCGGTAGTCTTTTAAAAAAAAACTAACCAGTGACCATCTGAAATACTCCATATTAAACCAAGAACTGGCAGAGGGCAGAGGAGCAGAGCTGTTTGCAAGGCTGCTTTCAAGTGTGAGGCAGAGTACTTGAGAGCTACTTGTCGAATCTCTTTCTGTAAGGAGGTGCGGTAGATTTAGGAATGTAGTGGAAGAATTGGTTGTTCTGTTGTTCTGAGCCGTATTTTTCCCTTGGTCTCCAAAGTCTGTTGGTTTGCATTCCTTCTCTATTCCATCAGCATAGAGATACTGGCAAATACCAACCAGCCTTGACACCACAGTTATTCATGATGACTGAATAACTCGGGGAGACATGCAACAAAACAGCACAACTTAAGTGTGCTTTTGATTAAATGGTAGCTAGTAAGGTTTAACAGCCAGTAGTCAGGATCCAGAGTTAGTTAGTCTGGGTTTGCCTGCATAGGATGTTTGTTCTGGCATACCATATATGTCATCCAGCATGTATATTGAGAAGCAAGCATCTATGTAGGTTTTATGGTAGGTTTCTGTAAATATTGGCCCATCCTTCCATCCTGCGACTGGAACTGGTGTGCAAGCAATGTTGTGAAGAACAGAGATATGATCATCTGCACATGTAGATTGTTTTGGCTTGTGTCAGTTTTGTTGGCCTGTCAGCTCTGGTGTTCATACATCCATCACGGTCTGCAGCAGCTGAGAGTTCTGCTCTTAGTTTTGTTAGTGCTGTTGAAAGGATTGTGCTATTTTTGTCAAGTTAGGCACAGACACGTAGAACACCTCTGAAATAACCTCATTCAGACTTGTCCTGTGTTTGGATGAATAACTTGACAGCAGTTTGCAGCTCAAAGAAATGGAATGGGACTTGGAAGTTGAAGGAACAGTCTTTTCATCTCTGTTAAATTCTCAGTCTTTTGTCTTTTTTGTATATTTTGTCAGGTTGGTGTATCTGCCTGTAATGTAAACCAGAAGTCACAGGAGACAAGAATCATGTTTTTAGTTGCAGTGGTGCATATAGGGAAAATTCTAGCAAAACGCAAAACAAATTCAAAATTTGCCCATTATAAGAAAAAGAAAAACATCTAATGGCAACATTTGGGTACTGCTGATCATACCATTATGTAATTCTGAAAACACAGCTAACTTGGTAGTTATTAAGAAATATTTGCTGAAATTGTAAACTTTTTATTTATCCCTCAGTCGTTTTCTTTTTTTAAAGACCAGTGTGAAATTTCTGGATCATAATTCCCATTTTGTACCACTCATAGGTAATTATATGAACTAGAACTAAGCTTCTTGCAGCTTTGGTTTCTACTCTGGAGGCTTTCCACAGGATTGTAAGCATTTTTTTCACCTAGTGCATAAATTTTCATTGTTTTGCACTACTAAAGGAGTTGTCTGTGTGGTACTAAGTAGGAGTGGGGAGCAGAGTGATCACTTCTTGTTCCTCCTATCTAAGAAGTTAATTATTTGGCAGAAATTGAATGTTTTTAGGGTTTTTTTATAGGTGATGGTGGCCATCATCTTGGGGCTCACATAACTTTTCAAAGAACATGTGAAAAACAGCTAAAAGCTGGTAGGTCTTTTAATATAAGCCATTCCATTCCGAAAGCTGGCTTTTCTGTTGCCAGGCTCAAGCAGTTCTGGTGTAATTTTTCCCCTTCCAACATCAGCTGTTCTGTGATTCTGTGGTCATCTGCATTTATTTAGAGTTTTTCCTTGAATTGAGTATTAATGACTGGTGTCCAATTTGAAGGGAGAAATTTTTGAAAACCTCCAATAATAGAAAATAAAAACACTCGTGGTATGTACATTAAGCAATCATATATGATTTCAAAATGTGCAAATGGAATACTAAATACCTGATGTACTGAGAATTTGAATTCTTAATGTTTAAGCTATAGAACAATATTGGTGTAGCAGATGCTTTGTTTATCTGGAAAGAGCTGAACAAAAGAATGTGAAAGAAAGGTGTTTGCAAGAAAATGCTAATACTTTCAAATTATTTAAAAATTCCTAGTCCCGCTTATGAAAGGAGGATAAAATCTTTCTTAGGTTCCGTGAGGTAAGAAATGAGTGGAGTCAATGTTATGTGAATTTCTAGAAGTATGACATATATTTAAGCATTTAAAAGTTCAGGTTTTATTTTTTCTACAGTCCTTTTGTTAATACAATTTTGTAAGTAACAACAAACTGTATGCAATTTTCACCATAATGCTATAAGAGAGATTGTTTAAAATGTTAAATATTTTTGGTATAATTCAGTTCTCTGTATGCAGTTTCTACCCGTGTACATTCCTTCAGAAGAAGAAAGAAAAAATCCAGTGTTATATGCCAATAACGTCAGACGTGTAATGGCAGAGTAAGTATGTTGTACTACAGAATAAAAATAAATAGATGTGTGATTTGGATGAAGAAAATATCACAAAATCAAGTCACTTTGGCTGCTTACAAGGAAGCAAGTCTGCAGTAGTGTACATGAAACCTTATACATAGCAATTGTTTTCCGTTCTGAGGAGGCGAGGGAGACACAAATACAGCAAAGGACTATAGGGGTTGGTGCTTCGGGATTTTTTTTGTTGGTTGGTTTTTTTAACATGTCTTCATATAACAAGCCAGTTCTACTTCTTTTGTGGGAAAGGCATGGTTGAATTTTAGGAAAGCTAATGTAGCTGAATTTTGTGCTGTTGGATTGTGTTTTGAGCTGTGACTCTTAGTGAGGTTAAGAATAGTTTCATCTATTCATTGTTAGCCTGTGGTTACTTCAAACAGGAAAGCCACTTCCGTTGGAAACAGAACACTAGTACAATGCAAATTAATTGAAGTTGAATGTTAATGTGACAACACTTAGAACATCTGTCTATGGTGTATAGTAAATGCAACATTTCATTCTTTCATTCTCTTTTGTTGTATGTTTTGTGAACCTTTCTTCTTCATTCATTTTTTGTCCTTAAAGTAAATCTTCCATTAGTCAGTGGATGCTCTTTTTGGTATTTACAGTGAACCCTCAGGTCACTAATAACTCTTGAGAGATTTATTAATCTTTGTAATCCTGATTTTGAAAGAGCTTGTGAAATCTGAATTTCCTTTGTGTAACTTCTGTTTCTAAGTTACCAGTTTAAGCCAAAGGCAAATTTGTAGATAGTAACTGGTAATTCTTCTCTGGTTCTGTGAGTTTCCCTTAAGGATGTTAGGACAATATTTGATCCATTGTACAGAAGGACATTTCTCATATGAGGAAAAAACCTCCAGAAGTATCTATGTGAATTAACCTATCTTAGACTCAAAAGTCTGAGACACTGGCCTTGAAGAATTTTGTTGTTAATTTAAGACAGGCAGCTGACGCTATGTAACTGTTGTCCTCAGACTTTGGATAGAAGGCTGTGCTTTTAAACCTCCATTCTGAACTCTGCTCCAATCAGATGGCAGGGGATTGTGTGGTATAGGGAAAAATTGTGAAAGCCTACAGAAGTTTACAAAAACTGGCATGTTGAAAGCCATCCCTTCTATGTGTGCTTAGGAGGAATGACTTGATTTTCCTCATTATTTTGTTTCTCCCTTCCACCCCTGAAGAGTAACAGAATTGGGATGCAGGTCTAAAGGAAAGACTGTTAAGAATCAGGGATATTAAATACGACTTGCTTTGAGATGAAGAAGAGGCTGTAGATGCTGTGTTGATACAAATGAGAAAATAAATGTGTTGGGATATCAAAGTTTAGAAGTCAAAATGCAGATAGGAATGAAACAGAACATTGATGCCTGCGTACCATGGATAACTGTAGAACAGTTAACATCAACAGAGTCAGAAATTATTTACTTCTGGCCACTTGTAGATGCCAGCTTCTAGCAGCAGTTCTCCAGACTTTCTCAGTTCGTGCATGTGGCATTTGGTACAGGAGATACCAGCTCAGATGCTGCCAGACTCCTCTGGAGCTGTAGCAATTGCTACTCAAGTACCTCAGGTGCTGTTTGGTGCTAGCATTGTACTCTGCATTCCTGAATAAGGACACTGTTGCTGCTTCATCTAAATTTGTCTTGCTTTTCTTGAAGATTGAGCCAGTGGCAGTGTAACATTTTGTTGTCAAGGGATCAGGTTCTATTTAGATATCTGCTTTCCCTTTTTTCCCCATTATTTTTCATATTTTTCTAGAGGAAGAGTCTAATCCTCCTGGATATTTTACATCAGAGGTGGCAGTCTCAAATAACGTTTTCATGAGTCTAGAACCAGTGTTTTGGAAAACTTGTCTTGCTCCTGATTGCAAGGGAATTGGGTAGAAGTTGCTGAGTGCAGCAATAGGTACAGTTTCCACTCCCAAAACTGTTTGCCTTCACAATAATCTTGTCGTGTGAGTAGCTTCTATTAAGTGTTGAACAAAACATTTGCCAAGAAGTCTAATTGTTATGCTGCTTCTGCTTGTTGACTCTGTGGAGAATTTTTGGTTTAACCTACCATTTCTATGGGCAGCCACAGATGCAAGTGATGATGATTTCTAGATAGTTTGTATTAATTTATACATATAAATTGAATATTTGATGAAGGAGATGCTGTCATTCTTGGAGGTTTGTACCCTTAGGGCATTAGTTTCTTGCAGTCTGGATGAATGTACTTGCTCAAAAAGTGAAATCCTAAGTGTATTTAGCCTTTTGGCTCCATTTCAGGCAAGGAACTTCAAGCACAACTTCTCCTGTGCTTCAAGTTCCCTCAGGCAGCCAAACAAGGAGTTGGGAGGCACAGTTGACCCCAAATGACCCAAGGGACATTCCATACCATATGGTGTCATGCTCAACATATAGACCTGGGAAACGAAGAAGGAAAGGGGGACATTGAGAGTGATGTTCTTTGCCTTCCCGAGTCACTGTGATATGTGAGGGAACCCTGCTTTCCTGGGGGTGGCTGAACACCTGCCTGCCCATGGGAAGTGGCAAATGAATTCCTTGTTTTGCTTTGCTTGTGTGAGCGACTTTTGCTTTCCATATTAAATTATCTTTGTGTTGAGTCATGAGTTTTGTCACGTTTACCACCCAGTGGAGAGTGAGCAAGAGGCTGTGTGAGGCTTAGTTTCCAGCTGGGGTTAAACCACAGCAACCATATTGGGGGTGATAATCTCACTGATGTGACCAGAAGTTCTGCAGTCTGGATTACTGTTCTGTAAGAACCCCTTCCTGCTGCTTTTCATGACCTCATTTCACAGATTTTTTTTTTTTATTAATCTAAAAATATCGACTTCTTGTTTTAGTTAATTCAAGAGCTGATCTCTTATGGGTAGTATTCATGCACTAATCTGTCATCAAATTCAACAAGAATCCAGGTGATACATTTTCATTTTTTAAAGGGCAATGTTGTGGTAGGTAAGGAATTTTAAGGCTCACAGCTACGGACCTTTTACTTGCGACTGTAGCGGTTTGCTTCTGCAGTGTTACCTTGTAGTGATATCTTTCATTGCAGCCCTTCTCATCAGGAGGATAACATCCAAGCCTTAGATGTTTTACAGCATCCATAAAAATCCAAAGTTTCTTTCTAAAAGGATTTCTAAATCTCACCTATGTGATGACTAGTATTTTGATGATCTTCAATCGTTTTCTTGTTGACAGATACTTGTTTATTTAATGGCATTGGACCAAAATCTTGAATCATATGCAGCCACTGTTTTGGGAATTATCTGTGTAATCAGAACTGAAATTACTTATAAAAGGTAGCCATTGCTGCTGAACATGCTTGTCTTCCTTAGGGTCATTTTCTTATTCTGCACAAAAAGTAAGGACAGATAAAATTAACCTGTTTAAAGTATAGTCCCCTATTTGTTGCTTAATGTGTTTAGAGTCACTTCCAAATCCCCAAAAGTGTTGAGTGCTTTTCGATATGGCCACAGTCCAGATAGGTTCTCTCCTTCAAATCAATGAATAAAATGTGGTGCTGTCTTAAGCTTCAGTTTACTTCATGTGTTCTTTATTGCCCTAACACAGTTCTGAGACCACCCTTCTAGTCAGTCATGCCACATAGATGAATATTGTATTGCCTTACTTTTGTTTTGCTTAGCTTTTCCAGAATTATTAGGAATGAATCATTTGACCTTGCCATCACAAGTATTTATTTCTAAAAACTTCCCAGTGATAAAAGAAACATTTCTGCCCATATTAGAGCAGTGGCAAGCACTTAATTTTATTCATAAAATGTCATCTTATTTGTTTCCTAATGTAAAATATTCATTGCCCATGACAGCCTTTTTCACCTCTTCACGATTTTACTATCCTTAGCTAATAGTAAGTTATGTTAATTTTTGTAATTTTCTCTTACTCTTTGAAGATTATTTACATCATTTCTTCTCATGCTTCTTAGCTGCATCAATTGCAACTTTTTATCCTTCACCTTTTTTGTTGTTTTGCTGAATCATCATTTTTAATGTGTCAATACCAATTTTAAAGTTTGTTTTGTGGTTTGTTTGGGGTATTTTCCCTTAAAAATACATTAGTTGCCTCTTTACGTTGTGGGATTATAGGCTTTTGCCTGTTGTATAGATTCTTAAACAGCTAATTTTCATTAGCAGCTCTATTCTGGAAGATATCTAATAGTTGTAACCAAAGTACTGTTTAGGGTATGGAAATTCTGTTTAAAACAAAATAGATAACTCACTTCCACTTTGCAAAAAAAAAATAGTTCGTTACCTTACTATCCATTATGTCTGAAATATACTTGAAAGAAGTGTGTCAGTTGCTCAGCTTCTACTTAATTGCAAAAATTCATTTCATATGCAAATAAGCCAGTGGTAGTGCAGGCAGCTAATTTTGAAAATTTGCACTGCAGGCTCTTTGTGCAAGTCTAAAGTAACCTCACCCATAATTACAGTTGTAAGCTGATTACATAATTATACAGAGACCCTTTGGACACTTATTAACATATAAGCACAATTTGTTTTCCTTTAGTTTTGGTTTCTTTTACAGAGACTATTTACAAAATAGGGAAGAATATGTTTTAGATGATACCATTTGGGAAAAAATGGAAACTCAAATATTGCAAATTTGAGTTTTTTTGTTGCTTTTGCAGATGTTCAGACTGCAGCTTAATGGAAACTGGACACCTTCACTCATTTGCTTTCCAACACTGTAAGCACCTCAGAACCAGAGTTCTGTCACCACTCTGGATTTGAGCGTTTTGTTTTTCTGATCTTGCAGAAAGATTTAAACTCAGCATTATAACCATATGCATGACACTGTCCAGGAGTTCTGAAGTTTGGGGGTTTTTTTGGTAAGCCCAGAAAGGCAGACTTCCTGTAGAAATGCCAAAATGTCGTAGTCTGGTTTGCATTTTTCCAATAACTCCTTTTCTTCCTCACTTACACAACCATTTAAAAACATAGCTTTATTTTTAAAGTACAGCATGTTAGACATGAAATTTTAAAACATCTGTCTTCCTTATATTTTCTCTGTCAAGTGCTTGCCAGGATCAATTTCCCCTTGTTGGAGCACGTGATATGGTTAGAGCAGCAACTTAACAGCTTGTCATATGAGCTTTAGAGAAATAAATACTTTTACCCTGCATGCTGGTGAAGGCAAAAAATATTCTAGATAGTCATCTGTGTCCATCTTTCCTTTTGTCATCTTCTGCATAGTCAAAATTAGTTGGGTTTTGTTTTTATTTTCTTGCAGGCTTTGGCAACATCAGTACATGATCTCTGGCACTATAAGTGATACAGTAATGCTCGTTGCTGAGGAGTAGCCTTGAGGCTATGGGTTTGCAGTAGCTGACTGGTCTATCTCTATTTATTGTTTTCAGAGGCCCATTAAATTTAACTTTGGAAAAAATGCTGTTCTTTCTGTGCTTATGCTGTTCTGAAGTTCATATATGATACTGCACAGGTACTGCTTGGATGCTCAGCATTCAACTTTGAAAATTTTTTGGCATTTTTATGTCATCTAAGGCATAAAGATCAGTACTATCCCTGAAGGTGTTCAAGAAATGACTGGTCATGGCACTTAGTGCTATGGTCTCATCAACAAGGTGATGATCAATCACAGGTTGAACTCGATGATCTCAGAGGTCTTTTCCAACCTAAACAATTCTGTGCTTTGCCTGAGTTTCAGGTCATACACCAAAATGGAGATGAGAAGTACACTGTACTTTGTTCATTTCTGTGAATCTTGCAAGTGTGGCAGTTGGGCCAAAATAGTTACAGAACAGGGTTAGCTGTGCAGCTTCTTGCTACATTTATTTTCTCAAGAAAGAAATTTTTCCAAGTTAAGTAATGTTTTGCAGCAGTCTGGTTTGAACTAGATTTTTGTATGCTGACAACCCAAGGGGAGAACCTGCTTTGTTTTTACCCCTTGAAGATTTGTGATGTGCAAGTCTACAAGACCAGCAATTACAGGATCCACTTTCAAATGAGAGAAATGCAGCTGTTGGCAGCTTCTTTTTTTGTCTAAAAATTAAACCATCGAGAGATACTCTATTACTGATGTGAACTTCAGACTCGTAACTGGACCTTCATTTGCTTGGAGAATGTCATATAAAAGTCCACAGAGAGAATAGGAACTATCTACTCTGGTTTTCCAAAACTAAATAGGTAAAAGCTCTTCAGTTTGGGAAAGGATGGAGAAAAAAAAAGTGGAGAATTGTTTTGAAGGTCAGCAAAATCATGAGTGTTCTGGAAGTGCATAGTAAGGGTTGCGGCAGCAGAAAAGATGGAAAGCGACTCAACAGTAGATCAGCTGAAATAAATGGAATAAGTCTTTAAAACATGTACAAAATTGTAGCACTCACTACCACATACATAAAGTGACTCCATCAGAACTGAGATACACTAACAAAAGAAAATATGGTTAGTCAAGGATTCTAAAACAGTGGTCCAAGTGGTCTTTGGTTCAGGAAGTTCCTATACAGATGACAACTAGCAATTGGAGTTATTCACCAAGTGTGTTTTTTATATCTTTTTGCTGTACATCTGTTAATGAAGAAAAATATCAAATTTTATGTAATCTTGTTTTCAGCACCTTAGAAAGATTATATATGATTTAAAGGGATTTTTTCTGAGCAGCCTGTGGAATATTCTCTTGATTAGTTCACAGTTCTGCTTATTAACAACATAAAACATTTTGAAAACATTTTTGTTGAAGTGTAGATTCAGAATGTCACAATATTGCCTCTACTATTTTCGCTCACTTTTCATAATATTGCAGTAGTCACATTCTGTTTTATGTTCAGCCTTTTTCATACATGGTGAATTGGTATGCAGAAAATGAGAAAGTTGAGAATTCATTTTATGTCATGTCTGCACAAGTGTCAGATACAGGGAGCTGTTTGGTGTAAGGCATGAGGACATAACAAGTAAAACTGTTGTGTGTAACAGATTGAGTTTGCAGGAAAGCTGCTGGGATTGTGTTTCACTTGGGTTTTTTACTTTGAATTGGCTTCCTGACTTTGAAATTTCATGTAGTATGGCATCATAAAAGCTAAATAGCCAGCATTTCAGGGAAGACAAGGTGGGAAAAAGTCTCAAAGGATGTCAAGCCAGACGTGCATGTCGGGCCATACAAACTGTCTATGAAAACTGGTAGTATGAAAAGAAGAGGGGGGGGGGGGAAAAAAGGCCTTCAAATAAAGATATAGGCAAAGTTTTTATTTCTATTTTATTAAACATATGGGGTTGGGCTTGTGATTTGCATCTCAAATTGAAATTATCTTCTTTTTTTTTTTTTTTTCAATTGAAGTAAGAATGGTTGCCCTGGAGATAAGTTAAGAGTTTGGTAACTAGTTCTTTAGAAAATCCTGTGAGTTGCAGTTGTACCTAGACCTGACAGTGAACTCCAGTATGCCAGGCTTTATTCTAAGAAATTGAAAAATTCACAAGTCTTAGCACAAATAATGAGCTTTACTTGTTCCCCAGCTTCAGTTTCTTCAACATTTTGAGCCAAAATGAAGGTCCTTTAAACTGCTAGTCCTATACAGCTTGTAATTTGTCTTCTGAACATAAGAGGCCCTTGACCTCTCTCTGGCTTTTGTTGATTTTATCACTGAACTTTGCTGTGAGCAAAAGTTGTTGCTTCCCTTTACTTCTGATTTTTGTTACTGTGAAAGTCTGAATATATACATATATACACTGTTTAAGTTCATTTAGCCTTTTTTTATGTCAAATGGCTGGAAAATTGTCAACAGATGAAAAAGACAAGCTGTTTTTAGCCTTCTCAGTCTTGTTTTGTGTATGTGTTGACATTGACCATACGTGCAGGTATTAATTGTATTGGGAATTTTCCACTACTGATAGCAGTATAAGTCTGGCCCACACTCCTTTTATAAGGGATGCACAAAGCTATAAAAAGATGAAGGTTGTGTTCTCCCCTTCAGGTTTGGGTGAGTCTGAAATGATTCCTGCTGTTTGGAATTTGTTCTGTATCTTAAGCTTGGTTTTAGTTAATTATTTGTCTGGTTTTTTTCGATTCCTCTTTGGCTAGGCTCTTTCAACATGTTCAGGGATCATTATTTAGAAGTTACTTAAATTTGGCATTGGTTCTGGGATGGCAGTCAGTCAGTCTTCAACCCTCCCCTAAGGTTGAGTGCCCTGATCTTTCTTAGTCATCTTTCTTTTGATGTGTTTGAAAAGCATCATGCTTTTGGTTTTAACAAGTTATTGTTTCTTGCTTTGGCTTGCCACCTTATGGTTATGTTTTAACTTGTCTATCTTCATTTTCGTTGAGAGGATGTTTGGGGGTTTTTTGTCTCTTGATTCTAGTTGCCACTTTTAATCAGTTTGAGTCACACTAATTTTATTTTGTCCTCCCAAAATCTTACTTGTTAAATATTTTACCACTTCTCCTTATTCCTTAGTATGTGCAACAGAGGAACACTTTACCCTTTCATTTTCTTCTCTTAACTTGTTTTTAACCAGCTTCCTCTTTTCCATGTAGTTGCCCTGTACTTCAGCTGATTGCCTGTAAGTTCCTGTATTTCTTGTATGTTGTGTGTTATGCCTACTTTGACCTTAAGAACTGATTAATTTTGGTGTAATGTGCTTGGCTGGACAAGGTCTTTGTTTTTCACATAAACTGCTCTGGATAGTACTGTATATAGCATGTCCTTGCTGACCTAGGAGTTCAGCTGTTTCACTGGCAGTTGACATGGAATTCTGTAGGGATGACTGAGTGCATATACAGTACAAAAGAAGGGAATAGGAAGTAATCTCAACTGGCAGGATAGACTCTGCTTCTTCCATCTACTCCTTTTTTCTTCTTCTGAGGAAAATTGATTTTATATTGTAAAATACCAGCAATTTCATCTTGAATAATACATTATATTGAACATTGTAAAATAGAAGTCTTGACAACCTCAAAATGCCTGATTTCTTTAGTCAGGTTGAACTTGGAAATGGATTTAAATCCCCACAGCATTTTACACAATATTCATTGCTATGTTAACCACAAATCTGTGAGGTGAGGTAAGGTATCACAAGAATCTCTTGTCCATTCCATTAAGGTGGTTTACTGCTTTACAAATACCACTAGGACACTTCATGGGAGGTGTATATTAATGAACCAGGAACACATCAAGAAGAGAAAGGTTTGGAGGAACTGAATTTAATTGCTTAGGATCACCAATATGAGGCAATCTAGTCTTCAACAATCTGCATGATTTTAAGATGACTTTTCCATGTACCTGAATCATTTTGATTTAGTTGGCTTTTTCCTTTCCTTCCTTCCTGTTTGTTGTTTCTTAGCAAGGGGGAGGCTATTCATCCTTGCCTCATATGCCCTTGTTTTGTTCATAAAGAGCTTATAAATAATATCTATTTTTTCACCACATTTGATACTTTTGAGCTTTGATATCTGTTAGTGAGGTGTTGTTCCTGAATATTTGACTTTTTCAGGCGTAGAGAAGAGAGAAACCCTGAGCAGTAACTTTAAGGTTAAATGCATATCTTACTAACATATTAGAATTCCTGAACAATTAATTGGTGGACAAAAGAGAACTGGCTTATGTTGTTTACATTGGTATTCAAAGACTTCAGAATGAGATTCTGAAGAAGAGACTGCTTAACAGAAATTGTTTATTGCCTGAGAGTTAACTGCTACCACAGATGGAACTGTTTATAATGAGGCATAGAACTGAATGCAGAGTTTTCATCGAAGCCAAATAGACTGTGGCATGCCTTGGGGTTTTGTATCGATCTTGCCATTAGTGTGTGTTAACTTCACATATCAAAAGGGTGGTTAGCAGTAAGTTAGACAAACTGTAGATGAAAAGAATGAAGGTAAGTCAATAAAAAAAGTTTTGAGATTTCATTAGACTAGAAAAGGCTGAAGCTGCATAAAGGAGAAAATGTTCCTTACTAATGTAAGTAAAATGAAGTATGATGGAAAACATGGAAAATGAGTAACTGATATGGAGCAGTGTTTGCTTTCTAAATTTTATCTTATGTTTGTACACTGAAATCTTAAAGGCCTCTTCCAAACCAAAGTGTCTTTCTCTCAACTTTGGCACAGCAAATGAAGGGCAGCTACAGGATCAGGATTTCCTTGAAGTGTCTTGTGGTGCTACTATTATTACAGACCATAAAGTTAAAGTAAAGCAAAAACTGGTGTGTAAAAGCTTGGGAGTATTTTTTTTCTTCTACCTTTCTTATGTCATACACTTAAAAATAACTTATGTTTGCTTGGAGTTTAACTAGTTGCTTTTATGTTATGTTCTAGATGCTCTTTGTAGAGAAATGTCACCTGACATATAATATTAATATTAACTGAAGGTAATAGTTGTTTTTCTGAGATGATTACACTAACATTCATAAACCAATAACAATAATAAAAATATTGAACATAATTATTAATATCTATTTGTATTCTAGATGAAAATTTTTGGCACCCTTGCTACTCACTTACATGAAAATATAAATGAATTTGTCTATGATATGGACTGTCTAATTTTTCCCTTTTGTTGCTGCATATTTTAATGGACTCAAAAGTCAAAATAGATCTTCTGCAGTGGATTGAGCACCATATTTCATTCTTTCTATGTAACTTACTT
The DNA here is from genome assembly GCA_013399895.1 of Serilophus lunatus. NCBI lineage: Eukaryota > Metazoa > Chordata > Aves > Passeriformes > Eurylaimidae > Serilophus > Serilophus lunatus. The sequence goes on from VXBA01001274.1 coordinate 111,083, forward strand.
TTATGGGCTCTTCCATGCAGTTTTTCAGGCCAGAGGGCATAATTGTTGCAGGATTTCTCACTTTAAAAAAAGTGATGATTGTGTTCACTTTTCTTAGGATTGTCTTGTTTACACTGTTTCTTTGGTTTATTCAAGGGCATTGGGAGTTTCAGTGACAGACTATACATTTGAAGACTGTCAGCTTGCTTTGGCTGAAGGACAACTTCGTCTGCCTTCAGATACATGTCTTCTAGAATTTGCAAAGCTTGTGAGAAGCCTTGGGTGAGCATATACAATATTTATATGTAAGGTGCATATTTATTACATATATGTTTATAGTTTTCCCTTCATATAACAATATTGCATTTATAAATTTATATGAGATGTTGTCGTAATACAATCAGAGAACACTTATATAAAATCAAGCCAACTTCACTTCCAAGCAGCACCCCTGAATCCTAATGAGTAGAGTAGGCTATAAAGTTCTTATTTTCTGTCTGACAAATGAGCAGAGTGAGCCTGAAGAACTCATTCCTGAGCCAAACTAGAAGACACTTTCTGAAGAGTGTCAGGAATACTGTGGGATTCCTCATATTAGTTTAAGAGTCAGTTGCCTTTTCCTTTGACATCTGTGAAGGGAAAACAAGTGCTGCCATAGCAGTCTTGCGACTGGATTAACCTCGTAAGAGTGAGGACAGAGGGGTCACCTTTTCCCAAGAAGCACAAAGTGGTAATTGATCTTCTGAGTAGGTTACTGCCAGATGGACTTTCTAATGAAACTGTAGCTCAGTATATGCAGCGTTGGCTCCTCTCTTCCCATAGTGTCATTTCCTGCTGGCTTTACATTTCAGGAAATCCTCAGCAAACCTGAAAAAAATCACATAAACAAAACAGCAGAACTTGTTGCTGGTGTTACCCACTTTTTATCCTGCTGCTTCAGCCATCCTGTTGAACAACCACAAACTAAATGTACAGCCTCATCCTATTAACTGATTTAATATGCAAACACCCTTTTTGATTTTTTTTTTTGTCCCATCACCTGAAATTATAGAGGATAGTTTCATGTTTTCATTCTGTACTTTGTTTCCTTTCGTTAATTTGTCCTTCATTTTCAGCTTGATTACATAAATGAAAATAAAGCTGTATTGGAGAATAAAAAATGTAGGACAGCGTACATTATTCACTCAAATGACAAACATTTATTAATTCATTGTCAGGACCCCCACCTGAAAAGACTTCCATTAGGATAGCAGAGACTTCTAACAGCAAAGAAAGATTCTGACTTTGTTTCAAAGGCTCTGAATTTACAGTACTAAATAAAAAGCAAGAGGAACAAAACAAACCAACCACCCACGTCTCTTATTATGCAGTTGATAATCCCAGGATTCAGTTTAATCCTCTTGTTAAGTTGTCTGGCTTCTGTCTGCTCAATTTAAAGCTGTTCTTTCAAATTACACTTTTCTGGGTTTTTGTTTTGGCCTCTAAAACAATTGTGTGCATTTGTGAGTAAGGTTCTCTGCAGCCTTAAAGGTCTTTCTCTGGTTTGAGTAATTATTCATTGGTGAAATATTATCCTGTCTGGATTTGGGTATGTGCCAATAAGAAGGCTATTATGATGATATTTTTCTGGTACAGTTGGATGAAGATTGTAATATGACTTCATCTCTAATGCATGTTTGATAGATTTAGTCATTTTGCTGTTTATTCAAAGCTTTTGAGGCCAGAGAGGCATTAAGATCATCCACTTGCATCCCTAAATAACTGGAACAGTAAGTTTTATCCAATGGATTTTTCATTCAGTGTTGTTATTTGGTTTTGAGCAGTGATAACATACAGTTTTAAAAGATTTCTGTAGTAAGACAAATTCAAACTTTTTGGTTTAGATTCTTTGAAATCAACTTACACTTCAGTTTGCTACAGTGAAGAGTTATTTCTGTGCACGTTATGTATCTACAGGATTCATTGTCCTTGTCTGTAAAATTTGCTTAGTCTGTGCTCAGTTGGATGGGATTCAGTCCAGAAGCTGCGCAGCCACAGCAGGGAATTCTCATGCTTCATCTAATGACGAGCTCAGGCTCTGTTAACAGAGCTGTACAGCTGGATGAGACTCAGCTGCCTCATACTGAACTCCATGGTAAAATGACTGCTTTATCAAAGAGATCAATCGATCATAGACTTATCTGCTCAAATTGTGCTTTCATTAGTTCTCAAGCAGTCATGCTTCTCTTGAGACTGTAATTTGTGTCTGACCAATGAGCTGATTACTATGCTATATGCAGTCTGTATTTCAGCTTTGATGCATTGTAAATCCTCTGCTTCATTTGATGATTTATTGCATAATTAATTATCTCATTGTTCAGAGTGAATCTCTATTTTAACTTGGGCTGGATCTACTACCATGTTCTAGACATTGAATCTTGTTTAGATTTTGTGCCTTACTAAAGACCTCTTCAGATATCTTCTCCTTCTAGAAGTGCTAATACAGTTAATTAAGTCTTGTGTTATCAAATCTCATTTGATTTGATTTATTTCTATTGTTTCAAACTTCTGTTTGTTCTAATTCCTGCATCTACTTTGCTCATGAACTGGAAGGACCTTCTAGCTTTGTTTTTCCCCTTTCATATGGAACAGTGGCTCTTAGGCCATCAGTAGCTCCTTAGAGAACTCAGTTTTCTCATTTTTTAGTTGTGATTGTTCTCAGTTTTGTTTTTTGAAAATTAAATATCTCTTTCCTCTCTAAAAAAAAGCCAAAAGTAACACACATTGCAATCCAGAGCAGACATTTTAGTGACTATGTTCTGCCTGCTCTTAGATGAGGCTTATAAAGTCAGGTCTTAAAGTAACCTGAAATTTTACTCCAGTGATTCTGGTGGTTCAAGCCTTTTTTGGGGGGGGAAAAGAAGGTGGGTGGAGAGGGGTGGTGGTGAGGGAGGAGGAGAAACAAATCAGTAGCTTCATCAGACTTGTAGCTGGATTAGGGATCATCTGTTTGCTTGATTTGTTTTTTTGAACTGATTTCTTCTCTTGCGCTTTCTGCTTACCCTTCAGTTTGTTAACATTCGTTATTCTGCTACTGCATTATTTACTTAATTGCTTCATGGTTGTTTTATCTTTAGTCTTTGACTTTTGAAGCCCTAGGTTTAATTTGGAATTTACAATGAGAGTGGATGTGTATTACATGCTTTTGTTTTAGTCACCGTGATCTCTTTCCTGATTTTTCTAGTAATTTAAAGTCTTTTTGGAAAAAATATTCCTTAAAAATTACGGTTATGCATCTGGTTTTTCTCTCTTAAGCTTGGCAGCACTCGTACAAGAGGACATACTCTTCCAGCATATGGTAGTTGGCCCCCACTTTGTGCATCAAAAAGCAATAAGTCTAGAAAATACAGCAAAAATATACTATGGTGACACGGTGAATGTGCATTTTACTATTGGTATACATGCGGCACAAGACTCCTTGGTTTGGTAGGTTGTGGATGTGGTATATGCCTTTAGCACACAGACTCTGAGGTTCTTTGTACTTTTCCCTGAAGACAGTATGGCTTTGATTGTATCTACTTCCAAAAAATACGGTTTACACCACTTTGTATTTTTCAGAAAAATCCACTTCTAGACTTATTGGCTTTTGTGGATTACTTTTAGTAATTTTTATCTTTAGCAATGGGCAGCACTTTGGTTTTGAATTTCTAACCATCTCCTTTGCTTTCCTTCCCTGAGGGTTACTGGCATCTTGTACCCATGTGGTGGGTACTAGTGATGTCTGCCCTGGAAAAATGTTCTACCACCTTAGCAAGCCTGCGAGGTTTACTTCCTTAGATATTCCCTCACCTCGGTTTGAATTCAGTGAAATTCAAACCCACTGGTTTTGAATCAGTCCTGCTCTCTCTTGAAATCTCCACAGTATTTTGATAAGAATGACATGAATTAAACAGCAGTTCCATTTTGACTACTACTGTCCAGTACTATCTCATCAAGTTGGCCATGAGGATTGTACTAGGCAATGCCACTAGAGGCTTCTAAAGATCTGTAAGGAGGAAATAATTACCTCATAGGCCTGGTGCCTCTCTATTCTTGCTCAATGGTCTTTAACACTGAGACTACAATGCAAACTTCTCCTTTCCATGTGTGTCTGAAATTGTGTTCCCGACTGTGGGTAGAACTTTGAATCCCACAGCTAACCAGTGATCATCTATAAATGAAAACTTCTGGAGGGTATTGTCCATCTGCATTTGTGATAAAGGCAATACTCAGAGTGTTCAAGAAGGTCAGTTTTGCAGCTGTTCAGTATCCTTTCTCCAATATGACAAGAAGTAGCACGGAAGTACATCAGCAGACACAAAACTGAATATATTGTGCTTTTCTGACTTAGGGCATCTTCCTCTGTGCTTGCAGTTTACAGTAGCTATCTACAGGACCCAGCTGTTCTTCCAGCTCTGAGAGACACTGGAAGGTTTTTGGCAGGTTCCCAGCCTGCAAGAAAGGAACTTGTTTTCAAATAGTCAAATGCAGCTAAAACAAGCTTACTTGCTAAAAATAGTGGTAATTATGCTGAAAATATTCTACCTTCAGGGATCTGGTTTTCCTTGTGAAGTCTGCTGTAAAGAACTTACATGTTCAGAGCTGTTAATCTTGACAAATGTCCTTTCCATCTTTGTGGACTCGGGAATGGCTTTTTGTTCTCTCTGGTGTGCACTGACCTAAAAAATAAAGCAAAACACCACAACAGGAAATAATGTTATGTATCATAAAGCTTAGATCCTGCATGGAAGCCATTAGGCCAACAAGCATGATTTCATCAGCAAAGACATTTGCTCTTGGCTTTCTAGCTTTTATGGCCTTCATTGAGATAAAAGTAGCAGTTGAAAAGGAATTGAGACATTCAAACCATTTCACATTGGTTCAGAACCTATTATGAGATTTGCACTTGGCTTCAGAAGACTTGGGCATAGCAGCTTTGGTCATCAACACATCAGTTACTTTCTGATTTGGAAGGGCTAAAGGGAAGTGAGCTCATCTTGGATTACCAGAAGTACAATGCAGCCGTACTTGTGTTAAAGCAGTGTTTGCCTCACTGATCCACGTACTGTTTTTGAGAATGGCCCACATCTCCTATGATTACAAAACATAAACCACAAGATGTCTGTGAGATTTGTGGTAAGCCATGCTACTTTCCATATGAGGTTTTTGCCTTCAAACTTTTTTAGCTTTTCAGATTTAATTACTGGTGAAGAGGAGATCTTGCAAGTCTTGACTACTGCTTACCAAAGGGGCACTCCCTTAGTTGTAGAAGGTGAATTTTGAGTCACTTCATTGCAAACCAAATCTCTCTGATTTAGAGACAGATGTTAAACTACATATTCTGTGTCAGTGGTGGCTTATCTCAAGGGAGGATTTGGATGCCAGCTGTCCTTATTCTACAGTTAAAATCCATTTTGTCTACTACAGTGGGATATGTTATCTGTAGACACTTCTTGCATGTAATCCTGCATGTGAGAAGCTGAGTTCTGTGTGCATCTCAAATACTCTATGGATTTCCTTTTTATTGTTCCTTTTCTACTTGATCATGGAAAGTGAATGTTTGCAGAGGGTTGCCTCACTCCCTTTTTATACTGTCTAGGACCAAATCTTAAGATAGGTGCTTTAATGCTAGGATGGAGAGCATATGAGTGTTCTGTAGGAGCCATGGGTCTCTTCGAGGATTGTTGCCTGTTCAGATCTTACAATTCAGAAAGACAGGGCTTGGCATTGTTTAGTTAATACATATTTGGTAAGCCAGTGTAGGTTATGCCAGACAGCATGGTAGTTGTATTTTTACTTAAAAGCCATGACGTTTAGGAAGGGTCATTACAGCAAGCAGTCAAGTTCTGAAGCTAAAGTATCAGATCATCTCCCTGTCAGAAATGCTCTTATCTTTTTTCAGAAGCTCCTGAGAATGCTGATACTAAGCATTTTATTCATTCTTGTTACTGAGAGGAAGCTGCTGAGGAGTCGCAGCTGCAGCGTGGGAACAATTCTGGTGTGATCTTCAGAGTTCTGGGAATAACTGCTTCTCCTTATCTGCAGCAACAAACAGCAAAACAGGCAACTGCAGAAGGATATTGTAGGAGACTTTATAGTCTTCTTTTGTTTTCAGACTGGAAAGTTTGGATGTCCATGTTATCCTAAATTACTTCAGAGGAAACACTGTTACAGATTTGTTTCATCTTGAATTAGGGAGAAATCTACTTTTCCCTGCGTACCTGCAGTGCCATTTATTGTCTTCATAGTAAGACTTTTTGCAAAGTAAAAACAGGAAGCTCGACTTGGGGGGAAAAAAGAACCAACAACCACACCTGCATAATTATAAAGCTTTCATTCATCAATTAAAATCTGGTTTTGCAATGGGAAGGGCGGAGGAAATTCTGTAGCTGTATGGACTGCTATAATTTTGATTAGGTCACCTCATATTCAGTCCAGAATTGGACATGATTGTGAAAAATTAGGACTGACAAACAAGATTAACAGTATAATCGCTATTATGTAATGCCTGATTCTTTTTAGGCAAGATGTATCAGGTCTTTCCTGTTCGGTAACATTAGTAAATTTGGAAACATAATTGGTTTATGTTACTGTCCTACAATACAGCCATATTCAGGTGACCTAAATTCCTTCTAGTTCTCCATGCTTGGTATTTATTAGTTAGTTCTAGACTGTGTTTCTTCATGTTGAACTGTTTGCATGTATGGCTTATAATTAAGATGACACAAGTCTATGTCCAGGGTTCTTAAACTCTTGCAGTAACTTCTAATACATTTCAAACCCTACTGAGAGCTTTAAATTCAAGAATCCATTATTTTATAATAAAGTCATGTAATAATTCTCATTCCAGATTTTGTAATGCTTTACACTGTTATCATCCATTGCTTCATATGAAATATTGAAATGTGTGTTGTTAAAACTGGGTTTATTTTTAAAATGTGCAAAATTAATATACTTTCTAGGCTGAAGCCAGAGAAACTTGAAGATGATCTTAATAAATATGCTGCAAGTGCCATGAAAATGAAGAAAGAAAAGGTTGATCTTAAAGAATTTTCAGCATACTTGGAATTTCCAGTTTCTCACACACTCGAAAGTATGTTTGCGCTTTTTGATGAGGTAAGAAGTAACACGTTAAAAAAACTTGCTACTTTTGGTAAATTCTGCTTTAGCCTACCTGTGTTCTACTTGAATTCACTGAGGTATGACTTTGAGTACTTCACCATAGTATTTGCCTCCTACATTTCCCTTTCAGCAACGTAAGGGCACCTGTCATCAGTTAAATAAAGCATTCGTTCAGGTGAAAGCTAAGAGGAGTATCAGCTGGACAAAAATTACTTTCTAGATGCAAAATATAGAAGGGAAGGAAGGTGGGGTCAGGCTAAACCTCTGCTGCTGCTCATTGCAACTGAATGCAGTGTCTGTTAGCTGATATTTCACTTACCTTGTAAGTAAATGACTTGTTCTTGTAGGATGCCTGAAACTTGAAACACCTAGGAACTTGGCAAATGAGCTAGTTTTTCATACTTCTAGCACTTAGTCAGAATGAGGAAATGACTGTTATCCTTGTCTGGATGAGGTGCTGTCTGGACCAGGAGGTGGTTGTATCTGTAATGTTCCATCTTAGTCCAAAGAGCAGATGTCATGTATTCAGGGCTTAAATTAGGCTGTGTTGTCCTCTGGTTTTAATTTCAGCCCAGTAATTCAGACGGGTTAACGTAAAAATCTTAAATATGCAACCGAAGGGTGACAGTAGCAGCACTGTCTTCCAAAAGTATTTAAACTATGACTTTTGACCGAGACTCTGAGAAGGGCCTGCAGAGCTTTCACCCAGGTTCTTGCCCTCATGTGATTTTATTTCAATGAGTCTGGGTTTTTGCCATAGCATATTTCTGAATATTCTGCATCTTTAGCAGCTGTTAGTTATTTATGAAAATCCTCAGACAAACTGCACTATTTTGAAGAGAGATTTTCCTTCTCAGAATGAAGATGGCGTAATTGACATTCGGGAATTTGTCATTGCTCTATCAGTTGTCTGTAAGCCATCCAAAACTCTGGAAACAATTCAGTTGGCATTTCAGGTGAGCGACATTTTCTTGCTTTATGTACTCTAGTTATTTTTAGAAGTTATTAATACTGCCATTGTCTTAATAGATGTTTCACTTTCCCTTTTAATACTTAAGCACACGTTAAAAAAATATTAATGGAAAGTTAGATTAAGATATCATGTTAAAAGGAAATGCATTGCAGGTTTAAGTTGTATAAAATTATGCAAGTTTGCAGATTGAAATTGTTCTTTCTAAAACTCTGGTAAAATCCTTCTTAGCAAATTGAGTCTCAAACCTCAAGTCCTTTGTAGTGGTTCCTCTAAACTAAAGGTAATTGGGTTGTACTTACTACTTCTAGAATATTTTAATCAAATCTTGTTTTTCAAGCTAATAAAGTATTTGAAAAAATTTCCTATGTTTTAATAGAGATTAATTTTTTTTACCTCCTTTTATCTTCTTGTTAAGATTTTGTTCTATCTTAGTCTTTACCGTGTTGATGTAGTGGTTCTGCAGCCTTTGTCCAGACTTTATGCTTCCCAGAAGTGCTTCTGATCCTGTTCTACCCTCAGTGATTTGTTGTATCATCAGCATTAGATCATTAGTACAGGGTTTTTTGGGAAAGTGACAGCAACGATGCTTAATGTTTGTCATTCTGGTGGGTTTCTGACACCTTGATTTATTACTTTTCAAATAATTTCTTTAATATTGCTGTTTCAACATGCAAACTCTGCTGCATCCTGCATTATCATCTTTTCCCTTTGGCTTGAACTCACATAGTCTTTAGTGTTGTTGAAACTGAAAAGTACTAACTCTTGATACTGTCTTCATTAGTGAATCCATGCAGCCGAGAACATTCAATTGCATGGTACTACATGGCTGGAGAATTGGGCTGAGAGAAAACTAATGAGGCTCAACAAGAGCAAATGCAGGGTCCTACACCTGGGGAGGAACAACCTCAAGTACCAGTATAGGTTGGGGGCTGACCTACTGGGGAGCAGCTCTGCAGAAAAGGACTTGGGAGTCTTGGTGGATGACAAGCTGACCATGAGCTGGCACTGTTCCCTTGTGGCCAGGAGGGCCAATGGTATCCTGGAGTGCATTGGTAAGGGTATGGGCAGCAGGTTGAGGGAGGTGACTCTTCCCCTTTACTTGCCTCTAGTGAGTCCACATCCGGAGTGCTGTGTCCGGTTCTGGGCTCCTCAGTACAAGAAAGACAAGGAGCTACTGGAAAGGTTCCAGTGGAGGGACACAAAGCTGATTAGGGCTCTGGAGCATCTCTTGTGAGGAGAAGACTCTGGGAGCTGGGCCTGTTTAATCTAGAGAGAAGAAGACTAAGAGATCTCATCAGTGCATACATATGTCTCAAAGGTGGGTGCCAAGAGGATGGCGCCAGACTCTTTTCACTGTCACCTAGTGAAGGAGGAGGAGCAGTGGCCATAGACTAAACCACAAGTTCTACCTCAACATAAGGAAGAGCTGCTTTACATTAAGAGTGAGGAGCACTAGAACAGGCTGGCCAGGGAGGTCATGGACTCTCCCTCTTTAGAGACATTCAAAAGTCACCTGGACACCTTTTCGTGTAACCTGCTCTGGGTGACCCTGCCTTGGCAAGAGAGTTGGACCAGATGATCTCCAGAAGTCCGTTCCAATCCTAATGATTCTGTGATTGTGAAAAATAGGAGTTACTGAGCCACCAGATTTCTACAGTGGTGGGAAATGAAAAGACATGGAGGTATTCTGGCAGTCGAGTCTAAGAGCAGCACTCCAGTGTAAATACTACGCATCCTTCTGAACTGCTAATGGAACTAAAGGGTGTTGTAAATCTCCTCAATATGATATTTGCCAACCTGATCATCAAGTGTCACTCGACTACTTGCTCTGTGAGAACATTGCAGGTTTTATTAAACAAATGTCTTGTCCTTGCACCTATTTCTGTGAAACAGTGCACAGATTAGGTGCTAGGGAGGAAAAGGCAAGATTCCTGGTTTGAGAATGTGTTGTCTTCCATGGAGCTTCAATGTTTTTATTCCACTAAAGTATGCTGTCTTGTGATAGCAACTTCTGCTTATGTGAAAAATACATCCTTATGCCTGTTTTGTTCACTTTTATCAGTTCCCACCTTCTTAATGATGTAGAGAAATTATAAGGAAGTTTGCAAAATAGCATTTTTTACATGGTTCAATATTCGCAGTGTTGTCATACTTTAAAAGGAGACAGGGATGTTTTAAAAACTCTTCTGTCTCACTTTCCATTTTACAGCCAAATTGAGTTATTTTAAGAAAGCTTAGTGAAGCTGTATATTTGGTACAGATGTTTTGAAATACTCAGGCTCATTTTTCATGGAAAAACTCTGCACATATGTGAAGATGGAATGAGAACTATGAGCACTTATTACTAATTATCAATCTGTTAGTAGCAAAGCTAACTTCCTGTGAGGAAACTTTTTTTTTCAGTATGTAAGAATACACAAATTATTGTTTTCTAGGATAAGTATTTATAGAAAACTGTATGTCCATCACTGTATGGGGTAGGATTCTTCTGTTAATTACCATTTAGATTTTGGCATTTTAGGCAAACTTTGGATGTTGGTCAAAGGAATTTTGAATTTTATGTCTGCCCATGTGGAAATGATGTCTACTGTAGGCTGACCTAAATATATCTCCTGAATTAACAGATTGTCTTAGAGTTTGGACATGTAGCTGAATAGCCAATATTATTCTCAGTTACATATTTGCAAAATATGTTAGTGTTAAACAGTCTTATCACTGTCATTCCAGTGGTTAGGCATGTAAACATAGGATTTTTTTTCTAAATAATGATATCTTTTAGCCAGACTAATCTGAAATCTTTAATATCAGTCTGAGTGACTAGAATTTCCAATACTAAATTTTAGTTTTGTGTCACTTAGATGTGGTGCTGTTTATTGGAGTTGGCATTCAGCTTTGCAATGACTTACCTCACTGTCTTGATTCATAGCTGTACCAGTCAGAAAGCGGAACTATAACAGAAGAGGATTTAGCTCATATTCTAAAGACTGCCATGGGTGTCTCAGAGATTAATGTTACACATCTTTTTAGAGCTGTAGATGAAGAAGAAAAAGGAAAGATTACGTATGGTAAGTATTTTGAGTGGATCTGAACTGTCAAAAATACTGTCAAAGTTGCCTGAACTCATGTTGATAAACAAAGAAGTTATATTTTTATTTAGTTGACTTTAATACTGATGAAAGCACTGCAAACTAAGTGAATTTACATTTTTAAAAAATAAGGAGTTTTACCTTTGGTATCAAATACTGTATTTGCATGTTTTCAGAAGTTTTCCCTTCCAACTTTGTCACTTAATATGTGTATTAGCTCTTTCAGAATATTCTGTTCTGTGACTTCCATGTATGTGAATATGTATTTTTAAAGAAAGCTGTCTTAGTTCTGTCTCGTTGCTTTATCTCTTGTATCTGGGGGCAGGAAATCAGGGAGTTAACCAGTTAGCCTAGTATGGAGTGTGAGATGTAGGTGGTATGGAGGCGAGGAAGTTGCAGTTGAAAAATTGAGACCTGGGTCAATAGATTGTGCTGGGAGTCAAAGTGCTTGTGTGTTACTGCAGAAAACATGGAAAAATCTGAAGTAAGGTTCTAAATTTAGTGTATCATTTAAGTATGAACTGAGTTGTTGATAGTCAGCATATCACCTATCTCCAGTAGAAGTGTTTGACATACCCTGTTCTAACGGTTTTCCTTCAGGATAATCAGTATGTATTTAATTGTAAAAATTTTACAAATTAAGACATCAGTGTTAGTAAATCATAGTTTCTGCATTAATAATTCCTGTGACTGTCATACAAGATGTACATAAAGCTTCAACTACAGAAATACCATAGAGTTATTGGAATGAGTATCATAGCCACTGCCCTTCCCTTTTTTTCCTGACTGCTCTATCTTCTCTCCTTGGTTCCTGCTGTGCTACCACTTGCCTTTCTGTATCTCTCTTCTGTCTCATCCATGCTGCCCATTGCCTTTTTCCTGCCTGTCTCTCCAAACTCATATGTGCAGTGACTCAACTCTTCCCCTCACCTCCCCATCGCCAGCTTCAAAATACCAGCACAGAATCTTAAGATGGTAAGCCTAGCAGAACTCTAATTCCAGCACGCTTCATTGTTTGAGAATAGCTAAATTTGAAATCATGTACAAGTGAACTCAGACCAGTTCATGTGAGTTACCAAAGACCTAATATTTAATATTCATCTAATAAGTTTATTTAAGTCTGTACTTTTTCCCTAAGTGGTCATGGTATGTTCCCATCACAAGACAATCTGGACCACCAAGCCACAGCAGTATCCACTGAAGTGCTTGGCTCTCATTTTCACTGTTTCATTTTCTATAGTCAAAACCAGTCTTTGGTGAGACTACACAAAGTAGGTAGTAGGATGATGTTTACATAGTTTATTTTAAATTTTCCTTGGTTCTTTTTCTGTTAGAAGTTATTATTTTATAATAAAAACATTGCAGTGTGTTTTTAACATATCTGAAAGTTTAATAGTATGAATAATTGTCCAATTTATTGTGATAGAGAATTAGAACAGGCAAATAAACTTTTGGTATTGAATTTCCATCTTGAAAGTTCCTGCCATAAATATGCCTTCCCTGAGAATATGTAGAACTTTGCCCTGCTCAATTTGTTGCACATACTTACGAGAAAGGAGAGGTGGAAAAACTTGCAGACTAGGCAGTTCTGAAGATATTGTCCAGACAAGTTCTGAGAAACCAAAAAACTGTATGTTACTTCAGATATATGCAGATATATGAGATGTCTGCTCACAAGCTCTTTCTTTCTAGGGTGTTGGAATATGAAGCAGGAATAAGTCTTAAGTCTTATTTGTAAGAACAAAAGATAAAATATTCAAAGTATCAAATATAAATGCTATACATAAAGCAGAGTCCTTGATGCCAGAAATCTTATCCCACAAGAAAAGCTCAGGTTGCAGGTAAACAGAATAACCAATAGCAAAATCAAGATTGTGAAACTGGATTGAAGATGGTGAATCTAAATTGTTAGGACATTGCATATTTGAAAGCACCCTAATGGCCAAAGACCTCTGTGTCAGTTCTCTTAAGCAGTGTGCTGTTGGCTCAGCTGTTCAGATGCACTCTGATTGCAAAGCTCATCCCTTCACTGTAATATAGAGGCAAGATTTCTCAGTCTTAAGATATGATTCTGGAGAGTTTGAATAGGTTCAATAGGTGGTCATTGCAAATTATAGGAAACTCTCCCCTAGCTGTTGAGACTGGTGAAAGTGTTCGGAAGACTGCCTGGCTTGTTGTCTTTTCTTCCACCAGATGAAAAGGGGAATTGGCAGTATTGTGAGTATCTGTATGGTTGAATATTCAGAAAAGGAAGAATTATTTCTTCTCTAAAATTAGTATCCTTAGCTATCTTAACTACGGGATTATCTTATTAAGTAGGTGTACACTAAGATAATTATGTGGCTGAGGGGAAACAAAAGCTAGAGGAGATTCACGCACATAGAACTTTCAGGAGAACTTCCAGTAGTAGGAGGGTGTTTCAAGGGCAGGAGAAAAATCTCTTAAAGCTCTTATTAGTACATATGCATACTTAATGCAAAAATGCAGATGTAAGTCTCAACTCCACTTTGGATTCTTTCTTTCATTTTATCTTTGCTCTTAGTAGGGTTGGGAAGCAAAATTACTTTTTTCCCCATGTTAATGACTAAAGTGATCTTTTCCTTCAGTCTCATCCTTCACAGTTGCTTTCAGCTCGAGCTCCAAAAGAAGACCTGAGATTAGATGTAATGCTGGAATAGCTCGTTCTTACTACGTCACCTTGTTTCACGTTTCTGATGAATGAGACAAATAGGATCCCAAGCACTTTTCTTTGGGCTCCACTGTGTACAAGGTTGATAAATATTTCTTTAATACCTTCAGGACTTATTTCAGCTAGACCCAAAATGTCAACTTCCTGACATCTATCTCAAATGTTATCCTGTTAAATTCAGTCCTCCCTGGAATCTGAGACTTTTCATTTGGATCTGGTACTGCTGTAACATGGACTGTTGGATCCTGATAAAGTTGGAGGATGATGATTTGGATATAAACTATTGTACCTTTGTGAACAACTGCTTCAAGGGATTTCCCAAGTTTATTTTCCAAAAAGACACTGCACCTTTTTGAGGAATTGCTTGAAATTTTTTCTACAGTAAATAATCCAGTCTTTCCCATGCAAAAACCGTTGTTTACTGTAACTAAGGACATTTTCAGTACTGTTGGTTGAAATTTTTATACTTGTCTTAGGTGGGCTAAATATCAGAATGGCCTTTCCCAAAATGAGGCTGTTTTTTTCTGGTCATTCAGTGTGATGCACACATTGTATGTGTTGTAACAAAAAGCAATACATCCTTGGGATGAACTTAAAGCATCCATGTGAAATAAGGGAATGCTTTCAATGTTCCTGCTGCAGGCCAGACCCAGTTCAGGCTGATAGCTGATTGCTGTCTCCTTATTAGCTGTAGAAGAGCAATACAATCAGTTGGTTTCACTCAATGTGCTTAACTGTTCTGATTCTAATGAATCAGTTCTCACTCAAATGTCTCTAAACCATTATTGCAACTACTACCACTGTTAAATATTTTAAATATAAAACAAAGTTCTACACTTCCTGAAAAATGTCAGATGCATCATGCTCTTTGCAGTGAGATGATTTTCTTAATATTTTTATTTATTATTTTTTAATGCAAGTTGAACTTGCATTAAATACTGTCTAAAGAAACATCTCTGATATATGGGTTTTCAAACATTTTGGATTCCCCCTTCCCCATGAAGACTATCATATACGTGGTCCATCAGCCTGTTGTGATACGGGTTTTTCAATAGAGGTAAGGTTGGTTTTGATGGCTTGAATATCATCAGCTTTTGTTGAAGCTACAGGGTTCAAAATACTTTAGATCCATATAAACTGGGGATAAAGAATAGCCATGTTTTTGTTTGTGGAAGGATAAAGTTGTGTTTGCCTTCTCCCTACTTATGCCTTCAGAGGCAAATGGCATTCCCTTGCCAATACTGAAAAATCATGTCATCTCAAACAGAAGGGTGGCAGAAATAGCTGTGGTAGTTCCCTTCTTCCATACCATCTCAGTTGTATTAGGAGGAATTGGGCTTCACTCCTTTGAAAAGCTTCTTCAACTGTTACCTTCTCTGCAATCTGAGGAATTCACAGCATCATGACATCATGAGCTCTTTTGGGATAAAACAGTGAATTTGAGTAGGCAGTGTGTGATACACTGTAGATGACTAAAATAGTCATAATGTTAACATCCAGCTTTTTCTAGTGTCAGTTTGCATTATTAGAATAGCTGCTTATTACTTGGGTCCTGTACAGCGCCTTGTGTTCTATTCATGTCTGAATAAAACGTCATATGGGCAAATTGTGGCAAGACTTCAATGTCTGATTTTTAGCACAAAATATTACTTTTTGATGTTAAGGACTCCTTGCTCCCCCAAGAACTAATCCTGCTCTTGTTATTGTCATATTACTATCTAACATTAAAACGAGGACGTTTTACATAATGTGTTATAAATTACCTTCTCACAATATTATTCTCTAAAATATTAGGCATTTTGAAATGCTGGAATCTTGAAAGCACAAGGCAGCAATGACAGCTGCTGTTAAATTGAAGCAATACATTAAAGGGCGTATTTGCAAAAGAATTTAAGAACTTAAGAAAGGACTACTCTTGTAGTTCAGTGATCTCCAGCTGGGGGGCTTCTGCCCTTCCCCCAGTGAATATGAGATGCTATGTCGGGGCATTTGGTGCCCATCATGCATTTTAATGCAAATTGAGCCTGTTTACCCCTTCATGCAAGCTAAGCTCTGGCCTGAAGTGTTTTAAGAGGGCTTAGATAACTCTTCAGCATCTCAGCTCTGGGGATGTGGTAAACTTATGCTGAGAAGCTAAAACAAGAAATGGGAATAGCATTATGTTAACTGCTGCTATTTTTCTCCAAAGAGATCATGTGATTATATATGTGTAAGTATTCAATTTTAGCATACTTCTGTTTCAAAGAGCTGATTCTGTGTAACAACAGTTTTTGGGTTTGTTTTTTTTTTTAGATGACTTCTACACATTTGCTGAGTTGCACCCACACTTTGCAGAAGACTATCTCTATGCTGATCAGATGGGAGCTGAGAGCAGCTTGGAGACTTCATCTCTTTCTGCTCCTAATGGTATCTGTACTGACTTCAGCCCTGACAACACTGAAGATAAAAACAAGCCCCTGCAGAAGAAACTAAATTAACACTGCAACTTTTACCTTCCTCTCCTGGTGAGAGGGTTGTCTTTTCTTGGGATTTTCATAAGTCACTCCAATTATACAGCAAATACCAGTTTTGTGTGTGAAAGTTCTTCTACCTTAATACCATTGTTTGAATCATATGTGCTATATTTAACAATATGTTCCAGGTTACTTTGGGAAAGGTGTTTTTATTTTTTTTCAAAAAGGTCTTTGAAAGGCAAAAATGTGAATGTGCTTCATTATTAATGTTCATATTTAAAAGGAAGCGGCACACTTATTTATATTCCATTGGCTAGTTTCATGTACAAAGTGTCGCACAAACTGTGCATGTATAAAGGAACTGTAGCTACTATGGTGTTAAGTGCACTTTGGTGATTAGTGTTCTCCCTAGTTATGGGGATGTTTATTTGGGGCCAAACTTTGCTGTCCATATTTGCAGTCAGTCCTGTTGATTTCAGTGGGATTATTTTCTTGAGCAAGGCAAGCATATTTTGGCCCTTTGTTTTGGTTTCAGTGAACAGTTTGGAAAGTCATACAAAAACTTGCTAAGGATTACTTTTTATTTTTGTTGTTCAATGACAAAATTGTTTCTGTTTCAGTCTATTCCATGGTAGAATGAAAAGGAAAGGCTCCTTATTGCTCACCCCAACACTTTTCTACTGTAATCTTCCAGATGCAATTAAATGTGAATTTTTTCCAAACTGACATTCCACATAACTGTTTGCAAATACATAACTGAACTGTTTGTGCTTTTCTCTTATGAGCAATTCAAATCATGTCCATATTTTAGTGGGAGATGTTTACACAATTTGATTTAGATTTTTTGGGAGTCACGAGTTTCTTTTGTAGCAAGCCTATACAGATAACACAGCATGGAACACATCATGAAAACTTCATTGTACCAGCGCAAGCTTGAAAAGGTTGCAGTTACTTCGGAGGCCAAGCCAGCAACAAATTGCAGAACACATTCTGAAGAAGTACTAGTTAGATCTCTATAGCAACATTACATATACTGCATATAACGTATATGAAGCTTAAAATAGTTTAGAACTGTTAAAACCCACCACACTTGTATTAGTAATACTTCTTATGTTTTCTTTAGTAAAGCCAGATGCCTTAACTACCACTTGGAGGTCTCAGAGGAAAAATCTAGATTATTATAAAACTGCAGGGCTTCACTGATTAGCAGACATGACAAAGGCCTCAGGGGGTAGAAAGGAGGACTGTGTCATTAAATGACTCTGATGGCAAATCTGCTTCCAAACAAAAAAATCTTTCAAGTCATTTCTGACTAGTTTTGTAGAGTTGTACTAAAATATGATGGTTTTGTTATTAGAATACGGTTCAGATTTGAATCTTCCACATGTGAGAGTAATTTAAAACTAGATTTGAAAGGGAGGAATTATACCAGAAGGAAATGCATTTCTAGCAAATGCTTTTATAACTATTTTTTAAATAGCAGGAGGTGTTTTAAAGCTCATTAGAGTGTTGGAATGTGTCCTTAGAAATCCCTAACTGTATGTGGCAAGTCTCCAAACTGGAACCGGTTTTAATAAAAAGGGTAGGAGGAAAAAAAGAAGAAAATGCACTTTCTGTGGGGTAGGTGGAGGTAATAATTTTTTGATTTATCTAGGTAACACATGGCAAACTGACAGGGTTGCAGCAGACTGGCAGATACGGTTTGAATTAAAACTTAAAAAAATAGAATAAATGGTTTGGAAAAATAAGGCATGTAAGAAACTACACTGAAATAGGAATAGTCAGCTGCACAGAGGAGGGAGTGGGTATTACTGTGTTGTATCTTGAGGCAGGGATGACATAGAGTATGACAAAGTGAGCAGGGTGGTATTTCTGCATTACCAACGTATGATAAGGCCTGTCCATGTTGAGGAACCTGAGAGATGTGGAGAGTAGCTGAAAAAAGTTGGGAGGAGAGAAAGTACTCAAAAAGAGAGATC
This sequence comes from Serilophus lunatus, assembly GCA_013399895.1. Classification (NCBI taxonomy): domain Eukaryota; kingdom Metazoa; phylum Chordata; class Aves; order Passeriformes; family Eurylaimidae; genus Serilophus; species Serilophus lunatus. The sequence continues at coordinate 129,382 of VXBA01001274.1, forward strand.
AAAAGTACCCTTTAATCAAAAGAAGAGGAGACTGGAGAAAGATGTGAAAACAGTCTTCAAATAGAAAAAAAATTGCTATAGAAAAGATAGGAACATTCTTCTCCACATCTATGGTAGATACAGGCTATTAATTTAAAAGGCAAGTTAAGCATTAGGAAAACTTCTTTACAGTGCACCCAGTCAAGCTAAGGAGAATGGGTTATTCCAGGTGAGGTGAGAAGCCTGCCTTCCTTCACTGGAGGTTTTGAAAATAGAAGACAGAGAGCTGAGATAGAGATTTGATTTTGTTGATCATGCCCCAGGGTCACAGGGAAATATCCCTGTCTATTTTCTGTGATTATATAGTATGTATTTAAGTCAGGATGTAAGGGAAGGCACATGTAGCCTGGGCATGTTGCATCTCATCTACAAGACTTTTTATGGCAAATGGCTCAAGCTGGCTCTTTAAAGTAGTCTGAAAATTATTAAAAAAAAAAAAAAGGTAAGCTTAATATCCCATGGACAACTTTGAAGTAAGAGAAGCTCCAGAGGAAGAGATATTCTGTCCACATCTGTGAAAGAGCAAAGAAAGCTGATTGAAGTTGGCTGAAAAAGAGTGTGTCTAATTTGCATGTATCATAGGGGTCTGTTTTCTGAAAGCCCCATAGGTTCATATGGCTTCATATTTTTTTCATGAGTGAGATGTTTTCTAATTGTGGTGAGTGTAACAGCTGTACTGGTCTGCAGCTAAACTGTGCAGAGTGTATTGGAGGGCACTTCAGCCTTGTTGTCGGTGGGCCCTTAAACAGATGCCACAGTGTGTGGTGAAGAGACACTGAAACTCCTGTGTGTCCATGAGTTCACTCCAGAGCTGCTGCTGAAGATTGCCAGTGACCTACACATTGTTTGCTTGGTGAGCAAGTACTCCTGGTGGATGCAGTAATTAAAAACAATTTAAAAAAATAACAAAACATAACACAAAACAACACTTAGATTCTGGAATTAATTGTGATTCTTCCTCTTTTGAGAAATTACAGAACAAGGCAGAGACATAAGTAGGATTAATGATGGCTTCAAGGATCAGCTTCATGGAAACAGTGTTAAATCACACAGCATGTCACAAAAAGCTGAGATTAACGAATATGATTCTGATGATTTTAGCATCTGTATAATACAAAGCTATAATATTGGACTGCCTTGGAGTGAGAGAAAAACCACATTACCACAGCATGGTGGCCTTGGGCTCTTGAGGGCTGAGATCTGTTAACGCATCACATGACTGCAGCAATCTTCTTTACAACTCCTCTATCAAACTTTGCATGCTGAAGTGTTTTAGTAGTTCCCCATGAGAAGCCTTTTTAAAAAGCACCTGACTGAGAGCAGCTGGCTTGTGACAGTCAAGTTTTAGTGACTTGCTGCCAGGTCAGGGTAGAAGTGAAAATTTCCCCTTCACCAAGCATTGACATTTAAATGCTTTCCATAAAGTATTACGGATTTTACAGCCAGATTGTTATGTTTTAATTGGCGGTATCAATAACACCTAAATTTACAGGGAAACATGAAGAAATTACTTCAGTTCTTTGCAACTATATAACTTATTAAATGATTCTTACACAAAACTGCAGAGATGTGAAGGCATTTGACATTTCTGATGAGCATTTTTCTACTCTTATGTAACACTGCCATCCCTTGCCAGTAGAGTTCTTGCATCAGCCTGAATTTTTACATATTGTATGAGCTCTCAATCAAAGGTTTGCTAGTCTTATATGGCTGAACTGCTATACTCTGAATGTATTTCAAGTTACACAGAAAACCATGAAATCCAAGATACCTGAAATTTTGGGGGTCTGGTTTGAGGGTTTTTTTCATTTATTTTTCTTCAAACATAATGAAACCCCACTAAAGCCAAAGAAATGTTGTTGCAAAGCATGTTTTAACCCATCTCTACCACAGTATGATGAATGTGATTGCAGATCTTTGGGGAGTCCACTGCTGCAAGAAGATATACTTAACAGACTATAGGCAATTTGTAAGCCTTATGGAGAAACTAGTCTCTACACTTAGTTTTATATGTGTTAATTACACTACACATTTCAATGCATTTATTGTAGCTAGAATAATCTTAGCATGAGAAATAGCAACCAAGCTTGTGTGTTTTGCTAATCCCACTTTGAAGGTATAAATCCTTAAGGTCACAAAGGTTGGAAAGGAGACATGTGCTCAGTAGGGAAGTGATGCAGTGTCTTTAGTGACAAAGCTGGCAGAAGTAAATAGCTACATTTAGCACAGAGTTATCTATTAATAACTAATAACAAATAGCCACCAAATAGTTTTGTTAGCTAGTTTAGGCATTGGGCTGGTTGAAATATTTTCATATTCATAAAATGTAGTAAACATTTTTCTGGAAAAGTCATTGCACTTCAACATCTGATAAATTTTCTAAAACAGATGTGGTTTTATTAATTTTTAATTTTACGAGTTCCCTGCTAAGGCCGTCTTTGGTATTGCCATGAAATTATTTTTCCTACTGTTATGTTACCGTCTGGTAAGTACAACTTTTCATGTTGACTATTGTGGCCACTTTCTGCTGTCTGCTCCTTCAAATATGACATTCTCATTGAAAAGCAAACAAAAACCAAATGAAAAAAGACAATACAACCTGACTTAAAGAATACTAGTTGAAAAACTCTAGCAGCACCTGCTATAGATCCCATGATCTCAAAAAAAACCAAGCCAACACAAAAGCCTGTATTGTAAGCATATCTTTGTATATGTTATGGGACTAAACCAGGATGGCGAGAAAACAAAATTCTGATTAAAAGCTCTGACCAAGTCAGTTTGATTTTTCTTGAGGTCAGAGTATGCATCGTAAGACCTTCTGAAGTGTTGCGTTTTGCTTAATGTGAAGCCTCTGGATTTTTTCTAGCAGCCCTTTCATAAGTACTCTAGAAATAAGTCATGAAAACATTGGCCAAGAGTTCTTCATTAGCAAAAGTAAATCTCAGCTCCTAAAGCCATATTGAGGCAAAGAAGTTCCCTGTGAACCAAGCATTTCACCGTTTGCTACTGTTTAGGTATCTGAACTTCACCTGATTTGGAAACTTAATTTACCAAAAAAGGAAAAATACAAAATGGAAAGTAGGAATTTAACATCAGTGCCATTTATAATTAGTTATTCATTAAATAATTAATCAGCAAAACTGCAAGATCTGTTTCACATATCAGAAAGGCTGAGATTGCCATTCAGGTAATGAATGCTATCCTGACTAGGCAGAAATTAGGCCAGGTGGTCTTCAGTCAGAGGATAATTTCTTGCGTGTATTGAAATAACGTCTCAGTCACCAACAGTGAACCCGGTGAAATTTCACCTTGCCATGTCTTTGTCCTTTGAATTCTGGAAAAAAAGCATTCAAACAGTGACAGGAACCTTGTAAGATCTTAAAGGTAAAATCCTCCAGCACCACCTCAGAGGCACAAAGGTGATTGTTCTGTGCTATAGCTATGGCAGTGAACTGGGTATACATGTTGGTCACCAACACCTGCGTGTCATCAAACCACGCATAAATTATATAATACTGACGTAAAACTACTGAGGGACTACAGTGGCAAGCAGGTCATTCATTAGATGTGCTCAGACTTGGGTCCGTGAGTATTAAATCCTGCATCTCATAGTGCTCGAGTTACTACAGTTTCTCTAGGAGATGTTTCAGGTTTATATCAAGATAATAATTACTTTGACGTCTACCAGTGGAGGAGTGATTTGTTTTGTAGAAAACAGCTGCTTTTTCCCCAGATGGTATGATGTGCTTTATCATGTGTAATGGGATTAAACTGAAGTGGGCGATACCAAGAGAGCAGAGGATGTAAGAAGCTTATAAAATAGAGGGTTTATGTTTCTGTGAGATATGCTGAGACATTTCTGCAGCAGTTGACACTGCCTAGATTGTCTTGCAAATTCATTAGGCAAAGTAATTTTGCTAGTTGTGTGATAGCAGTGGCTGGTTATTCCATTTTCCTTAGCAGTGGCAGAGCAGGGTACTCCTGTGAGGGCGAAATTTGGGAGGCCATCTCTAACGGATGTAGATGTATTTGCCTTTTTCAAATGATTGATCTCTGGGAACGGGAACAGTAGAATCACCTTAGCACAGGTTGCACCTATGTAAGTTATTCTTGTTAATGAACTTATCTGTTTGGGATATTTCTTTTTATGAACACAGTTGTCGTGCTGCTTTATTCTAAGCTAAATTGCACAGAGCCGTATGAACATCAGAGCTCATTTGAGATTAGTTTGGGGATTTCAAAAAAGGTGCTGCATGATAATCTGCCAGTGTAATGTTAAATTTTGGGCCTTTTACTTTGACCAAACAGAAGCAAGAGAACAATCATAATTACTTTTGCAATACTCTATTTTTATACTATCAGTGGGGGTGCTGTTTAAGAGGGTCAGTTCTGAGCCAAAGTCAGCTAGAGAAAAATCAAGCTGAACTTCTGAACTCAAACCAGGAAGCAGAAATTCTATCACACCTGGCATGACAGCAAAGCTTTTATTCTGCAGCTGACATTTTCACACAGTGAAGAAGGATCTTTTCTGCCTCTTGGGTTGGTGAATTCAGTTTACTGTATCCCTAGTTTTTGCTTGTGCTATCTGTTCTTTGTAGGTATGTTACAGCCTGAGGGAGACCTCACTGCCTCTTAAGTGACATTCACACCCTTTTCTCCCTGAGCCGTGAGTGGCAGGTAATTAAAGTAATTAAAGTAATGCCACCTAAAACTAAGGGGCCATGTATTTTTTTAGCTTGTGCCTGCTGATAAGTAAGGGATTGCTTTTCTTTTCCTGCACTTCAACTATTGCAGATGTGTCCATGTGACAGCAAGTCTTAAAGAGCTTATGAGATTCACCTTGTTCCTGTGAACAAGATATTAAATTTACAAGTATAGTACGATGTATCTTTAAATGGAATGGACTTCTGACTCACTGTATCGCGTTCAGTGTGAGCCCATGTACTTCTAAGTTTCAAATGCAGCATCTATATACAAGGTGGCAAACAGTCTTCTCATGGATGCTGAAGAAAGCTGGCACTCAGACACTTTTCATCCTACCATGGTACTGAAAATGAAATTCATCTGATGATAGGTTGCTCCTAAGACTATGAATGTATATGGGGAAAACCCAAATACATATCTTTATTCACTATCCACCATGAAGACAATTTTGTATTTTAAATGCTAAAGAAATAAACTTTTAAAGATCTTTTATGCCCTAAGCATATATTTTTTTGTCCTATTATTTTTTATAATGAAATTCAAGTAAACTATTTCTTATATTTCAGAAGGGACATTTAGGTTAGCCAGTGCTGTACTTTCCAGACTACAAAAGCAGCTTTAAAGTAAACATCTAAAAATGAAATTGTATTTTTAAATATGTGAATTAGAATTCCTTTATGTTAAACATGTCTCCTTAGCAATTGTACATACTTAGACAAAAATTGAAACCATTGCATCTGCTTGTCTCTATGTGTTGGTGATTTGTTAATATTGCTTTCTCAATTGCTCTAAGGGTATTAAGAGCTCCATGTGAATCAACAATGTTAGAGATAGAAGTCAGAAGTAAATTTCTTTAGAAGTGATAACTTTGTTTCCTGGATCAGGACCAAGACAAAGCATCAGCTAACCTTCTACTATGTATTATACAACTTCAATGTTGCAGCATTGTGCTGAAAGTATTTGACATCTCTTCAATGGGACCATTTTCTAAACCTTTTTGTAATTCCCAGCATCTCTCCAGCTGTGTGAGACATTTCTAATTTGATCACAGGTACTAGTTCATCTTTTTGGAAGAATAAAACTGAGTAATCAACCAGCCGAGAAATAATTCAGAAAAAAAAATGGTTTTGATCTCTTGAATTCTTATTGAATTTGCATTGAGGATATCATTTCTATATTTTGGAAAAGCAAAATATATGTTTTTGAATATACTTGAAACTTTAAATGCAAAAGCAAAAAAAAATTAACCTTTTAAATGATCTAATTTTGGAATTTTCTCTTACTGCTATCGAATCCAAGATAGGCATTGTCATGAAGAGGATTCTTCATGAAACCTGTGCTGACAGAACAGGAAGCTGTTTGTAGGAACTCACTTGCAAGGTATCACGTTTTTGTTCCAGCAGTGGTACAACTTCGGTTGTTGACTTCAAGGCTGCACAAGCAGACCTGATGTTTTTAAAGATGCATATTGGCTGCAAGCTTTTTATTATAAGAGCCCTTGGATATGCAGTGTAAATCTCTAACCATATATAGTGCTACTGAATAATAATGATCTGAATGCATATTTTCTGCTGTAAATTTCCCTCATGTGGCTCCTATATGTGTGCATAGACTATTACCTTTGCACTGAACTGACTATACTTCATAACTGAAGAACAAAAACAAGATGACCGTACTGTGGTTCCAATTGTGGAAATACTTTTGCAGAACAAAAAGTATAGCTTCAGTGCTACAAATTTGATTTTTATATTTTTTATTAACATGCATGAAAGACTGAAGATATTTTTTAAAAAATGAACTTGTTTTTTGTACATTTTTCAATGTTTAAAACTATATGATTTAACATTACCTCTGAATACCAGTGATCAGTAAATCTTTTAAGGAAAATACCTCAATTCAAGCATTCTTCTCTTGTTAGTTGTCTAATAGGTTGAAATGGACTATAGTGTGTGATGAAGTGAGCCATATGATGTAGATGCTTAAACTGTGCTATAGAAGGCATACAATGATTTACTAAAAGGGAACCAAATGATACACTACAAGTGTTGATGTGCAGTTTCACAATCGTGGCTCATTCTGCCCAACGGGACATTTTCCTCATGAATGGCTTGTAAATTGAATTTTCAACGTGAAGCCAAATTAAAAATGAAACAAAAAATATTTGGGTTTCTCTGGATTTTGTTTCAGAATTTTTTATAAACAACAAGGTTTACAGTAAGAGAAAGTATACAAACCATAACTGTGAATAAGACCGAGTCTGTATATGTCTAGGTGTCCTTTGTTGATGTATGTCCTCTGTGTCAGTGTGTGTAGGAAAACAGTGTTTCTTTACCTGACAATGGGGAGCATGAAATACAGGGGCTTAAGGGGGAGGGCACTGTGAAAAAGAAGAAAAAAAACAATATCCCTGTGCCACAGGGATACTGATTCCAGTTCTATTTTGTGGGCTTGAATATTGAAAGATGGAGAAATATTCAGAAAAGGCATTCCAGAAGTCTGGGAATAATTCTATCTAAACTAGACTGAAGTAGCTCTGGTTACTTTTATTTATCCAGGAAACAGGCAAAAAGGGATCCAACACTCCTGACCCTACTTACCTGAGGAATTGGTAACAGAGGGTGGAAAAAACCGCATTCTCTGAAGTCCAGTGGATATAAGGTGAACCTTTAAGAATACCAGTAAAAGACCGGGGAAGCTTACAAGAGAAATTACATGCATTCATCATGACATGAAGATTTCAAGGGAAGACTTGTTAATGTTTTTCTTAATGTTATTCTGTAATTGCAAGTGATGGAGTTTAACCTCATTTGGCAGCCAAGTACCACGCAGCTGTTTGCTCACTCTTCCCCCACTCCTGATGGGAAGTGGAGCAGAAATGGGGGGAAAAAAGTAAAAACCTGCAAGTTGAGATAAGAACAGTTGAATAGTTGAAATAAAATAAAAGAATTGTAATGAAAAAGGTAACAACAAAAAGAGAGAAAAACAAAACCCAAGAGACACAACTGATGCACAATACAATTGCTCACCAGCTTCTGACTGATGCCCAGCCCTTCAATGAACAGTGATTAGCTCCTCCTCCCAGTTTATAAAGTGAGCATGACATTCTGTGGTATGGAATATCCCTGTGGACAGTTTAGGTCAGATGTCCCAGCTATGTTCCCTCCTGGCTTCTTATGCACCTCCTCACTGGCAGAGCATGGCACGCTTGACTAGGGGCAAGCACTGCTAAAACCAGTGTATTATCGACATTATTCTCATAGTAAAGCAAAAAGTACAGCTCTGTCCCAACCACTAGAAAGAAAACTGACTCTATCCTGGTCAAAACAAGGACAGATTCCACCCCTTATTCTATACTGTTTATGTCATGCCCAGCTCCCACATTTTCTAATACACCATCACCTTTCCTGTCTTATTACACACACAGATATCATTCCCTTAGCCGATGCATCGTCCCTGTCAAATGTCTGTGGAGTTCATTTAGTCTACAACTTTTGAGCTCCATTTGTCACAACAGTCCTTCAGGGCAAGAGAGATGGTGCGTGGTGTTGGATTGTTGCGTGCTGAAGCCAGTTCTGACTCATTCACTGCTATGCTTGTCCAGTTTCATCAGTGTTCATTCTTTGTCAATCCAGGTAACTTTTACTTAATGTCCTCGATACAGTGATCCAAAGGGAGTCAAGGTCAGATTCCCAAATCTGGTGTAGCAGAGACAATGCAGCAATGAGCATAAAGTCATTGTAGAAGTAATAGTACTGTATTATATAGCAATTAACATAGAATTTAATTGGCTAATCTCATTCAAAATCAAATCCCCTTAAGGTACATATTGGACTTCCCAATCCTTGCACCAAGTGCACCCAGGTTCCTGAGCAAAAGCCATCCCACAGATGGGTTCGTCTTTTCCTGAGGCAAGAGTAACCCAGATTGTTTTCCCCAGCCTATTTTTTACATGAAGTACAGGAACTTTATCCCCTTCTACATTATGTGAAAGTTTTGATTGGGCAGGGCCAGCCCAGTTGACACATCCCTGTACTGGTTTGGGAGGGCTGGGATCGCGGGGGGTCAAAGGGGGCTTGGGGGCGTTCTTGGATTTTGGGAGGGGGAAGAATGTAAGAAACCCCACTTACCTGAGTTAAAATTCCGTTTCCCTTAAAACTGCGGGGAGGGGGAGGGGGTCCTTGCTCCAGCTGCTCTCCCAGGACTTGGGGAGGGGGAGGAGGGGGCTGCTCTCCCTGTGCCCCGCTGGGTCCTGGGCTGAGCGGGGGCTGGGAGGGAGCGGGGCCTGCGCCAGTCCCGGTGCCCCCGAGGCCAGGGCGGCGGCAGCTCCTCGCCCCGGGCTCCCGGGAGCACGGGGGCCGATCACCAGCCGTCGGCACACATGGCCCCGGGGCCGTCTCGTGCACTGCATGGTCCCTCGGTCCCAGAGCTGAGACGGCCTCTGCTCCTGCCTGCTGTCCCCCCTTCCCTGCGAAGTGCGTGGTCCGGGACCGTCCCTCCCCGCGCGGCTTCTCGTTTCCCCCAGGGCCGTCTCGGGACGGGCGGGGGCGACTCCCGGCCTCCCGGGAGTGTGGGACGGAGCGGGGACGGGAGGGTGCCGTTCCCACCTGCTCCCGCCCCTCCCCGCACAGTGTGCGTGGTCCCTCAGTCCCAGCTCGGGTGGCACAGGCGGCAGCCCCGCCGCCGGCCCAGCCAGGACGGTCCCGGTCCTGCTTCTTCACCCTCCCCCTGCCTCCACCGTTCCCGGGGGAAGCCCCAGGGCTGGCGGGGCAGCGTACGGGACACACGGTCATTGCCCTGGCACCGGCGTGGCGGCCCCGGGCCGGCCCTGGCTGGGAACCTGAGCACGGCTGCCACTTTTGGACAGCAACGGAGGGCCGGCCCTGGCACCGTGTTGGCGCTGGGGTGTCTCTAAGGTGCTGCAGCCATGAAAACAAAGACGGCTTGGCAGGACTGAAAGCTCGTGATTCTTCGATGGGAAAACATTGGACACAAGGCGGGACCCAGCCGGCTGAACCACTGGAAGGATGGCTTGGCCAGGAAGAAGGCGACGAGATCCACGCGAGAAGGAGAAAGCTTAAAAGTTGACGCAAGGGCCCGCTCCACGTTCTTCTTCGGCTGCTTCGAGAGCAGGCACACAGCTCCGGTCCCCAGCGCCCGCAGGCCCCCCCACAGCATGATTCCACCCATTTCTCTCAGCACGAGAGCCATTTCCAGCTTGCAAGCAAGTAACCCCTCTCGGGGAGGTGGTGGGAGGGAGTTGTTTTTATTTCTTTTTGTGTTTTTCAGAGAGACTGAAGGGCCAGAAGTGCTTCCAAAGAGAGAGGGAAGGGAGAGACAGCTTTTCCTACCCTTCCCCACTGCTTTCTTCAGCTAGTCATCTAGCTGAAAGGAACAGTTCCCTTTGTCCTTTTTTCCCTTTTGTGTTTTTTCCCTGCGTGTTGGGTGTTTCTCTGTGTAATTCTGGGGTCCCTGTGGGTTATCCCTACTTCCCTAATTTAAACCCCTTGTAATAAACTGCTCACCTGCTGAAACCTCTATTTATTTTTCCGTCACCTTTATTGAACCTGCCCCCTAGACGATAAAAGGGGTCCTAAACCACCGCAATCCCCTAGCGTTGATTAACCAGCTGGCATTTGCTAATTGTGCACACTGATGTCAGAAGGTCCCACCTTGTTCTGCCTCCGCCTTCTGTTCTTGTGGTGGCCTCACTTTGTTCTCCTTTACTAAACAAGCTGACTCGTGTCCCTTTCTTCTTTTGCATAGGGGCAACCCATACTGGCATGGGTGGGTTCCCTGGTTCAGGTGCTGTGCCTGTCACCAGGGTAGGAGTAGCCTCAGTGCCTGTTGCTGAGGTTGGAGTAGCTGCAGTACCTGTTTTCTTGTCATCGGATTTCAGAGACCACCTGCATTGGGTCTGGCTGAGATGGAGTTCACTCACTACACCTTTTCCTCTTAAGGATAATGAATGATGTTGAAGAGAACCCGATAGGCCTCATTGCAATCATTTGTGCCTCTCTGGAGTAGCCAGGGCAACCACATGCTTCTTCCAGTTTTACTGATTTTTCTGGATTCTGCACTTCTTCAAGGGTAAAGTTCCAGTAAGTTAGAGATCCCCACTGTCCTAGGTACTTTCCCATGCTATTCCACACATCCAGCCACTCAGAACTAAAGCCCTGGGGCAAGTCTCTGGGTAGGATTCCTAACTAGCTGTTTAACCTTAGACCAGACCTGGAACACATGCAGGAGACATAGCAATAGGAACATGCTGGTTTGAACAGTCCAAGGATATTCAAAATTCCCAAAGGGTGTCTCCTCCGTGGGTTGGGTCTCCAAGGAGGAAATGTAAAAGGCATAATTATTAATGGTTTCCAATAGATGGCCCCAACAGAAGTCCAGAGCTGACGGCAGTGCTGAGTAAGAACCTCAGATTAGTTTAACGGCCAGCCATCCCATTATATCATAAACCAGGGTTACAAAGTACAAAATTATAACCTTGACTTAGTTTCCATGGGTGATAAACAGGGAACACATACTGCAAGTATCACATAATGCAAGGTTAAGAACAGTCACACCAGCTCTGAGAGCAAATAAACCAACAGTGTGACCATCAACTATTAAACCAATAATAAATACTTACATTTGTTCTAATGCATTCTGGACCAATTTGTTATTATCTCAATTCTTTGGACCCCCACATCAGATGCCAAACAGAACTGTTGTAGTTTAGCCCCAGCCAGCAACTAAGTACCACACAAGCACTGACCACCCCCTCTCTTCCCCTGGTGGGATGGGGAGGAGAATTGGAAAAAGGTAAAACCCATGGCTGGGAAAAAAAACAGTTTAAAAATTCAAATAAAATAAAATATTATAATAATATTATAATAATTGTAATGAAAAGAGAGAAAACAAAAAGAGAAATAAAACCGAAGAAATAAAAGTGATGGACGATTCAACTGCTCGCCACCAAGTGACCAATGCCAGACCCTGTCCTCGAGCAGCAATCAGCCCCTCCCAGCCAACTCCCCCCATTTATATACTGGGCATTACGTTCTGTGGTGTGGAATATCCCTTTGGACAGTTTGAGTCACCTGTCCCACCCATTCTCCCTCCCAGCTTCTTGTGTACCTCCTTACTGGCAGAGCATGGGACACTGGAAGTCCTTGACTTGGGGTAAGCCCTGCTGAGGAACAGCGAAAACATCAGTGTGTTGTCAATATTATTCTCATACTAAACCTACAGCTCTGTACCAGCTACTAGGAAGAAAATTAACTCTATCCCAGCTGAATCCAGGACAGGCATGGATCCATATTTTGAGTACTTTCTTTTGCCTAAAAGAGTATTTTCAATCTTTGTGTAAAAGAACAAATATTTGTAGATGATTCTAAATGCATGTAATTTCATTCTAGGTAGGAAAAAAGACTGAATATCGTGTTCGTCTAAAACAAAATTTAATCTAGTTGTTTCTTTTGGTACGTCCTAGTAATCATGCAGCAATGTGGCATGCTTTCTTATGAAGAAAGGCTTTAAAACCTCTATTTCTGCTTAAATATATTGTTCCTTTTTCTTCTGCTCTAAAATGCAAATAACTTATATGTTCTATCTTATGAAAGCAGATTAAACTAGAAAATGATTCAACTAATACCAGAGGATGCAATCAGAATGTGGTACACTTTCACAAACACTTATTCATTACAAAATGGAAGTAATTGACAAAATTTAAATATTATATTTGTGTAAACGCACATACCATCTGGATTTAGCCCTGTTTTTTCCTGCTGTTTGCCTCAGGGAAGCATGAGGCCTGCCAGAGGTGACAGGGTATAGCCCTAGCTGTGTTCTGTCCTAGCAGGAGAGCTCTACTATGCTGTTCTGCCAATGTGATGCTTGGATCAACAGGGAACCAATGGGAGCCTGAATCTACAGCCAGCCTCTCCTTGCTGCTCTCTTGTTTTGGCATCTTTTCAGGTGACGTGGTCTCTGCTAAGGTACCAGCATGAGCTGTGAGACCTCACATCATGCCTCCTTCTCCACCTTCCTCTTCCCACCTTTCTCCCCCACTTTCTTATTTTTAAGAAGATATCCATCTTCACATCTCCCCGTGGTATTTCAAAGCTCCATGTAACCTGCCATGTCCTTACAGTAACATCCCAGCCCTTCACCTTCCAGAGTGCCTGTTTTCTCACTGTACTGGTTTAGGTGGGGCTGGGATCGCGGGGGGTGGTCAAAAAGGGCTTTGGAGGGGGAAGAATGCAAGAAACCCCACTGACCTGTTTAGTAAAATTCTGTTTCCCTTAAAACTGCTGGGAAAGGGGGGCTACTTTCGGTGGGGCCGCTCCCCCGCCACCCCTCCCTGTCTCAGGAAGGGGGCGCAGGCCGGCCCGGGGACAGGGCTGGCGGCAGCAGCTTCCCAGTCCCCTCGAGGCCGGGGCGGCGGTGGCTCCTCACGGGACGGCGCTGTTCCTGCCTGCTGCCTCCCTCTCTGCCAAGTCCACGGCCCGGGACCATCCCTCCCTGCGCAGGGCACGGTGGTCTCCCGGAGCGGGCAGCGGCCTGGGGGCACGGCCGCAGGAAAGCCCCAACGTGTTCACGGGCGGCAGCTAGGGCGGTGCTGCAGCGCGGCAGCCCCGGGCCGGCCCCAGGCGGGAGCCTGAGTGCAGCCACCACTTTTGGACAGCAACGGAGGGCACCGTGTTGGCGCTGGGGTTTCTCTAAGGTGCTGCAGCCATGAAAACAAAGATGGCGGGCGGGATTGAAAGCTCGTGATTCTTCGATGGGAAAACACCGGAACCAAGGCGGGGCTCAGGCCCACCGACCAATGGAGAGAGAGCTTGGCCCGGAAGAAAGCAACGAGATCCACACGAGAAGGAGAAGGCTTAAAAGTCGACGCAAGGGCCTGCCCCGCGTTCTTCGGCTGGAGCTGCGAGGCAAAGACCATAGCTGCTCTCCTCCTCAGTCGCAGGCCTTGTGGTGCGAGTTCCACCCACTTCTCTCAGCACGAGAGCCATTTCCAGCTTGGCAAACAAGTAACCCTTCAGAGGCGTGGTGGGAGGGTGTTGTTTTCATTTCTTTTTGTGTTTTTCAGAGAGCCTGAAGGGCCGAGAAGTGCTTCCAAGGAGAGAGGGAAGGGAGAGAGAGACCGCTTTTCCTACCCTTCCCCACTGCTTTTTCAGGTAGCCATCTAGCTGAAAGCACAGTTCCCTTTTGTCTTTTTTTCCCTTTTGTGTTTTTTAACCCTGCGTGTCAGGTGTTTCTCTGTGTAATTCTGGGGTCCCTGTGGGTTATCCCTACTTCTCTAATTTAAACCCCCTGTAATAAACTGCTCACCTGCTGAAACCTCTATTCAGTTTTCCGTCACCTTTATTGAACCTGCCCCCACACTCATTTGTCTGTGTTACAGGGAAATTCCCTGTTGTGCCACCTCGCTGCGCAGTCATCTCTAACCCATACTCATGCCTCTTCAGCCCTGTGTACCTTCTGCTGAGCCCCTTGGCTGAGGTGCACTTGAGGCATGCAGCCACGTCACCACTTTCTTCTGATTGCCCCCACACAAGCACACATAGAAGGAGCACGAGAATCATTCCTTTTTCACTCCAAGCACAGGGCCTGAAAGAAACTTCTTAGCTGCCTTGAGGGGCAATGTTTGGTAGCTCAGGCCTATGAGAGCAGAGTGTGACTGTTTGGCAGGGGCTGCTTCCTCAGCTGCTAATGGATGGACACTAGTCCCTTCCCTTCTGGGTTCTGCCACAGCCCTTCACTGTTCATAGAATAATAGAACCAAAGAATATTCTTAGTTGGAAGGGACCCACAAGGATTATCAAGTCTAACCCTTGGCCCTGCACAGCACCATCCCCAAGAGTCACACCATGGGCCTGAGAGTATCATCCAAATGCCTCTTGAACTCCATCAGGCTTGGTGCTGTGACCATTTCCCTGAGGAGCCTGTTCCAGCGTCCAACCACCCTCTGGGTGAAGAACCTCATTCTAATATCCAGCCTAAACATCCCCTGATGCAATGTCAGGCCATTCCCTTCAGGTCCTGTCACTGGTCACCACAGAGAGACCAATGCCTGCTCCTCTTCTTTCCCTCACAAGGAAGTTGTAACTGCAATGAGGTGTCCCCTCAGTCTCCTCTTCCCCAGGTTGAACAGCCCAAGTGACCTCAGCCACTCCTCAAGGACCTTTACCATCTTTGTTGCCGTCCTTTGGATGCTCTGTAATAGCTTAATGTCTCTCTTACGTTGTGGTGCCCAAAACTGCACACAATATTCAAGGTGAAGCTGCAACCGGGCAGAGCAGAGCAGGAATGGTTTGGGTTGGAAGAGATATTTAAGATCATTTAGTTCCAACCTCTCTGCTGTGGTTGAGGACACCTCCCACTAGAACAAGTGGACCAGGGCCCCATCCAACCTGGCCTTGAAGTGTTGTTCCTTTCCCTGACTTTTTCTTTCATCATATTACACTGCCTTGCGGTCTGTGACTGTGTATCAAAGGTAACTTTTTGTTTGACTTTCCAAAGGATAGTTTTATTATTACTGTTACTATTGTTATTGTGAGACATAATGGCTGCTTTAATAACGTTTTGCTTTCTCTAATAAGTAGAATTTATAGTGTTCAGATGTATTAGTAGTGTAGTTTAGACTAAGTTTTTGTTCTAATGTATGGTGAAGTTTAACAAGCTTCTTCTGCCAAATGCATAATCTTACTTGTTATAAGGATTCATTGTTCAAGCGCTTAGGGGAGTTAAATTTAATTCCCTAAGAGACACAGACACACCTTGCAGAAAAAATCTCAAGAATTTCCTTGGTAAGTCATAAATTGATCCACCAAGAAGATAGGGCCATCATCAGCATTAAGTGAACTGCGTTCAAGCCAGTTTTTTCAAGAGGGTTGAAAAGTTTGTGAAGAGGATAGCAGACTGACTTCATCTTAAGACCACTGGAAAAGCAATAAAAGACCCCCTCCTCAAATTCCAGAGGGGAGGAGAAAGGGAATGTACCTATGTTAATAATTCCCCTCCTACCTCAGTGTAATTGTAATAATCCCTCCTGCTTTTGTGACAACTTTTTGTTATAAAAACCTGGCCTGTCTAAAGACACCTTGACCCTCTGGTATTGGCATTGTGAACCTTCCTGTGCTGTCTTGATTAATACTGTTTAATAAAATAGTTATAAATTTCATTATACAGTGTGGGACTCTGTCATTTTTCACATTATTACAATTATTGACTGTAACATTACTTGGGGTTGCTGGTCAATAGCCAGCTGAACCCGAGCCACCAGTGTACCCATGGCATCCTGGCTTGCATCACCAGTAGTTTGGCCAGCAGGACCAAGGAAAAGATTCTTCCCTCATACTCGGCACTGGTGAGGCTGCACCTCAAGTCCTGTGTCCAGTTCTGGGCCCCTCAGTTCAGGAACAGCAACGGAGCTGGAGAAGGAGCTGGAGCACAAGTCCTGAGAGGGTCGGTCTCTTCTCCCAGGCAACCAGTGACTGAATGAAGGACGCAGCCTCAAGCTGCTCCAGGGGAGGTTTAGGCTGGACATTAGGAAGAATTTCTCCACAGAAAGGGTAAGCAGATATCGGAGTGGACTGCCCAGGAAGGTGGTAGAGTCACCATCCCTGGCAGCTGTGGTCCTGTCAGGACGCTGGGACAGATGAGGTGGCTGCTTTCATGCCTCTGCCAGACCTCAGAACGTCTCAGTGGACCAGAGAGCCCCTCCTGCCATGGGTGAGGACAGAGCTCTGGCGTGTGACGCCTGCTCTCTGCCATTATGTGCTCTTACTCAGAGCTGGATTTCAATGTGGCCTTTCCTTTCCAGTCAAGCCTTCACGCCACCCCTGCTCTGCCCCTCCTGACTCTCAGTGATGTCAAGAGACTCCTTAAAAATGGAAATGAGATTCCGGCTGGATCAAGGTCCAGCTGTTCTGGCTGCAGCAACTTCCACCCCGGCCAGTGCATCGAAAAGACATGCTGGACCATCTGCACAGCCCTCCTGGGGGCTTCTGGACTTCCCGGAAGACTCCTTCCGAAGCGGCGTCAGGCTTCGCCGGCAAGCAGCAGACAAGTCAGCGGGAGGGTCTCGTCGGGCTGCGGCGCCGGAGCGGCCCCTGCGGCCCGACCGCGGCTGGGCGCGGAAGGCGCAGCAGAGCGGAGCGGGGCTTTCCCCGGTCCCGCGGTGCGCTGGCCGCGGCGGCGCGGGGGCACCGGCTGCACTCGGGTGCCCCGGAGGTCTCCGTGGTCCGGCCCGGATGGCTTGATGTCCGCAGCCGCCGTTATTCCGAAACGCCGCTATCCCGAAACACCGCTATCCATAAACGCCGCTATCCATAAACGCCGCTATCT